>JBCNYG010000021.1:15460856-15472445 GCA_039654305.1 Porochilus rendahli
GTATTTAAATCTTCAGGTACTGGACTTCTAGGACACTGATGGAGGACCTGGATGTGGACAAACACCGACAGCATCTGTGTGAAATCAAGAAGTAGCTTGAATTAGACTGAGAGAATAAAGTCCAATTTTGTTTAGAGTCTGGTATTTTTATTATTTGGTTGCCTTGTAACTTAAAGTTGCAGTTACTTTATGAAGTCATCTGTCTGCTTAGGAAAAGAAAACAAACATGTTGGCTTTAATATTTCAAGCTGTTGATGCATTCTGTAAGTACACCATGACTGTGAACAGATACGGGTTGAAATCAAATATTACAGCGTCTTTGTTCTTTGAGGCTGTGGCGTAGTATCTTAAATTGAATGATTGATGTTTGTTTTGACACCCTGGACATTTTAATTTCTATAACCGCTTCCAGAGAATATTTCATCCAGCAGTCACATGGTTTCACAATACAGTGTCTTTCAGATATTCATCAAGAATGCATGAGCAACTTCAATATTAAAATGTGTCTGAGTAGCTACAGTTGAAATTTTATTATTATTTTTTCCACCAAAAAGTTTAAGCAAAGTATGGAGCGACATGGAAAAATCATTTCCTAAATGAGGGGAAAAAATAGTTAAAAGAAAAAAAATTGCTATTACTTGAAATATTATTCAGATGTGTGTAATATTCTTTTTCTGTAAATATTTCATATGGGCAATAAAGTTGCTTTTTTTCCACATGCTCAGATATGCTAGTAATATAAATGTGAAATTTGATTAATGTTTGAGGAATATTCCCTTATACTTTTTTGCCCCACCCCTTTCCCTCCAGATCTTGAATTCTCTCAGTCATATTCTCTCTGCTGTAACTCCTTCATATTTCACAGTAAGCTTTTATACTCTTGTAAATACTGTAGATTTCTTCCTAGACTTAGATATGACCAAAACAAAATAAATTCAGATATATGAATAAGTTGTGATGTTTATAATGTGTATATACACTGTGTGATTTACCCCACTACCACCATCGGTGAGGTCTTTGTTAAAGTTAGGATTATAATTATTACATTATAAGATAATATAAGGTAAATATTTATAAGTAAATATTTGGTCTCTTTTGAGTAGGTCGACAAATCAGGGTATAGGGCTCTTCACAAAGATTTATGCACGAGGTGTAGATTTATACAGCTGTGTTCAGAATAATAGCAGTGTGTTTTAAAAATTGAGTAAAGCTCAATCGACCCTTATTCTAGCATTTATTTCCATACATGCAATTGCATTCAGAACTGCACATTCAATTCCAAATCAACATGTGAAGAAACATTTTGCCAATTTGTGTAATTCTTTACAAAAAGTCAAGAAAAAGGAATATTAGGTAGTTCAAAAATATCAGTGTTCACATTTTTCTGTACAGACTCAAACATTTAATGAAGAAACTGAAAAAGCTTCAGGTTTCCTGGGAATCACTGAACTATTACTCATTTGTATAACCCCTGTTTCTGAGAACTGCTTCACATCAGTGCTGCATGGAGTCAACCACCTTCTGGCACCTGTGAACAGGTATTCCAGCCTAGGATGTTTGGACTACATTCCACAATTCCTCAGCATTTCTTGCTTTTGCCTCAGAAACAGCAGTTTTGATGTCACCTCACAAGGTTTCAATTGGATTGAGGACAGGAGACTGGGCTGGCTACTCCATAACGTTAATTTTGTTGGTCTGGAACCAAGATGCTGCTCACTTACTGGTGTGTTTTGGGTCATTGTCATGTTGAATAAGGCAACATAACCTCTTCTAGAATTTTTGATGTATCAAACTGATCCATGATCCCTCGTATGCAATAAATAGGCCCAACACCATAGTTTGAGAAACATTCCCATAACATGATGCTTGTGCCACCATGCTTCACTGTGTTCAAAGTGTATTGTGGCAGAAATTCAATGTTGGGGGGGTCTTCTGACAAACTGTCTGCAGCCTGTAGACCCAAACAGAACAATTGCATCAGTCCACAAAATGTTGCGCCATTTCTCTTTCTTTCTCTTTAATGTGTTCCTTAAGAAATTGTAACCTCTTGAGTACATGTCATTTTTTAAAAAATGGGACTTCTTGCTGATAGCTCTGCTTCACCCAGGCATCTTCTAATTGTTACTTCACTCACAGGTAAGTTTAGATCATCTTGGATCTCCTTAAAGCTGATCATTGTCTGGATCTTCACCAATTTGGCTAGTCTTCAATCCATTTGAAATGTAGTTTTCCATTTTCTGTCACATCTGTCTGGCTTTGGTTGCCATTTTAAAGCATTTAAGATCACTTTTGCTGAGCAGCCTATAATTTTCTGCACTTCTTTATATGTGTTCCCCTCTCCTTTTTCTAACTAATCAAAGTAGGGTGTTCTTCTGAACAATGTCTGGATCTACCTATTTTGCTCTGGTGTATGCAGAGAGTACATGTACAACATTCGCTGCCTTTGTCCTTCAGGACAAAGGATAAGGGCTGCTTGTTTGATATTGTTTTTCACAGACTGATTGACCTCACTAATTGCACTACACAGTACACATTTATTACATTATTTTGAACATGTCCCTTTCATTTAATCATTAAAAAACATATTCAGGAGCATGCAGGTTGTGCATGTTGTGTCTCTTGGTTTCCTATTACTCAACTGCAGCTACTCACCAATTATTTACCATACATAAATTATTTCTACCAAAAACACTGAGTGGTCTGGTTAGTGATGTTATGCTGCTATTATTTTGAACACAACTGTAGATATCTATTTGTATAAACATAAAAAAAATTCTTTTTTGGAACCTGGGTTGGCTAAGATAGGTTCCAGCCTCCCGTTGACGCTAGTGATCCCAGTTAGACTCCCACTGTACTAAGACCACTGGGCAAAATCTTATCCACAAGTGTGTCTCTGACCACCCAGCAGTAATAAAGTGTACCTGTTAAAATACTAGAAGAGTAACCTGCAATGTACTAGCATCTCATCCAGAAGGAGCTGAACTTCTAGTTGCTTCATGATACAGAAACCGGCATAAGCTCCAACTAATGAGCCAGCAGGCTCAGATGTAAAAAATAAAAAATAAAATAACGGCAAATCCACTGTAGAGTTAACTGCCCCCGTCTCTTAAAGAAATATTTCCCTGGAGTGCAGTCACATCAATAGCTACACCACATGTATTTGTGAAAGTACAAGAAAAATATTTTCTCCACCTTCTGGAGATAACACCTCTGTAATTCACTCTCACTTATTTATTGAACTGCTTGATACTCTCTTAGGGTCAGGGAGAGGCTGAAGCCAGCACTGGCCAAAGGCAGGGTACACCCTGAACAGCTCGCCAGACCATCGCAGGACAACATACACACACAACCATTCACACTCACACCTATGGGAAGTTCCAAACAGCCAGTTTACTTACTGTGGACATGGGAGGAAACACAAACTCCACATAGAAATGCCCGAGTCTGGGACTCAAATCAAGACCTGCTGTGAGACAGCTGTGGTATTGTGTATTATGATATTGTATGATATTGTTTAATATTGTATAGTATTATGTGGTATAGTGTATTATAATATTGTAGGGTATTGTTTAATATAGTGTATTATAATATTGTATGGTATAGTTTAATATAGTGTATTGTGTAGTATTGTGTGGCATAGTGTATTATAATATTGTATGGTGTAGTGTATTATAATATTGTATGGTATAGTTTAATATAGTATATTGTGTAGTATTGTGTGGTATAGTGTATTATAATATTATATGCTATAGTTTAATACGGATGAGAATTTGTTTCACACTGCTGCCCCCAGTAGGTCGTAAGTTAGTATTGCAGCCACTTGGCTTTTTTTCCACTGACCTAAAAGCTGCCGTGTGTGTGTGTGTGTGTGTGTGTGTGCGTGCGTGCGTGCGTGCGTGCGTGTGTTTGTTCAGACATTTAAACAACAAAGAACAATACTGAAGCTAGATGACACCGTTATTCACTGCCAACAACTGCTGCCCAGTCCACACTTTCGCCTGAAATCTCTGAAAAAGTCACTCTCTTCATCTTTACTCGCTCCCTCAGGTGCAACACTATTCACAAGATTATCTAGCTCACACACACTGCAAACCAGAAACCAGCACATAACTCTGTAAATGTCATTAAAAGTTTCACTGTCTGATTTCATTCCTCTGTATTGAATACTGATGTGTGTCCTGTGCAGCATCTTAAATAGAGGCCTGAGCTGGACCTGAGCTTATCGGAGTGAGCGTGGCAGGACACTGTGGCCCTTATTGCCCTGCCCAGCTTTAAAGACCTGGCACAAATTTTCTCTAGACACTAGTCTGAATAAAGGAGGATCTTTGACAGATCTACTACAGATTGTTAGATCATCTGAAATATAGTTTATATGTTACGTTATCCCCTTTCTTTCACTGTCTATGGTGTGAGGCATGCAAAAGAACCATTGCTGATTTTTTTCAAGAGTAGGCTGCATGTTTCTGCTCTGCAATGGCCTGGTGAGCTTCCCAGGGTGTACTCTGACCTCGCTCAGGGTCGGCTGAGATGGGCACCATCTACCCCGCGACCCCGGATTAACCGGTTCAGAAAATGCCTTTCACTCAAGTATATCTTTTTACAAAGCAGTGATATAATAAAGCCTTTCTCTCCACCACATTGCTAATGATGGGTTTGAACTGAGTGCCAGTATCAGTTGCTAGCTTCTAGGTCACTTATTAAAGAGCCGCTACATTCTTAACAAGCTTAGGACAATGACAGGCGCATTCAGATTCTTTTAAAGGTCTCGTACTGAAAGAGAACAGACATGAAGTCACACCCATACACATGAGACTTCTCAGAATGAGATTAGATTAGAACAGAAGTGTTAAAGAATGTAATAAATACCAGAGACTGTGTTGTGACCATATTTTATCATCTGAAAAGATTAAAAGATTCTGAATGTAGTCGTAATGTTCTTGATTGATTGGTTTATATATTACTTCATGTGTTAGATGTGGAACCAAATACAAATACATTGTTTGGAATGACGAGATCAAGTGTTTTATCTCAAATGCCTGCCTTAGAGATAGGGTGAGGAGCTCAGGTATCTTGGTGGAACCACATCGAAAGGAGTCAATTGAGGTGGTTCAGGTATCTGCATAGAAAGAAGATATTATCCCTTCTGGCCTGGGAATGCCTTGGGAGCCCAAGGTTGAGCTGGTTAGAGGAATGCCGGAGTTTTCCTCCTAGATCTGTTGCCTCCACGACCCATTCTTGGATAATGTCTTCAAAACATACAAATCAATATATAAATAGGAGACCTAATCCAGATCAAATTCTGGATCCAGGAATTTTTAAAGGATCCTTTACCCTGTGAAATAGGATACTTTTTGACATTTTGGTTTATGTGGGGGGTTTCCTGCATATCATCATGGTTATGGTATTTACCAGTTTCTGAAACTCTAACTCAGTGACTAGAATCCAAATTGAATTTGCTCTTACTGAAGAAAATATTTGAAAGCTCTACATAAATGTATCTGCCATGCTCTTCAATTCCCAGGACACTTGGTGTTGCATCCAAATCCATATTTGGGGGTAGCCATAGCCTAATGGTTAGAGAAGCAGGTTTGGGACTGAAAGGTTGCTGGTTCTATTCCCAAACTGGTAGGAAAAATCTGTGGATGTGGGGAGTGAGCAGCACATTCCCCTTCCTCCACCTTCACAGCTGAGGTGCCCTTGAGCAACCCCCAACTGCTCCCTGGGTGAAGTAATCTGGCTGCCCACTGCTTCAAGTGTGTATGTGCTCACTTTGGATGGGTTAAATGCAGAGGCAAATTTTACTTGCTAGATTAATATAGTATATCAAAATTAAAATAATGGAATGTCGTGTTATTGGCGATAATCCAATAAAATTTTTCTCTAAGCTTGTTTAGCGTGTTATAACTAGATAAATAAATAACAATTATATATTATAACAATAAACCTTTTTAACATTATTAAGTGATACTGATCTGTTTTATTTTACTGGTGTAGCAACCTCCCAGTGCAGCTAACTGGGTTATTAAAAGCCAGCCATGTCTCTAACTGTCTATGATAAGAGGCATGTAAAAGAATCATTGCTGATTTTTGTCAAGAGTTTTGTCACTGCGTCCGCCTTGAGCTGTCCAGGGTGTACTCTGCCCCCGCCCAAAGTCGGCTGAGATGGGCACCAGCCTCCCCACGACCCTAATTAGGATTCAGCGCTTCAGAAATTGAATGAATGAATGGTGTGGCAACGTTTTATGGCTGACAGGTTTGAAGTTCGAACACATTTAGTTATGCATTTATGTATATAGGTTTAATGAACATGGTATTAATGTTACATTATTGATAACTTTATTTAGTTTTTGACTTGTGTATAATGCTTAAACTCTTCCTTTTTCTGTATTTTCCTCCCCTTTCTGTTTGTTCTGTGCTGTTGCCAACTCTCGGGATGTTCCTAATTTCAGGTGTTTAGACTGTTTTGGCTGCTTCTTTTCCTGTTTGTAATTGTCTGGTCTATACAGCATGTTTTCACAACAGTGTGTTTTTTTATTTTAATTTTTTTTTTTGTTTTTTTTTTTTGTAAGTTTTTCTCACGCTGATATTACTTCAAAAGAAGTGTTCATCACATTATGGAAGACAAATGTGACGACAGGTCTTTGGTGTTTCGCAGTGAATGTTTTTGCTGGCTGAGTGTTTTAGAGGAGGCTGTGGGTTGAGGATGGATTGTTGTGAAGTCAGATTTGTTGATTGTTAATGTAATCGTTCTCTCTCTCGCTCTATATATATATGTGTGTGTGTATGTGTGTGTTTTTGTGTGTGTGTGTGTGTGTGTGTGTGCGTGCGTGTGTCAGATACAAATTTCTAGTTTCCATCAATTAAACAGGCCCAAAAGAGATTACCATCAAACGGGCTTACCGCAGCCCAAACTTGACAAAGGCGGGGTACACCCTAAACAGCTCACCCAGACCATTGCAGGGCATCACACACATGACCATTCACACATCCACACCTATGTGCAATTTGGAACAGCCAATTAATCTAATGTGCATGTATTTGGACTGTGGGAGGAAACCAGAGTACCCGGAGGAATCCCACATATACACATGGAGAACATGCAAACTGCACACAGAGATACCTAAACCGGGACTTGAACCCAGGACCTTCTTGTTGTGAGGATGACATGCTAACCACCACACCACTGTTTTACCCTTGTCAATGTTTGAATATAAATCTTTCATATGAATATGAATTCTCTCTCTCAGACTGCAGAGTTCATGTCTCTTTGTCTGTTCCATGGAAATGCCATCAAGCGCAGGAAATTTCCTCTGCTGGGTTTCAACATTCCGTATGAATTCACGGATGAAGACCTGCTCATCTACATCAACAAATTCAAAATGTTTCTTAATGAATACCAGGATATTCCTTACAAAGGCAAATACACACGCACACCCCCCCCCCAACCCACACACACACAGCATTTATTGTGCTGTGTTGTGTGCTAGAGGTTTTAACTGGAAATTCAAATCCGGTTCCCACTCTATTCCCTTATCTACATATCAATATTTACAGGCTGTATCTACTACGTCATACAGTACATCTCCATGACACGTTTTCTTGATTAGTTGAGTCAGTGATTTGACTTAATGTGTGGGAAAACATCCTGTTGCATGTCATCTTGACAAAATTCAATAAAAAAAATAATACAAAGTTTAAAGTCTATTGACAATATACTTTGGGATCTTAACTTTAAGCAAGCAGATAGAAATATATTTCACCAAAACAACATGAAAAATGACCCACCAGAGGTCTTCAGTCTGTATGGCATTAGCTTCGCCGAGATTATTTTCCCTGTACTCCAGCTGCAACTCAGAGCTGCCTCGAATGGGGTAAATCCTGAAAACCCTTAAAGTCACGTTTAGCTAAAAGTTTGAGTTGGAGTAAAATATTCTCTCCTACAGTTAGTCATGGAGGATACTACAGGGATTGTCCAGAAGCCTCATCGACATTCAGGTGGTCGTTCCAATTGTATTCTCACTGTATACGGTGATGTACAAGGAGTCGATGAACACTACTGATTCAGGAAGTGGGAAGTGAATGTTAGCTATGACTCTCTCTCTCGCACTCTCTCTCTCTCTTTCTCTCTCTATCAGATATTTATATGTAGTAAGTTGTTAGCAGTGATCTAAGGGCATCTCAGATCTGATGAAGGCTCTGAAAGGTTTGGTGGTGATGTCATCCGAGCTGATGCTCATGGTCAACCGTCTGTTCATCAACGCCGTTCCAGAAATGTTCAAGGCAGGAATCTGTCCTCCTCACCTCCTAACCCCTTCTCCCTCTGTGTTCTTTTCTCCCATTTTTCTTTTCTTTTCTTTGACTCTCTTGGACAAGCTTTTTTTTTTTTTACAGACTGGAACTTTTATTCAACATGTGAAGTTTTTCATTTTTTGCTTACACACACGCACACACACACACTCCTTTCTCTTGCATACTCCCTTTTTTTTTCTTTTTCAGACAAAGAGCTGAAGAGGAATTCTCTTGTCAGGAAGTTCACTCTAAACTATTTCCTAGTTAAACTCCTCGATGATTCAACTTATCTTATATTCAATTTAACTTATATTTAATACATTAATTTAAAACATCTCGATTAGCTGTGCTCCTGACAGTGCGTATTTTCAAAATTTACTATAGTTCCCACTAGAGTTCCCCTTCATTAGTATTTTAAATCAAATTATTTTCCCATCAGGCACTTATTTTGCTCATGGTAACAAATGTATTGTAACAAGGGATACTGTAGTTCAAAATGTCCTTGTACAGTCATACTTGTATTCATAGTATTCGCATCATATGTGTTCTGGATGCTAATATACTCACTTATTATTGTTAATTTCCTGCAAAAGAGCTCATATGTGTAGTATGTCAAAGCAAGACAAAAAAAGTATTTTTATTCAACACAAAATTCTGGAAACGTGTTTCTGAAATCTATAGCAGACTTTTGTGCAGAAATCCATTTCAGTGTAATTCCACAAAAGCAGATGCAAATGAGTATGTCTGAATATATACATGGTAGAATCGACAACACCCCCCAACCACCCCCACCCCCTGCCCAAAATAAACCCAACTGTTCTTTTTTCCTTTTTATTAAGTTATGTGGTCAATTTTGGTGTAAAAAAATGTTTAGGATGAAGACACATCACATAACTTTACTATATTACATCACCTGGTATGAACCTGAGCTGCGGTTACTGTGTGCGAACTTTTGCATGTTCTACCTGCATTCTTAAAGTTTGCTCTGAGTTCTCCAGTTTCTTCCATCTTCATAAACATAGTGTCTTACTGTGCCTACGTATGCCTTTTCATGTCAGGGTGTATTCTTGCTTGGGTGCCAGTATTTCTGGATCCACCACAAGTGCAAACATTAATGAATGAGTGTTTAGGAGCAGTCACTTATTCTTGGGATTAGGGTTTGATCAACACATCCCCAAACTGCTGTGTTTTGGGGTTTGGGCTATAGTCTCAAATCCAGAAATCGAGTTTTGAAACTTGAAAACTTGTCGATTAAAATGCTTTCAGGTTTAATGCTGCCCGCACAGCAGGAGCAGGTCGGTGTCGCTTTAAGAGTCTGAGCTCTTGTAGAAGTTGAGGGCTGTAACACTGACGCATAAGGGCAGGACCACGTGCAGAAAAAAACACGCCCGATCTCAAATTTCTTCCCCACTATGTTCCAAGTGCACTCCACAGAATACGAACTGAACGTGTTGGTACACTACACAGCGCACTATTTGAGTTGGTGATGCGCGTTTGGCACTGATCCGGAGAGGATCCCCTGCGCAGCCGGGCTGCATTCTCTTTAAAAAGTCCGTGACTTTCTTCCAGCACGACTGCGGCTCATAGTTCTCCCCCTGACTGTCGGAGCTCCCTTTATATGAAGGACGAAGAACTTTTTCAGGCACTGATAACTTTTTTTTAACGAAACACTCCTCTATATTTCAAAGCAGAACTTGAGGACGTGCGTGTTGGGTTGTGCTGTTATTTGGGATGAAAAGTGAGCGCCAGTAACTACACTGGATTTGTTCTAGGTGGAGTGTCATCATCATCATCATCATCATCATCATCACTACCACCGACGTGGAATCGCTTAAATTTCGACCCGGAACATGCTGCAAAATGGAAAAAGCAAAGAAGTGAAACCAGAACTTGAAAATGATAGTAAGCATGAAGGCGCAGCGACCAAACCAGAGTCCACACACTTCCCCATGCCCAATCCGATCCCTGCTGCTGGTCCTGGATACCCGAAACTGGAGATCAAGCGCAACGCCGTGACGGACGACTACAAGATCTCTACTCAGGTCCTCGGTTTAGGAATCAACGGCAAGGTGCTGGAGTGTTTTAACAAGAAAACCGAGGAGAAGTGCGCCCTGAAGGTAATGCGCACTTTGGCGCACACGTGTCTTACCTGCCTCCTGGTGTTGCGTGCAGTGATTTTCTGACTGTAACTGCTATAAGGAATACTTAATATTCTGTCTAAAAGTTTTATAGAACCCATACCAAACAGCATTTAAATCCTTTTCAGACAAAGATTAACTTGGTCTGGCACCACGGTGAGCTCCTGCCATGTTAATGCCCTTGGTCACCGACCCTGGGTATTTTGGGTCACGTTAGGTCACGTGTCCACTCAAATCCACTCTCATGTGCCCCAGGAGCTTAACTGGTTCTGTCTGTATTCACGTGTCCTCATAATGATGGGAATACCTGACAGTTTTGAACTTGTAGCGACACTTCTTTGGTCTTATAAAATCTATTTTTAATATAATGATTATGATTATTATTATTAATGCCATAAATATTTCCTTTTGTCATACCACTATAGCAGAGCTGACCCTACAAAGTGTATATCTTCGTCAGTTGAAGGTCCTCATCCTCAAGGATAGGATTAAATTTAGACAGAGTGAGTGTGTGCATGTGCATGTACCTAAAGACGTATCCATGACTTCATGGATTTTGCAGCTGGACTCCGGGTTCCTGGAAGTCCACTGATGTGTTACTATGGTTACATCCCAAACCACTAATTCTTCTCTGCTGAATATGAATAGGGCCACAGTGTAATGGTTGTACTCTGTAGAAATAATAGTACAGAATTGAGTTATGGACAGGCATCTAGTTTATCAGGTTTCTCCTCAGTTTTAATCAGGTGCAAATTCGGGGTTGTGCTGGTTGCACAGTGGAAACAGATACGTCATCCAGAGGCCACGTGAGGCTGGACTTCTTGGGCAGCTACAGGAGAGAGCGTGTGAGAGCAAGAGAGAGAGAGTGTGTGTGTGAGTGTGTGTGTGTGTGTGTGTGAAATGGAAATGTCCCAACAAACTGATTTGTTTTGTTCTTTAAATCAAGTGCTGAACACCTGGAGATATCCCTTTTCATCCCGGTAGATAATTAGCAGAGTAACCACTGTGAAGCAGCGCATGCTGTTTGTCTGTAAAAGCCCAGTTGTTTGTTTATTATAGTGTAATATAGTAATAGTAATAATAATAATAATAATAATAATAATAATAATAATAATAATAATAACAACAACAACAACAACAATAATAATAATAATAATAATAA
>JBCNYG010000021.1:15472545-15483597 GCA_039654305.1 Porochilus rendahli
CTTGTTTTAAGGACATTACATCAAAGTTGGATCAGCCTGTAGTGTGTAATTTTGAGTGCGACTCCGAATCCAGACCTCCATAGGTTTCTAAATTTGATTTCCATTAATAATTTTGGTGTAATTTTGTTGTCAGCACAATCAACTATGTAAATAACAAAGTATTTAATAAGAATATTTCATTCATTCAGATCTAGAATGTGTTATTTTATTGTTCCCGTTACTTTTTTATGCAGTATACATTCGACTTTTGTGTCTCTGTTGCATAGACTTAAATATGACCTATTATGTCAACCACAACCCTCGGATTTCAGGAATAATATACAATTATTCGATGTATTGCTCGGTCTGTGACGTATTCCTTTTGCTCAGTGACGACCCTTTTAGCTATCCATACAACGCGCGTGCTGATAAAATTAGATTGGATCCCCACTAAAATTCTCCCATATTATATCGTATATAAAAATAGTCAGACATTTCTGGGAACTGTAAACTTATTATCTACAGTCGTCTACTTCGAGGATATTTGCGATACAGCTATTAAAACCTGTGCTAAAATTAATATTAAAAATATGCATATATATAGATGATAGATAGATATGTTCATAATTACTGCTATATATCCTTTTCTGAAGGCTATTGTTTTGAGGGATTCTATAATATACGGTAGTGTGCGGTTATAGACACATCCCGTGTGCGCATGCGCAGAAGTAGCGGCTGTCAAACGGTCACCGCCAGCAGTCGCGAAGGAAACTCCTCCCTGCTGACAACATATTCTCCTAGCGCAATGGTCTCGTGGATTATTTCCAGGCTTGTGGTGTAAGTATTTTCTTGTATTCTTGTCATTTCCCCTGCACGTTGACTCTTTGCATGAAGCTATGGTTCATGTTCCTGTTGTAATGTATGCGCTCCTCAGGACTCTGGTGTGTTTATTTGGCATCTTTATTTCTAAGCAGAATATAATTACAATCACATGCAAGTCGTGACGCGGTGTTCTGGCGACCGCCTTTGGACTTTCGCCTATGAAGATCTTTGTATTTGGTTCTAATTTATTATACCCCATTGACAATGTTGTCCTGAAATCTCTGTCTCTGGAACTGAAGGGATTTGTTCAGTGTCATATCCAGAGCTATGAATAAGGGCCAAACAAAGGCAGTGTGACGTCCCTGTGGACGGCTGGCTTTATTTCAGTAGGCTTACATTTCATCTGGAGATGTTTTGTAGCCAGCGCCCATCTGTTCCCCAACAAGAAAATCATCAGGACAAAAAAAAAAAAGAAAAAAAAGAAATGTAAATTCTCGGATCTTAACAAAATGGGGATGACATTCGGCCTGTCACAGGTTCATTCGACAGAAACAGATGGGATGATGAGTTAACGTCTCAAATACAGGCTGGGAGCTGTTTGCAAAGAAAAAAATATAATAATAATAATAATAATAATAGTAGTAATATACCCGGAAGAAAATTATAAAAAAAATAATACCTACAGAAAAGTAAATGCATTCCCTATCAACCACTGTACAGGTGTTCAAATTGGTTTGATTTGTTTTGCCATCTTTAATAATAGCCATTCTTCGAAACTTAAGCTCGTGCGTAAAAGACACCGCAAAATGGCGAGCCAATTAAATTTAGATTCCAATATCCGGTTTCACTGTCCGGGCGATCACTCTGCGGGACACTGAAAAGCTGCATCACAGCGTCCTGGTGGTCTAAATATAGTGTACATGGCATGTAGGTTACTGTGCTTTTCAGTTTGGCTTGGAAGAGCACAACATGGCGGGAGAGCAGCAAGGTGTTGTGCCAATCACATGTCGGAATGTGACTTGTTTTTTATGGGCTGTTTGGCTGTATGTAGGTCGATCACTTGCTCAGGTCAGATGTGCAGCTGTCACTGAGCTGCGAGAGCACAGAGAGCATTTGGGGACAGATATTTACATGTGAATATGTGACTTGAACACAGGTGCAGCTCCGGCTTTATTTCTGGGAGTTTCTGATTTCTATTATATGGTTCTCCGACACTGCTCACTCCTGTTTCCTTGGCCCAGCTGGCGTCTCTCAGTTATGAATGTTCGGGTGTCTGAGCTATTTATGTCAAGGAGGCAGAATCAACTTGGAAAATAATCAAGGTCGTAAAAAGGGCTGGAAACTACACACCCGACACCTGCTAGAGAAATGTAGTCTTCCGGACAAAGTTTCTAAAATAAAATAAAAACACCTCTTGTATCATTAGACTAATAACCTAATATGAGTTACTTTGACATACTTGCTGAGCAAATGTCCTTACAGTCAAGCCACTATATTGTGAAGGTTTTGCATAAGAAACAATTTCACAGTGTCATTCCTGTTGATCATAAAAATTCTCTAGTTAATAAACAATTCTTTTCCGATAGGAGGCGCTGCAGTTGTACCTATGCTACAGCTTTAGCATGGAAGCATCTTCAGTTGCATAACCGTATCAAAGAACCATTAGAGATACTCATCTCACTTACTCATCTGCATAATCCAAGCAGGGTCACAGGGAAGCTGGAGCTATCTCTGCTGTCATTGTGCTGGGTACACTGTGAACATCTCACCAGACCATTGCAGGGCAACACACATACACAAACATTCACACTCATACTCGCACCTAGAGGGAATCTGCCAATTGTGCATGTTTTTGAACTACGGGAGGAAACTATGCAAGCACAAGGACAGCACGCAATTTCCACAAAGAAACACCAGAGCCCGGGACTTGAACCCAGGACCACCTTACTGTGAGGTGGATGTGCTAACCACTTCGGCACCGTGCCACCCTCCATTTGAGATAGCAAAAGAGTTGTTAAATTATTAAAAGCTTTTACAAGGAAACCTTTTTTGATTCACTCAGAAGTTTTAAGGCTTTCTGCAGAGGTGCAATCAGGTGAAGAATTAAACTGGACCCAGCCGATTGCACTTGTTTTACTGGGAGGATTGTGACAGCCATTCAATAGTAATAATGCAATGTACTTTACACACAGTGTTGTCATAATGCATTTCAGTGTCAGACATTCAGCGACATTGTTCATTCATTAATTTGGGGAGGCTGGAGCCTTACTCAGCCGGCTTTGGACGACAGCGGGGGGTACACCCTGGACAGTTCACCAGTCCATCACAGGGCCAGCACACACACAACCATTCACGCTTACACTCACACCTCGAGGCAGTTTGGAAATGCCAGTTAGCCTTATGTGCATGTCTTTGGACTGTGGGAGGAAACCCATGCAAGCATTGGGAGAACACCTCACAGAAATCTCCTCACCAAGCCTGTAACTCAAACCTAGGACCTCAGTGGTCAGCGACATTATTTTTATATTTATTCATGTAACTTTGGAATAACTCCAATAATACAGAGGTATAGCCACATATTGTCAGTACTAATAGAATAAAGATTTCACAATACTTTTCCAATTTTAGTCCATTACTGTATACTTAATTCGACTTTTTAGCAATTTCCTGGCAAACGGGAAAGAATGTGCAATGGGCTATCTAGTGTATTTTTTATTAATTTTTTTGCCATACTGTATTAATCCCTCAGTGAAAATTATTGCCTCTGCATTTAACCCATCCAAAGTGTGCACACACACGTAAACAGTGAATACATACACACACTCGAAGCAGTGGGCTGTCACACCCAGGGGGTGCTCAGCGAGCAGTTGGGGGTTAGGTGCCTTGTTGAAGGGTACTTCAGCCATGAAGTTGGAGAAACAGAAAGTGCAGTTCACTCCCCCACCGCCACACATTTTTCCTGCTGATTCAGGAATCGAACCTGCAACCTTTCGGTGTCAAAGCCACTCCTCTAACCATTAGGCTACGGCTGCCCCCAAAACTGCTCATTGAACTGAAGTGCGCTCACTTGCCTACACTTACAAATAGTGTGCACAGTTCGTAGCACCTTGTGCCCACTCTTAATGCATCTTACTACTCTTCATGCTATTAAATATGTAGATTCATATTTGCCTCTGTTAAATATATTGTTCAAACATCAAAAGGTTGTTAAAAGCTGTGAATAGATGTTGGGGTAAAATCTGTTTTAAAATCTGTCACCGATTTAATGTATTCCGTAATCAATCAGGTCAGCATATGGTATCTTGTACATTTCCTGATTAAAAATAAATGATGAGGCAGCATGGTGGTGTAGTGGTTAGCACATCCACATCACAGAAAATAGTCTGTAGAATTGATTTTGGGCTGGGCAGTTGCATTTCTGTTTGAAGTTTGTATGTTCTCTGTGTTTGCGTGGGTTTTCCTTCAGGTATTAGTGTTTCATCCCACAGTTCAAATACATGCACACAAATCTTCATTCATAGGTTTGCTGAACTGCTTAATCCTACTATGGTCACTGGGATCTTGGTGCCTACCTCAGCCGACTCCAAAGTCAGAGTATACCCTGGATAGCTTGCCAACACACACAACTGCTCACCCTCATAATGACATCTAGGGGCAATTTGGAACAGCCAATTAGCCTAATGTGAATTTACAAGAGTACCAAGAGCAAATCCACCCCAGCAATCTCAACACAGAGCCGCCCTGGCCGAACTCGGGAATTGAAGCCCGGACCGTCTTGCTGAGAGATAGACACGCTGACTACTGTGCCATTGTCTCATCCACATTAGGCTAGATGGCTTTTCCAGATTCATCCTAGGTATGAGTGTGAATGGACTTGTGTGTGCGTGCGTGTTGGCCCTGCGATGCACTGGTGAGCTATTCAGGCTGTACCTAGCTTGATAGGCTTCAGCCTTAATCTTTTAGGATTAAGCTATCAGGAAGGGTGTTGGTGGATACTGGCCCGCTGCAGACCACATTTGAATTTCACAAGTTCTGGAAAACCAGTACTTTTTTTAACACCACATTCAAAACAGGACACTACAGAGGACAAGCTTCATGACATGGCATCCAAATGTGTTGGAGATAAAACCTGGCCATCATGCCACCGTGCCGCACTTTGGTGCAGTGGTTAAAACTCTCACCTAATAGCTCCACAGGAGGTTCAGAGTTGGACAGTCGTACTAAGCATTTTACTACATATTGTACTGTGTATAATTGTATGAGACAAATAAAATTTGAATTTAAATTTGAGTTTCCTCCAGGTGCTCCAGTTTCTTCCCACATTAAAAAAGACTATTTTTAGTTAACTGGCTATTTTAAAATTGCCCATATGTATGAACGGGTGTCTGTCTCCATGTACTAGCGTTGCGGTAGACTGTCAACCTGTCTCCACCACTACGGCACCACTTTTCCAGCGACCTGCATGCCGTGAAATTTTAATTAGTGCCTTTAATTTTAATGATGAATCCGAATACAGGCGGCACGGTGGCGTAGTGGTTAGCACGTCCGCCTCACAGGAAGAAGGTCCTGGGGTCGATTCCCAGCTCGGGCGTTTCTGTGTGGAGTTTGCATGTTCTCCCTGGGCTTGCATGGGTTTCCTCTGGGTACTCCGGTTTCCTCCCACAGTCCAAAAACATGTACAGTAGGCTAATTGGCTGTTTTAAATCACCCCTAGGTGTGAGTGTACGTGTGAATGGTTGTGTGACTGATGGCCCTGCGATGGCCTGGCGAGCTGCCCCACCCGCGCCCAGAGTCATCTGAGATGGGCGCCAGCCTCCCCGCAACCCTAATTAGGAATAAGCGGATCAGAAAATGAATGAATGAATAAATATCATTATTATTATTATTATTATTATTATTATTATTATTATTATTACTACTACTACTATTGTTATTATTATTAACATAATTGTAGTATTTTATATTATTGATCTGGAGAGTTCAGTTTAAGGTTAGGTATAATTAGGGACTACAATGAGGGCAGAAGGTTCAGGTTTCACTTGAGGTCTGAAAGAGATGACATACATCTGAAATGCCTACAACAACAAAGCAAAGTGGTCTCTCACAGCAACAAGGCTATAAGCAAAACTGCTAAAATAATTTTATAATTAGAACAAGTGCAGTTTCGAGAGCACAAACCTTCACCAAAAATCAATCTCATAATGTTAAAAAAATACTTAAAAAATCCAACTTTTTTTCATTTCAAAATTTAATGGCGTCTTCTTTGTCCAATGCCCCACTACTGGTAGTTATTTCATGAAAATTCACACACAAATGCTAACAAATAAATACACAACTCAAGGGTAAAACACCTATTTTCTGGTGGTATTAAGAACAGATGGGTAAATAAGTAAAGAGCAAATGTCTGTTCTTCAGTCACAACAGTATAAATTAAGCCAGAAGGGACATGTGGGAATTGAATAGTTTCTCTCATACCACAAGGAAATTCTGACCATGAAAAAGATCATCTCCAAAATCTAATGCTGTTTCTTGCCACCTCTGGTAGAACACTCTAATTTTCAGAAGCAGTGTCTGAGGCAGAAAAAAAAAAAACAGGATATGATCAGTGTTGCTAGAGGATAAACCATCAGCCACTTCTCAACCTCTATCAAGGGGCTCCTTAGCACATCAACATCATCATTAGAGTTTAATTAGCTTTTACTCCGTTGGTGTAATGACAGACGGTTAAATCTCTGAGCCAGACGTCCCTTGGCTCATATGTTCTGATCCAAATAGATCCTGCCGTGATAAAACATGGAGTAGTTGTAGATTTTCTGCTGGTGCAACTGAGCTTGTCTTATCCTAAATGGATTTTTGTTTGTCTCACTGATCTGGGACACGTATTGTTGTTTGTTTTGTTATGGTATATATATAGTAGTTTTAACTATCCTGCTTGGGGAAGGGAATGTGTGCTTCAGAAAGTTTTGCTCTAGTGAGTCAAACAGATACAGAGGATAGGGGTTTTTACCTCTAACTGGCTCCCAGGATTCCTTGCAGCACGTCTTGGGGAAAAGTTGTGCAGCAGTAGCTGCTGGAAACTGAGCCAATGCACAGAGCTGTAGAGCTGCAGAAACGCAGTGTTCTGGAGATTTGGATTGACAAACAAAAAGGAGAGAATGAACACTGAAAAGCTTTAAAATACTGATTGATATCAATGTTGTATCATTTATTTAGTGCTGCTTCATGTTCTCTGTGTTTCTGGGGGGATTTTTAAATGATTTTCCTGGAAATGTTTGTTTCCTTATGTCTGTTGTACTTCTGACCAATGAATGAGGCAGTTTTATGTGGGTGTTTTTTTATTATGCCCCACGTAACCCAAAGCAAATGTATTTTTTTAGAAAAGCAAAGCAAACAAACCAAAAGGGTCACATTTATACCCTGATTCAGAATTAAAGCAATATAAGAATGTATCATTCCTCCATTATGTAAAGGGAAACAGTGTGTAAGCTCTGGAGGAGAGATACAAATCACTATAAACCTGATCTGATTGTGGAAGTTGTGTCAGTCGCCACTTCTCAAAACTACTAAAGGAAGCAGTTTTTGAATCAGCTTTTTTTCAGAGGAACTAAGCAGCTGTCTTGTAACATCCTGATGTCTTGACCACAGTGTATTTAAAATACACACGTCCAACTGTCACATACTTTCACCTCGCCAGTCCTTTACGCTTCACTACAAATGAAAAAGCACTTTTCTCTCAATTTTACCAGTTTATACAGTATCAGGTTATACTCACAATATCAAATACATGTTGTGTTAAATAGGATATTATCTTATTAATTTAGGATACATTCGATTTTCATTCATTCATTTTCCGAAGCGCTTAATTCTAATTAGGGTCACGGGAGGCTGGCGCCCATCTCAACCGACTCTGGGAGAGGCCAGAGTACACCCTAGACAGCTCACCATCGCAGGTATACATTAGATTTTGTAGCTTATTTTATTATATTACTGGTTTCATTGTTGCTTAGTAAAAAGATGATTGATGATTTTTTTTTTCTCTGAATTCCACTTTTTGCTGTGCTTCAAATTATTTTCAGTATAGATCATGTGGCTTTGAGTATTTGTACTGTAAATTCTCTCATATATGTATACTTATACTCAAATTTACTCTTTTTCTATAAAACATTATACTTAAATATTTAGCATCAGATCCAAATCCAGTTAGACTAGTGTGCATGTTTTTGCACTGTGGGAGGACACCTGAGTACCCCAAAGGAAATCTAGTACAGGGAGAACATGCAAAGTCGATACTGGAACACCCGAGCTCAAAAAATCAAACCCAGGCAGTCTTGCTTTAAGGCGGACGTGCTAACCACTTGTCACCGTGCCACCACACAAAAACATAGGAAAAGAAATCTAAAATAGTATTTTCATGATTTATGTTAATATTTTCAAAGAACAACAGTGGTCACATGTGCTCTATTACAGCATTTTTTGAAATTCATTTAAAGTTTAAAAAGTGTTTGTTTGTTTTTTATCTTGAAAAACATGAGGCTTTCTTTGCATTTTTTTTTTTTTGGAATATCATTTCTAGGATTTCAGAATCTGTAACTGTGTTTTTGTCCACCATTTTTTTCAAGAGTTATTCCAACTTTTGAAATTAGATAATGTCCATTATCATAAGATAGCAAACCGATCAGATCACGGTTTCCGTCCAGTATTCTAACTATGAATAATATCATGACTTGTTATTAATAAATGGTATTTATAAAAGGAAGATGATTTTGTCCAACCACAAGTTTGTCAGCTGTTATCAAAGGCTGCGATGAACTGACATGACATCTTAGAGACATGACATCACTGTACACAGGTCACATTTAAAGCTCTTATTTTTCATTTAAAGCTCAAAAAAGCCTCCAATGTACTGTTTTCATATAAGTCTGGATGCTGTGAAACTGGAATGAACTTGCTTGTTATCTTTGCCATGTCCTGTGATTTATTCATTTACAACCACTACCATGTATCACTCAATTTCCCTTTCAATACCTTTAATCACATCACAAACAAACATTAAACTCTCACATGAGTGTAACATGAGTTAATGAAGACCTGGCAATAATGCACTGATCAATCTACTAAGAAACCTGGAACAAAGCCACACATTTCATTGAATTTAATCAGCTCACGATATTCACTTCCTAAATTTGACTGTCCACCAATATAGAGAAGCAGTTTGTCTTGGGTACACTTTATTGCAATATCTAGTAGGTATCGCTCAGCGATAAGAGTTGGACAAACACGGTGGGGAGGGGGGGGGGGACACCCTGTGTTTGCCAGTTACTTATTAGGCGTACATATATATATATATGCACACAAAGACACCAACAAAAATATATCAAAACACATTTTATTACCTCAACTAATGCACTTCAAGTGACCGTTTAGCAAAATAAACCAGAAAATATTAAAAATAAAACATGTACAAGGTAAAATACTATGATTATAAAGCTAATGCTAATGCTAAATGTTAGTGTCCAGGAACAACAGCATCACACTAAATCATGTTATAATGAACTATTATTATTCCTAGGGTTAGGGTTAGTGTTATGTTTGAGAAGACTATAAAATAACATAAAAAGCAAAATAAAATTAAAAGACTTAGTTTAATTTTACATATTTTATGACAGGCAGGTCACATGATCTCTGTACACTCCAAACAGAGTTCCTGCTGTGTAGTGTACAGTGTGTTTTTAAACTCAGTGGCATATCTATCACAAAGTTAACACGGCACAAACAACCCTTCACACTCACATTCACACATATGGGCAATTTAGAGTAGCCACTTGACTTAAAGTGCATGTCTTCGGACTGTGGAAAGTGGAGTAGCCAGAGGAAATCCCGTAACCACGGGGAGAACATGGCAGGCTAGAACCCAGAACCTTCTTGCTACCCAGATTAAATAAAATTTGCCTGAGAATGATTTTCTCGCTGAGTCAGTGTACGAAATAAAACCCTGACATACTTCTGACTGGGCTTCTTATTGCAAAGTATGTACATTTGAGGTTTATGGTTTTGCATTTCAGCTTTCGCACTCATCCTGTTGTTCTATTTATACCAAGTGATGTTGATCTGAAAAGTTGTGCAGTGTCTAAAACTTGATTCACTTGTTGTTATGTATTGGAGCTAATGTTGGTGATTAAAAATAGGGACAACCAGTTTTAGCATTGTTCATGTTTCAGTCATCACAGCGGAAGGCATCCTTTGGCAAGGGAACACAGGCTTGAACATTTGTATAGAATTAGTCTATATTACATCAAAGCTGCAATATCCTGTTTACACAGGAATGGTGCAGTCTTATTGTTCTATCTGGGGATTAAAAAACATTATCCTGAGTGGATGATGCTCGCATCAAAAGTTATGAACCCTCACAGGCAGGTCATTATAATTAATAACATCATTATCATTCTGTAAAATGAAAAAAATATTTCCTGTGTTTCTGTGTAGTATATATACACCATTATAGAGCGTGGCTTACTTACGTTTCCGTTAAGTGTGTGCTAAACTCTGAATGATGAGAATAAACGGATGCCTTTATACAGTGTTAACTTCTGCTCATAGCACACAGCACTCATCTGACATGCCTGTGTAATGGTTAAAATATATAATTATAAGCTGTTAATATTTTTCTATGTTCATATTAATCTTGTTTTCATTTGCTTTTTTTTCACTTTCTTATCATAATTTAGTCATTATTCCACCCATCAAGTATTGCCACCATCATGCATGCGCATGCCCCCTTCCTGATGTGCAATCTTGTCACCCACCACTTTACGAACTGCATGCTTATTTGTGTTCGGCCTAATGGACTAGGAGGAAAGCACTATTAAAGCACAAATGAGCTCACAGACACCCATACTTGGCTGGTGATCCCTGTGAGTGACAGGAAAGTGAGCATATGCCAGCCCTCCCTCACGTGTGAGCTCGGCCTGATTGCTCCCATAGACTCCAGGTCAGGGATGGCGGTGGCATCAACGTAGATTTGAACTGCCAATCTCGAGGTTGATAGTCTTGACCTTGACGATTCATTGCTTGACTTTTTTGAATGTTTCCTCAAAGTATCCAGAAAAAATCTTAAAGAGAATTAGAGGCACCATTATGCAGCTCTGATGCACCTTCTTGCACTTGGAGCTCACCTGATATCATGATTTAAAAATAAAGACTAAACAGTACCAATTTAATTTTAGTCTACATTTTGGATTTGTAGTACATAGT
>JBCNYG010000021.1:15548889-15580217 GCA_039654305.1 Porochilus rendahli
CGTGTTTCTGCCCTGCGATGGCCTGGCGAGCTGTCCAGGGTGTACTCTGCCCTTGCCCAGAGTTGGCTGAGATGGGCACCATTAGGAATAAGCGGTTCAGAAAATGAAAAAAAATATATATATATGTTTTGCAGTTTGTTATTATTGTGATGTTGCATGTATCTTATCCTCAGACGAACAGTGATGTGTTTCTGTCATATGATGTCTCTCAGCCCATCATGCTTTATTCCTGCATTACACTGAATAAACGTCTGTGTTTAGGATTTTAATGAAGCGGATGTGTCCAAGCTGCGGTTTGTGTGTACATTTACTTCTAAAAACCCACATCAGTGAGACAGGAAGTGACTCACTCTTCTGCTTTTAATCCTGAGATTCGTTTTTGTGTTATAATTATAGGCGAAGTGCCTGATGCTGGTTTCCTCACACTAATATCTTCCTTTCTGCGATATATATGAATATATTGTCGTGTCTCCTTCACCACATTTATTTCATTTTTTTATGACAGAAATGAGGGTCGGCAAAAGTGGTGGAGCGGTTAGCATGTCCAGCTCATAGCAAACAAGGTCCTGGGTTCGAGTCTTGGGCTCAGGCGTATTTTTGTGTGGAGCTTGCATGTTCTCCCCATGCTTGTGTGGGTTTCCTCTGGGAACTCTGGTTTTCTCCCACAGTACAAAAACATGCATAGTAGGCTAGGTGGCTGTTCTAAATTGCCCCTAGGTGTGAGTGTGAATGGTTGTGTTGCCCTGTGTTGGTTTTGTGAGCTGTTCAGGGTGTACCCTGCCTTTCCTACCCTGGAGATAGGCTCCAGCCTACTTGCAACCCTGGTAGTTAATTAGGCAGCTGAGCAAATGGGTGACATTAAGTAACAGAAAAGAATCGCTGGAGTTACACAAAGCGCAATAGAACTTTATTGGATTTTCTGACCAACAGTATCAATTTTACATTGTTTTTTTCCTGTGTTTTTGCAGTAATTACTTTACTTTTTACCTGGAATTATAATCAGAGGTCATGTCAAAATATAAACACCTTTTTTTCTGTCCTGATGCCACATGTTCTTTTTCCTGAATACAAAAATAAAACAAAAACCAAAGAACCAACACATGAAGATGAAATAAAAGAGAGACACCGTAGACTTTACAACATGACGGTATTTCCTGTACCCATCAATATTAATGGATATTTGAATAATACTTTTTAAGGACCCGCCTTGACCTTGAGTATTTTTCCTCAGAAAATGGGGTTATTGTGTGTTTTTTTATGTTTACATGTACAATTATCAATATCCATGGGAACAAGAAGCACCTTTAAGAGAAGGCGAAAAAGGGAAAAAGGGGACGCTGCGTACGACATCGCAGGATCAGTCGATCGGTCGTTTGTTCATTCCTCGGGATGTTTTTTTTGACGGTTTGACTCCTGCTGAGCTCAAAGAGCCTGCAATGCCTCTCCCTCAACGGGAAGCTCCATAAAGAGTGAAGAGACATGTCCTCAAAACTGCAAAGACAAAAATAACACCATAAAGACATGTGTCGACTCATCCCTTCAGCAATTAAACAGATAAAAGCAGCATACGTTTTTGAGGAACTCCTCAGCGACGATGCGAGCACGTGCATTTACAGCCAGCTTCATCTCGCTGATTTCTTTGTCGATTTCCTCCATGAAATGGATGACAAAGTCCACCAGCTTGTGCTTGTACATCTGCTCTGTGTGGAAGTTGGTGATGAGGAAGCTGATGTCATAACCCTTAAAGAGAGAAAAAAGGTGAAGTGAAAATCATTAAAAAAAGCTTTTACATTTATACACAGATATATACTTCAGATTATTTTTCTTTTTTATTTATACATAGTATTTCAGTTTGGTTAAAAATAATATTATAATATTAATTATATTCCAGTGTGTTCTTTCTTTTTAATTCTGCATGGAATAAAACACTCAGAGGGGGCGCCGTTACAGGAAAATAATCAAGGACAGGTATTGCAGGGAGGATCAGTATTAAAATCTCACCACAACATGGATTGTTTACAATAACGGCATGTCCCAAAGTATTTAATCCTTTTATCCTGTTTTTATTTTTTGAGCTCCGGTACAAAGTGGCTCAGGAGCTATAAGAATGGGTTCCGTCCATCTGTGCTTTACACTTTAGTTTCCACATATTTACTTGCGATGCCTGTTCTATATTGGTATATTATGAAATTATCCATTCGACGGTAGCATCTGGACCCACATAATCTATTTTTCCTTATTATAATGTCCTCAATTTTAAAAATTCTATTTATAGATGCCTTGTGTTTGATGGAACCTTAAAAACCACTTCATTCCACTTTTGACTTACGTTATAACAGCTTTAAAACATAATTTTAAAATGCCACTCTCTCTCATGTACGTAATAAACCAAAAAAAGCTGTCAGCTCTGAAAGCACAAACAGTAAAAACTCCTATGTCGGCTGACAGGAGACTCTTCCTCTTCTTCCTGTTCATTTGGCTGTTCCCATAAGGGCTCGCCACAGCCGGTCTTCCTTATAAGATTAAATCTGCATGTTTGATTTCACCACAGGCATTACACTGGATACCATTCCTGATGCAACCCTTAACATTTACTCTGGCTTGGGACCGACATAAGGAGAACACTGGCTTGTGTTCCAACAAGTGTTGTGTTCCTGGGTTTGATGATCAGAGGCATGTTTTTTTTTATTGGCAAACTGTAGGTGTAAACACAGAGCAGGTTCTCTCTCTTTTTCCGGTTTGTCTCACCTCGACAGGTTTCCTTCGCAGGATAAAGAAGTTCTCTGCTCTCATCATCATGAAGCGCATGAACTTGTGGCACAGGATCTTCTCAATCTCATCCGCCTGGTTGAAATATCATGAGTAAAATGCTGGGGTTTAAACACAGGTTTGAAACCAGCCTTTAGAGTATTTCAGACTGGGAGCAGAGAAAGCTGTACCTGTTTAACAGCGATGCTGACCCGCACCGAGTTGATCGAGCCCTCGATCAGTACTTTCTCCTTGTCATTGCGGCTGATCACCACCGGCTGCAACAGCAATTCTTTGCTGCTCCTAAAGAAAGATGTCATGTTGGAACATGAACATTTTTTCACTATGGCTCTTGTTAATTAGAATAAAATCTCAGAGTGTTTCCACTGAGCATTCTGAAAATGGGCCGGTGCTCTCCAACTCACCTGACCTCCACCTCAGGCTTGTTGTGCCTTTCCACCACCTGAGAGGAGAAGTTCTCCAAACACAGGGCTGCCTGCAGAGTTGCACGAACGGCGTTCAGGTACGGACGCAGGGTCGCCGTCTGGAAAAGACATAATGGGATTTTAAAACTAATTTCAGGTTCAGTGTGATGTCAGTCACCTGCATGAGGAAGTGTCAACACTAGTGTGTTATTGAGATTCAGATCTAGAGGGTCAGTACAGTAGATTTCATTCTGGACTCTGCTTTAAATGAGTGCATCACTGTTAAAATATCCATATATGTTGTATTTCATTCATTCTTCATCATCATCATCATCATCATCATCATGGAGTGACAGTGAATGCCATAATCATCATCAATATTGCAAATAAATGCACATTAAAACAACAAAAAGCATTGTATAACCTCGATTAAACTGGTTCTAAAAATGATAAAATAATTTAATAATAAAAAAAACACACGACACGGTATAACATAGTAATAAATTCTAGCTAGGTAACGTTAGCAAGTTAGCAAACGCATCAATACCATATTTCAGGGTTACTCAGCTTTATCGCTCGATCTCAGCTGATGTCCAGTTTATCATTCTGACTATAACACAAAAGCAAACACTGAAACTGAAATAAAAAAACAACAAATATTGTCACTTTGATACAGAAGAAACCTTCTTACCATTTTTGTGGTCCTTTGAGAAAGGCGGAAGTATTTACGCCACGCCTGGTGTTATTTTCTCCCCACCCGTATTCCAAAATCCCCCGCCTCCTGCACTCTTAATAAATTTGTTGGCTAACATCTTGTCAATTTGAACTGCTAGCCAATCATCTCTAAGTCATTATTATTAACCAATCCAAGCGGATGGGGCGGGTTTAGTCTGAATGCATGTGGGGAAAAAACAACGCCTACGCCTTTAGCGCTACATGCATTTTGGAGTTAACTCCATAATAGTGGGGCGTAAAATTTTTGCGTCACTAGTTTCACGTTTAAAAACTAAACATATAACCAAATTAATATTACTTCTGAGAGATTAAATGCGTATTTACAAAATACATATGAATATTGTGGAAAAAAACAGCGCAATTACACAAAAACGGCATTGTCTTTTCAAAGCTATTCTAGATAATACGGTAGAAACCACAGTCGTGAATTTACCTTGATTCGCGTTTTCTTCCATATATGGCAAATGCTAAAACATGATGAATTTGCTAGATCACTACTGTAGTCTAAAACATTTACTCATTTTATTTATCAATACCTGCTAAACACGGTAATTGTGTCATAGAATATCCATGTGTTTATTTGATATTTTCTACTACTTTGACAGGATTGTATCACAGCCTGAACTGGAACATACCATTTTTATAACCCATTTGAGTGTTTGGTTTGATGGGGGTATTCCGATATAAGTGCCATTTTTTAAAGGAAAAATAAGCCAATCGTCGATTAAAAATGTTTACACTTTAGATGTTGTGCAGTACTACTTGAATACGGTCTGTAAAAGCTCGATAATCGATCAGAACCATTGAATAGTTTTGTTTTAGGAAGCTAAGCGCCCCTATTTTACTAGATGGTACAGTCTCTAATGGATGTCGCTTCTCGGAGGTAAATATGACAATGTCGAAATTTTGAACGAGCTGGCTTAATGAGTGCACTGTTTTACGTGTACATTTGCATATAAGTGAATTTTAAAAGTCAGGAATTTTCGGCCTGTTTGCGGATGTTGAATGAAAACGGTGTGGAAGTTTGCTCTACATTTCCATGAGGTAGCTAGCATGATTGCTAACAGGACTAGCACGCAGCATTGGTCATGTAGATTCTAACTGAAATATTTATTACATTTGTTACTGACAGCACACAGGGTAGATAAACTGTCCTTCACTTTTAGATTACATAAACGTTATGGAAGACTTAATTGCATGTATAGACTTTCATCTCTCACGCTTTAACGTTTATAAAATGTTAACATGTGATTATATGTTATTTAGGCAGATATGATATGAAACAGTTAAGAAATAAAATGAAATGAAGTATCAGCGTTTGTAGAGCCTCTATCCTGAAAACCATCCTGGGTTTCTTTCATTAGAAATACATTACATAATATCATATAGTGATTATAATATCTGCACGACATGCAACGACTGTCACGATATTTAAATGTTGTGAAGAAAGTGACATGGGATACTTTAATGTATCTATGTAGAAAAAAAGAGAAAGTAACCATAGAGACTAAAATACATCATGGTATCAAGAAGTGATTTATCAATATCAATCTGTGTGTTACGTTTACAGTTTTCTATAACTGAGAAGATGAGTGAACTGAAGGATTGCCCTCCACTTAAATACTATGACTTCAAGCCCGTGGAGCATGTGAAAGTGTGTCCTCGCTACACAGCGGTGTTGGGACGCTCAGAAGATGATGGCATCGGGATCGAGGAGCTGGACACACTGCAGCTGGAGCTGGAGACGCTGCTGTCCTCGGCTAGTCGACGTCTCCGAGCACTGGAAGAACAGAGACAGGTCAGCGGTCTAATGTCACCGTTCTGCTCACTCTCCGTCATTCTTAGCCACAGCATTACAACATGTAATTTGTTCCAATCTTCCCAACAGATCCTTACAGACTGGCAAGACAAAAAAGGTGACAAAAGGTTCCTGAAAATGGCGAAAGAGGTTGACCCGGCTGCATCCTCCCGCCATCCCAAACCTAAGAAGCCAAAGCTAGAAGTAAAGGCGGTTCACGGGCCCGGGCCCGGTCCAGGCAGACCCAAATCCAAAAATCTGCAGCCTAAAGTCCAGGAGTATGAATTCAGTGAAGACCCACAGGATATACCACGTAATCCCAAAAATGATGCCCCAAACAGGTGAGAAGGGGATAATCAAAATGATTGCTTTTAACTCTAAGATTTAACTCGGTTGGTATGTGTGCTGTGTGGGTTGTGAGTGTGCTGTGTGACAGAGACATCTAGAAGGGTAGGCAGGTATCCATGTTTGTTAGTTACATTCATTAAGATCATGTTTGGTGTTTTGTTTCATGTAAATAATCCCTGAGAAAAACGTTAACTTCAGATTCTTTTTCCCAAACCACGGTCTACACTGTACCAGTAGTCAGGTTGTACATATTTATGAGTTTAGTTGATATGGCTTTGGAAGGAAAGCTGAAGGGAGAGGGTTCTTACTTTGATTTATTTTTTATTTATATATTTTATTATATTTATTTTTTCAAATATTTGTTGGTTTCTTTAAAATGATCCACTCTGGTTTTAATACAATCATCATCTGTCAGATTTAGATACATGTTAACTGTGTGTGTGTGTGTGTGTGTGTGTGTGTGTGTGTGTGTGTGTTTGTGTTTGTGTGTCAGATTCTGGGCTTCAGTTGAGCCATACTGTGCAGACATCACCAATGAAGAGATAAGAGTTCTGGAAGACCTTCTTAAACCACCTGAAGATGAAGCAGAGTACTACAAGGTAACACAAGTGCTGCAGTATTCATTACTTTCTTTAAACTGAGATGAACTCATTATTTCGTCATGCCTCATTTTTCACAGTGTGGCCTCATTGTGTGTGTTTGACATAAATTGTGTGTGTGTGGTAGATTCCTGCTCTAGGGAAGCACTATTCTCAGCGCTGGGCACAAGAGGACCTACTGGAAGAGCAGCGAGAAGGAGTGCGAGCCAATGATAAGAAGAAAAGCATGCTGGGACCACTCTCTGAGATTGACACTAAAGGTAACGCACACATTTGCTTGCAAATCTTTTTGTTTTGCAGTGCTACTTTATAGCGCTGATAGTAACCGCATATTGTGTTGTGCATTTAGACGTAGATGCCTTGTTGAAAAAGTCTGAATCCCAGCACGAGCCTCCGGAAGACGGTTGTCCGTTCGGTCCTCTCACACAGCGTCTGCTGCAAGCTTTGGTGGAGGTATGAAATCTTAAATATCTTCTTGTCTTATGCTGTAGTGTATGTAGTAAACGTTCTGCATTGTCTGTTCAGGAATATATTTATTATTGTCGTAGTACAGTAGTGAAGGTTCCTGATAGCTTTCTACAGGTACCTCTTTATTTTAGCTGTAGGTGATATTGGGATGTTGTGATTACCTTGTAGGAGAATATCATATCCCCAATGGAGGATTCGCCCATTCCAGACATTCCAGTGAAAGACGATGGAGCTGGAACATCACCTCGCAGCCAGGGGAAAGCGTTCAGGTAATAACACCTGCTTCCTAAACAGAGAGAATAACTCTTTCTCTTTCTCTAACTGTCTCCTTGTCTGTCTTTCTCTTTCTTTCTGTCTTTCTTTTTATCTCTTACTATTTTTCTCTCTTTTTCTCACTGTCTCCTTGTCTTTCTCTTTTCTCTGTCTCCTTGTCTGTCTCGCTCTATCTCTCTCACTGTCTGTTTCTCGTTGTTTCTCTTTCTCTCTCACTGTCTCTTTCTGTCCCTCTTTCCCTCTTTTTCTGTCCCTCTTTCCCCCTTTTTCTCTGTCTCTCCACTCTCTTTCTCTCTCTCTCTCTCTCTCTCTCTCTCTCAGTCTTTGTCTCTTTCTTTATGTCTCTTTATTACTCTCTCTCTCTGTCTCTTTATCTGTGTCTCTTTCTGTCTACTATTTTTATATCCTGCTAACTCACTGTCTCTATTTCTCTGTCATTGTTTTCTCTCTCTCTCTCTCTCTCTCTCTCAGCGTTCCTCACACTCGCTCTCTGGAGGCGCGGATCAGGGAAGAACTGGTGGCCCAAGGTCTGTTGGATTCTGAGGAGAGACAGGGTACAGGAGGAGATTCGGAAGACGAGGTGCTGGCCGAGCTCCAGAAGAGACAGGCTGAACTGAAAGCTCTAAGCGCTCACAACCGTGCGAGAAAGCAGGAACTGCTCCGGTGAGTCAAAGAAACAACATCGAGAGGAGGGAAGTTTTATCTATCCAGTGTGTTCTACTTGGGAGAAATATCTGTACAAAAGAGTCACATGATACTGCAGCATTCTCACTGTGTCTCAGTTTACATACTCACATACTACTACTTGCTGTTCTAAGTGAGTAATTGGGTTCATACTGAGAAGGCAACATGCAGTGAGTGATTAGTACATGAGCGATGTACTTGGAACGGTCTAAACTGCTGCACACCTTTTACCCTCAGTGGTTGCAGCCTTGGGGCGGAGCTTTCAACCTATGTGAAAACAGCCAAAGATGCAGGGGAAGCAAACAAGTTAGAACAATTCTAAACAATAAACAAACAAACAAAAAAAAGTAGGCATAAATGATAGCAGGTGATGCACTTAAATGGCGTGAGCTTCATTTCCACTAATTACACTACGTGCAGTGCTTGATTTGACACAGTGATACCCTATTAAAATTTGCACCCTATGCAAGTAAGTACAAAGTGTCTCGCATTGAGGTATACTAACAGTACACTATTTGAGACACAGCGGAAGTGAAGTATAGTATTCGTGATTACTCAAGACACTTTCTGATGTTCACTAAAATCTTTCTCACGACCATGTCATCCCTCCAGATTAGCACGGGAGGAGATGAGAAAGCAGGAGCTGCGCCAGTGTGTCCGAGTGGCCGACAACGAGGTGATGGAGGCTTTCCGGCGCATAATGGCTGCCAGGCAAAAGAAACGCACTCCGACAAAGAAAGAAAAGGATCAGGCGTGGAAGGCGCTCAAGGAGAGAGAGAGAATTCTTAAACAGTTGGATGGATAAAGAATAGCAGGAAGCTGATGGAGTCACGGGGACAAGAGTTTTCAAACAACAGGAGGAACAACAAGGGCTGGTTCTGGATTAATCCTAGTGTCAGGTAGATGGAACGTTACACCACATTGTACTGGTGCACAAAGAACCCACTGAGAACTGTGCCATGTTTACGAGTTGAATCGGGAGTAAAAATGTGTGTCTGGCTGTTTATTCAGAGTGTAACCCTAAGCTTAAAATACCCAGCAGTAGACAACTGCTGGAACTTCACATTGTTTTTTGTTTTTTTAACTAAAAGATAATTTTGAATAAAATATACCAAAATCCTTTCAAGTCTAGAATCAGCCCTGCTTGGACAAGCCCCACTGAATCACATGATATGCACGAAGAAATCACTGATACACTACTGTGAGAAATCCTGTCACACCCCAGACTTCGGGACGAGTGCCTGTTCACGGTACCGCCAGTTGAGCACACATGAGCGCATCTTCTTCGCTTGCAGCCTGAGTGCTGATGGATTCAGATCCGAGGGTCTCTCTTCCATGTCTGCCTTTTTTTCTGTACAGTTTTCTGTTTGCTGGAAGTAACTGTTACAATCAGGTGAGAAAGTTGTGTTTTGCCTCAGCATGTGTTCAGCGGTAAGCATGTTCCTTTTCATTGTGATTTTAAATGGAACTATGTGTCTTAATGAAACCCAGTGTTGGAGTGGAAGAATTCAAGCTACAGGATGTTGTTTACTCTGTTTTTTTTTGTTTGTTTGCTTTGTTTTTTGTACAAGATTTTGAATTTTTGCGGGGTTTTTTTTCATCACAGTGCTGTTCCATCAAAAAAAAAAAAAAAAAAAAAAAAGAAAGAAAAGAAATAAACATTTAATGAAATGTTACAATTGTTTCAGAGCCAGATTTATTCCACAGCTGTGAAATTGTTCCAGAGCATTATGTAAAGTGGTTATTATGGTTATACATAATTACTTGGTTAATACTTAAATTCACATGTAAAAAAAAAGTACAGGAAGATAATTTTGTTCACTCTCATCAAGCTTCTTTGCATGGTTATACATTTGATACATAAAATATTTATCTAATATGTATTATATAAACACAAGAACTAATTTTATTCACAAGAGCCAGTCATGTTAGAGTTTTATCAAGTCTTTAGACTTGATCACATGATTCAAGCTCGATTGTTTGGACCTTTATTCAGTGGAGATTTATGTGGGTGTCTGGTATGTATACTGTATGTGTAGCACTCTTGCCCACGGGCCTTGTGGGTTTCCTCTGGGCACTCGTTTTTTTCCACCGCAGTCCAAGTGTGTGTGTGTGTGTGTGTGTGTGTGTGTGTGTGTTGCCCTGTGATGATCTGGCGAGCTGTTCAGGGTGTACAGCGCCTTCGCCCCAGTGTCAGCTGAGATGAGGCGCCATCCTCGCCGCGACCTTAGTAGGATTAAGTGGTTGGCAAATGAGTGAGTGAACGAGGGTTCCTAAATGCCAAGACATGCACTGTGTACACTGAACACTTCAATAAACACTCGTACCTTCTTATTTCTTTTGTTCTTTGCGGTGTGCGTTTTTAAGGGAATAAAACTCCAAGTTAGTGTCAGACTGTGATCACTGTTTGGACTATTTCTCAGTTTGTGCTGAAAATTTGCCCTCTTCACACGGATTTACACTTCACTGGAGAAGGAGTGCATATTAATTAGTTTTTCCGTGTCGAGCGCGCGCACTTTAGTGGGCGGTTCCTCTAACGGCACGCGCACACAGGACGTTCGGGTCTGTCAGTAGTTCTCCCACGGTGATAAAAATTTTATTACTATCCGACACAGTTTTTTTGTGTCTCAACTTATTTGCTTTTTAGTCAAAAAATCGCTAGCTAGCTAACGTTACTTTGATAAAACCCGTTATTTTTTGTGATACGTTCCGGTAAGTGGCTCAAAACGCACAAACAAAGCAAACTTATCACTAAGTCCATATTCTAACGCTTCTGTCACTGTTTTATTTTTAGAATTATCCTAAGTTGACCTAAGTTAGCAGCTTGTTGTTATGCTTCATTTAATTGCCTACCCGTATTCTACAAATTCCGCCTCCTGTGCTATAATTGGTTAGTGTATTATGAAAGACCTTAACCCACTAATCAGAATTCACCGTTTCGTAGCCAATCAGAAAAAAAAACAGGTTTTATATCAAGCAACAAAAATGCTACGAAACTCATACAAAACAGTTTAGCTTATGAGGGATAAGCTAATTCCATATTATAGTGCGCAATAAGCATGAGTAGGGTGAGAAGGAAAGCTATGACTGGAATAATCGCTTCATTGCTCCTATTAATTTCAAAATAAAAGTCATTTTAAATAGGAGGGCAGAGTCTCGTTAACATGTTGGGTTTTTTTTGGGAAGGGGGGAGGTTGTCAGACTCGTGATTGCTTTGTGTTTCTTGTGATTTAGACTGAGAACATGTGTGGAAGGACAGCCTGCACCCTTGCTCCCGATGAGCTCCAGCGTGCTACCCGGTACCGGGACCGCTCCGGACAGCAGCGACGACCTCAGTGGAAGGATGGTGATGCAGATCAATACCGACCATCCTACAATAAGAGTCCTCAGTCGATGAGTCCGGTTTTGCTGTCCAGCAGACATTTTAACAAGGCAAAGTGCGACTGAAATTTCTTAGTCATTTTCGATAAAATACTGGTCCAGTAAACATATTCCTGTGTCTCTGTTTCTGAACTGTACTGTTGTCAAAAGTAGACTTCATAAATCCTTTCACAAGCTCCAAATCTAAACACAGAGCATGTAGTGTTTTCTTTGCTCTTCTGATTGTCACACTAAAAGCAGGGTTTTATATCAGTTCCCATGGTAATGCATGAGGGTATGAGATTGCAGTGCACATGTAAATACTCCCCAGTTTAGGATTATGTTTGGGACCATGATAACAAATATTTAAAAAATGCTTTTGGACATGACCAGAGTACAGAACTGCAGAAGCATCAGGAGTTCTGTTGACTCCCAGGGTCTCATCCCAGGATCCAGAAGAATCCAACTGTCTTATGTTTCAGGAACAGGAACTAGTGTAACTGTGTGCGTAAGAACAGAAATGTACAGGAATGGGCTTTTCCAGGATCACGGATGGAAACTTAAAAAGGAAGTGAGTTTTTATTTGGTTTCTGTGGTTCACTTAAGTTCTTTTGGGATCGGATAGGAAGCTGCAGTGGATGAGTGTGTGCTGGCGACGATGCGGTGGGGTTTGGTGCCGGCGTGGTTCAAGGAGAGTGACCCAAGCAAGATGCAGTACAGCACCTCGAACTGTCGTAGTGAGAGCTTGCTTGAGAAAAAGTCTTACAAGGTTTGAACACACCTTTAAAATTTCTGATTAATTGTACTTTATATGTGAAGTTTTTTTATTTGGAACCACATGTTGTGTTTATTCTGTGGCACAGGAGCCTCTGTTAAAAGGCCAGCGTTGTGTCATTCTTGCCGATGGATTCTACGAGTGGAAGAGGCAGCAGAAAGACAAGCAGCCATTCTTCATCTATTTCCCTCAGAGCTGTCAAGATAAACAGGATGGGGATGAGAGAAAGATAAAAACAGATGAAGAGTGTGAAGGAGAGCCGGTGGTAAGAACCAGAACGCTGGATTTAGAAGGTTCAGGAAATGGAAGCGCATGTGATTTAGGGTGTCATCTATGGGAGTTAGCTGTAGCCTTTACAGATTCGAAACAAGTTGCCTGATGGAGAAAGGATGGAGGATGCTGCTGACAATGGTTCTCTATCTTTATCAAGATGAATCATGGACAGCACGGTGGTGCAGTGGTTAGCATGTTTGCCTCACAGCAAGACTATGTTTGATTCCCGGGCTCGGGCGTTTCTGTGTGTAGTTTGCATGTTCTCTCTGTGCTTGCGTGGGTTTCCTTCGGGTACTCCGGTTTCCTCCCACAGTGCAAAAACATGCACAGTTCCATATTGCTCCAAGGTGTGAGAGTGAGTGTGAATGGCTGTGTGTGTTGCACTGCTTGGCAAGCTGTTCAGAGTGTACCCCACCCTCGCTCAGAGTCGGCTGAGATGGACGCCAGCCTCTCCTCGACCCTAATTAGGATTAATTGGCTTAGAAAATGAATGAATGAAAATAAATCACATTTTGCAGGTCTTATTCAAGCTGAGTTCTCGGAAAAGCCAGTCACTCTCTTCCTTGTCAATTACAGAAGCCAATCAAGGGCATCAGTGAGCTTCATTCATACAAAGGGGTGGATCATGCTTTGCTCTGGGAGTGCTATGCTGCCCCTGATGTTACATGAGCAGCAGATTTAAAAGATGCAGTCAGCATGTATCACATGCCTCAGGGAAAGCATGTGGTCACCCTCGTGCTCCTGTTTTTCCTGATTTTGATACACTGTATTAATCCCGCAAGGGAAATTTGGATCTGCATTTAATAACCCATACAAAGTGAGCTCGCACACACACCCTCAGAGCAGTGGGCTGCCACGTAGCCATGTAGGCGGAAGGAGGGGAGGTCCTACCCCCGCCACCAAACATTTTTCCTGCTATCTTTCCTGTAATCAAACCAGTAACCTTTCGACAGAAAATCTGTGTTGGTATAAACACAGTATAGTATGGTACATCTTGTGATAGTAAAGGGATGACTGATGGGTAACTGAAAATCCAAAACCCAACAAACAAATCCATTACCATTCTTCACAAATAGAGAAAGGTGAAATGTGTGCCTCATTTATTCTTTTTTTTTTTTATAGAAAAATATCTTGCCATTAAATACCTTATTGCATAAAAAATACTTTTTTTGTTGCTTTTGTTAAATTCTGTGGACTGATCCACAGTCAGTTAACCTCTTTATGTTTGTTACTTTATTCTATTCAAGGTGCTTGTGTAGTGAAATCCCAGTTACATTTATGTGTTCTTGAAACATCATCAGTTGAAAAAACACAATCCGAGCAATGTGTGTGTGCGGATGTTTGTACACTGTAGATTTCATTTTGGTTGGTACATTTAACATGAAAATTGTTCATATTCATTCAGATCCAGTAACCCTGTCTAAATGATAATATTTAAATAGAGGATCTGTGAATTCTGCTGCTTTTACAGTGAGTAAAAATTTGGGTTGAACTTCAATGCTGTGAATTTCAGATGGGAAAAAGTCCCAGTCCGAGCGCAGCACTAAATCACTTTCAGACCACTGAGCTACTGGTGCTTTCAGCAGCGTGAGCTTACTTTGAGGGATCTATCCTCCAACTCACATCCCTCATATGAAAATGTGTGCTTTTATAAAATCCATTCAAAAAATTAAAAAACTTTATTTTTGGTCATAGGCTTTTTGTGGAGTCTTAAGCCATGTTTATTATATTGAGACATGTACGTATTTGCCCGCAAGGACAGCGCTGTGAGTCACCTCTCAGGTCAAACCTGACCATGGATTAGATGATGGCTGGCGTCAGGCACCACGCCCATTTTGTTGATATTCAGGTTAAATTGTCAATACCAGCCTGTTTCCTTTCAGATCTTGTAGCTCTGTAGATAAACACTTGTTTGGCCATGACTGAGATTATAAGTTAAGAGCCATTAATAATGAATTTTATTAAGGATGCACTGTGATTTCAGCCCTCTGGAAGATGAACGTGTGGTTTTTTTCTCTCATTTAACAGAACTCTGAGGATTCTGGTGAATGGGCAGGATGGCGTCTGCTCACCATGGCGGGGCTGTTTGACTCCTGGACTCCTCCTGGTGGTGGAGAGGTTCTGTACACCTACACTGTGATCACTGTGAATGCCGCACCAAACCTGCAGAGCATCCATGACAGGTTCAGCATAACACTCATGCTGCGCTTCCATACATCAAATGTAGAGTTCATTATAAATGTTCTGTGGCCTATTTTACCAGCAACAGTCATTAGTAAGTGAGGATTGTCTTACGTGTTTGTGTGAGACAGGATGCCAGCCATTCTGGATGGAGAAGAGGAGGTGAGGCGTTGGTTGGATTTTGGGGAGGTGCGCTCGTTGGAAGCCATTAAGTTGCTACAGACTAAATCCTGCCTGACCTTTCACCCTGTCTCTTCAATCGTCAACAACGCGCGCAACAACTCCCCTGAGTGCCTGCAGCCACTGGACCCCACCGCTACAAAGGTGCTTCCTTTACATGCAAGAAACAGTATTCATAAATAAGTATAAAGTAACCATGGTTACATGAGCAATCCCCCATCCAAAATTGCTGCTACCAAGACAAGACAAGACAAATTCTTAAGTACACAAATCAGAACATGACTAACTTCCTTTTCACCACACAAAAAGGTTCCTCTTCTTCCAGCTATTCCCATTATGGGACGCTACAGCGGATAATCCTTAAAAGATGAGTCTGCGTGTTTGATATGGAGCATGTTTTTAGCCAGATGCCGTTCCTGATGCAACCCTCGCCGTCTACCCGGGCTTGGGACCAGCATTAGGAGCACCCTGGCTTGTGTGACGGTTACAGCTGGGTTTCTTGAAAGGCTTTTCTTTGCACAGGATTTTTTTATTTTGACTTGGCCAAGTACTACTTTGTTTGGAGATGTCTGTACAGTTTGTTCACTTATAAACTTCTATTTCTGAGCACCTCCCAACATGACAAAAAAATTATGTTAGGTGAAACCAAACTTCACAAACATACTGCATACTACCATACTAAATACTACGCCAAGTCCTTTACATAGCATACTGTTTTGATATACCTGGTCTGTAATCTACTTGTGGTGCAGGAAGAAAAACGCAACACCTGCATCACAGAAATGGTCTTTTAAGTATGTTCAGTGGTTGACGAAGTTTTGTTGCATTCTGGTTCTTAAGACTCCTCCTCAGGCTTCTGCCAGCAGCAAGATGATGATGAGCTGGCTCAGGACCGGCTCACCCGCTAAGAGGAACGCACCCGATGATTCGGAGCCTAAAGAAACGGAAGAAAAGCCTCCGCCTGGGAAGCAGAAGTCCAAAACTGTTGGGCCGTTGCAGCAGTGGCTGCTGGGAAACGGAGCTAATAAGAGACCAAGAACATAAACTTGGCAATGCTACGATAATTCTTTTGCCTCAGTTTAGTTACTGAATGAATGAATGTCCTGCTTTGCTTTCTGTGACCCCAAATAAGTTAACTGAACGTTTCAGAATAACACATTTTTTTGTTTTTGTAAGAGGTTGTTTGCAGTATTTAAAAAGTCCCAAGAGAGACTAGGCAGTAACGCCTCCTCTGTAAACCTCCTCACTTTAAGCCGTATGTTTGGTTGGATTAGTTACAGCAAGTTTACAATACACTGTAAGAACTGACAATTATCTATAATACAGTACAAAGTCTAAGCATCTAGAGGTTTCATTTGAATCCTCTGGCTTTGGAATAAAACTAAAACAACAACCTCATTGTTTTATTGCTAATTAATATCAGAAGTGTATCAGCTATATTAAGTGGAGTACCAGGATCTACTGAGAACAGTGAAGCAGCTCTAGATTACAAATTAACTGTACTTTTTCTAAACGTTTTCTTCACTGATGCACCATATTATTGACACATGGAGCAGAATGACACCTTGTAGCCAGGATTCAACATATATACTTATTTTTATTAAACTTTAAAAAAAGAAAACTCCAAAAAATTTATGCAACAAGGTTTTTTATTACTTTGAAATACATTTATTTTCAAACAATGTATATGCTGTGCTGTAATAAATGTTTCATTAGATGTCACAATGAATGCTGCAGTTGTCCGAATGTTCTGTAATTTTATTGTTTTTCATTCACCAGGTCAGTTAATAATAATAAGCAATTAATAATATGCAATAATAAATCAGAGAATAAAACGAAGGATGGCAACCGGTATTCTGCCACTCTGAAACAGAGCAACTTGAGAATTTGCAGTACCAAAAAAAAAATAATAATAAAATTAAAAATAATTATATGCTATAGAATTCTAACATTACCATTGACTTGAGTTACGAATCTCATATTACACCACCAGGCTCACTGGTTATGTGACATTGTATAATATGAATATTAATAATAATAATAATAATAATAATAATAATAATAATAATAGTAGCAAATAAAGAGGGGGGGGGGGCAAGCATGCCTTTCAAAATGAGATGCTGCAACACATGAAGTCTCCTGTCGAAGCACAGAGAGAAAGCAGACAAGTCTTGATACCAACACAGAGCTTTAATACACTGATATTTTACACAGCCCCATCTGCATCAAATCAAACAGCTTCCAGTTAACACGGTGGGGTTGTAGGTATAAAAAGTCTCAGAAAGCATTCAAGTGTTGAGAGTTTCAAAATGAACAGAGTGTGTTTGAAACTGAAGGAAGTCTGAAGAAGGGTGTTAGGACTAGTGACGATTAAAGTTAAAAGAGCAACTATTGAGAACTTGAAAACACCTGTGCACCAAAACACTTATCTTTTGGCTTAATATAAAGCCTGCTGAGCACTGTGTGTGTGTGTGTGTGTGTGTGTGTGTGTGTGTGGTGAGTGCAATTTGTACAGGGTATATTCAAGAAGAGGAAGTCTGCCTGCTCTATGAAGGCCAATGATTACACTGAGGGAAAGAGGCTGAAAGAGTGATAGATAGAGAGAAAGACATGTGTCAAGAGGGAAAAGGAGGAACAAGGCCAGAGAGGGTGGAGGGTGATCAGTAGCGCCCCCTGAACATCTTCAGCAACTGCAGCTCTCCGCGGATGGCTTGGCTCTCTCGTTTCTGTCCAGCTTGATGGGCTCGGGGAATTCGTTGTACAACTCCACTTCGGTTTCCTGGAGGAAGTGAGATGCATTAGAAAAAAAAAACCCTAACTAAAAAATTTACATACATACATATATAGCATGAACAGGTTTATTTCCCCGAACGGTTAAATGGTTCCCCAAACCAACTTTTAATATTAATCCTACCATTTCCAATACAAACGGATTAATCCTACCCTAGTAGGGACTCAACCGATACTGGGCAAAGGCAGATACACCATGAACAACTTGCAAGACCATCATAGGGCCACACACACAACCATTCACACTCACACCTAGAGGCAATTCAGAACAGCCAATTAGTATAATGCGCATGTCTAATGGGAGGAAAATGAAGTACAAAACTCCACACAGAAAAATTGTAAAGGGAAATTTTCAAACAAATCTACACTGATTCATCACAATATCCACAGAGTAGAACATTAATAACTTGTACTTAATACCTCAACTATAATCTCATAAGGATTCCACTGAATTGAGGCGCTTTTGAAACTAAATCAAGCCATGTCAGGGTTAAAAGAAGAAAGCCTGTACAAAGTATGTGCTCATTTTTGTTTTCATGAACACACTCTGAAAGGCACTCAGAGGTGTGTGAGAGACAGTGAGAAGTCTACATCAGTGTGTGCATTATATACCTGTTTGAGTGCGTTACGTGCGATAGTTTGGAACGCCTGTTCTACGTTGATGGCCTCCTTGGCGCTGGTCTCAAAGTATGGGATGTTATTCTTGCTCTGGCACCAGGCTTGTGCACGCTTAGTGGTTACCTGGGAGACGAACAACAGAACATAAAATTCATTTTACGCAATTTCTTTACAGTTTCATCTCATGCTCTTTATGCCTGTTTCAGTCTCACTTAAAAAAAAAATAAAATAAAAAGTTAGGAGGAAATTTTTGTAAGACAACAAAAGTGATTTTAAAAGGAGTCTCCAGTTCCAACACTTTTTGGTTCCTTTCTTTTTTCTTATTAACAAAACAGAGTGGTGAGCATCTTTAAAAGAAATAAAACAAAATCTCATGTCAGTTTCATGACCGGTCATAAATTTTTGGCACAGCTCTCCAACAAGTTTAAAGTCACATGACCTCACTTTAGCAAAAGCCAGTGTGTGGGTCAAATGCATTGCAAATGTTGCAATCAAAAAGTGCATTAAACAAACACAGAAAACCAGGCCTGACATTCCCATCCCCGCCAACAGCACACACCTGCCTGTTCTCCAGGTCGATTTTGTTGCCGAGCACGACAAATGGGAAGTTTTCAGGGTCACGAGGGCTGGCCTGGATCAGAAATTCATCCCTCCAGCTGTCCAGTGTCTTAAAGGTGTTCGGTGCCGTGACATCAAAGACAAGCACACAGCAGTCAGCGCCGCGGTAGAAAGCCACACCCAAAGACTGGAAACGCTCCTGACCTGCTGTGTCCCAAATCTGCAGAATAAAAAACAGTAACAGTAAAAAAAAAAAAATAGACAGATGAATATGAGGTGCTGATGCTTAGATGAACCGTGACCCTGTCAGCCAACACACCGCAGTACGCATCAGTACTCAATACACTACCCACTAAATCCCCTAAACACTGCTTTGTTAAAAAGAACACAAGTAGTGCTCTGTACATCACGCCTGTGTACTGGTCCTGACTTCCTTTGTTCCCCCCCACTTCCCTGCACCTGCATGTGGACAGCTGGGTTCAAACTCATGTCACTTCCTCAAACACCTCAAGACCTGGGCTGTCTCTCTGTATTATAATCGTAGTAAGTAAATAAATAAATAGATATATCCAGCCGATCAATCACCAAAAACAAAATCCATTTTATTCTCTGTGTGCGAGCAAGTCGAGTATCGGTGTGTGATGACAGTCAGGACCGCCTTCTTTCTGTACCTGCATTGTAACAAGACGATCGTCCACCATCACCTCTTTCGTCAGGAAGTCGGCTCCTATTGTCGCTTTGTACTGATTGCTAAACTTCTTGTTCACATACTGGTTCATCAGAGAGGTCTTTCCAACTCTACACACACAGGAAAAAGAGGAAATGAAAGCTCAGAACACTTAAAGATCAAGATGCATGATTAACCAAAAGTTAAAAAACCCACAGAGATAAATAGCACTTGAATGATTGACAATCAGAGGCTGGAGATTGATCTAATGACTAATGCTTTATTTTACCCACACATGTACTAGATGGACATTACATGCAGAGCATGCTCATGTCCTTACACATTAAACTAATGCTATGCTTCCTTGTGGTGCAACACAAAAATGTGCATCATGACTGTTTTTCTAGATTTTTCTAAATAGGTAAACACATTAGAATGTCAGGACAACAATCACAAAGACAGTGAAACGTTCTACCACAGCTTGTCTGACATGCCTTGTAGAGAGTGTTTGCTCAATCCTACAAACATGTTACACTGCTGCAACAGGAACCAGTGTGTTAATGTACACTAGGAGTATGTCACATAGTATGAGCTTCTATCCGAACCCTTTAAGGAGTACGGTTAAATTACACTCAATAAACATTACTGAGGCATCGTGACATCAAACCCATAGAGGAAGGCTTCATAGAGAAAACAGCCACAGATTGATCTAAAAAGAAAGGTAGTGCAGCGCTGCACCATTTCCTGTTCTATTCTATGAGCAAGCAGTCAGAGTTGAGGCTCACCCTGAGTCTCCGAGGATGATCACTTTCAGCAAAACTTTCTTCCTTGATGTCATTGTGTCCGAGCTAAAGGAAAGAGGGAAGAGAACACACGCACACACGATGAGATGACTATGACGTCACAATCAGAAATAACACCAGCCTGACTTCTTAATGATGCAACAGTTGAATCTAGGTTATTAAATTATCAGACTTAATGCTTTAGGGTGGCAGACGACTGACATTTAGATGAACAGTGCGGAGGGGCGCGATCACATGGATCCAAGATTGCAAGCTAAGACTCCAAGAGCTCATCTCTAACTAATTTCCTTTTTGCTCATCAGATCTTTTGAATCTAACTGATACCCAACACCACTCATGCGTGGACCCACGTGCATCATATAAACACATTAAACCTAGATATACAACACTGCTTGATGACTTAAAAGTCGAGTGAATAAAATATCTAGCCATGATTTTGTTGGTAATTATTCATGGTGACTAAATAAATCGTCCCAACATTTATCACAGATTTGTGTACTGTGATATTTGAGTTCAAGTCTGTGTTTCCCTGCACCTTGATGCAAATGAAACAGTCTTAACTAGGTCAAGTCAGGTCACGCGGCACGTGAAACTTCTCACACTGGACTTGTGCAGAAGTGTAAACTTGTCCAGTATGACTGAAAACGGTACTCACTCGCAAAAAAGATGAAAAACTGGAGACAATGCATTAATACATGCATCTAAAATAATAATAAAAAGGTTCTTACATATATTAAATACATTATACTGTGCCATATTTATGTAGATACAAATTTTTAAAGATGCTTGAGTAGATTTAAATATGCTATATATTTATACACAGTGGTGCCACATGATATATTTACATATTTTGATTTGTGTATAATTAAGTTACACATTATGGGGTTGAAATCTGATCCCAGATGATGCTCACCATGCAGTGTTTCAGAGACGCTCTTCCCTGTCATCACCATCCTCTTCACTGAAACATGACCACAAACCTTCCCCCACTGGACATATGTGAATAAAAACATTCCCTAAATCATGTTTATCAATGTCAGGCTCACTGACATCGCTCCAAATGTCCTTAAATTGACTAGAAAGTGACAAGGACTCCGAGGCTCACATGCTTGCATGTTGTAAACAAACCTATGAAACATGTGACAACGCCATGATCTATTTGTTGCATTTTGGAGAGCTAACTGCTGCTCGCTCAAATAAAATGGATTTAAATCTTTGTTATCTACATACTTTCTTGTTCTAATGATTATATCATGCCTAAAAGGTAAGATTTAACATATTTATGCATGCTCATGTCCCATGTAAGACTCGACCTTTTAAAGAAAGAAAGAAAAAAGATTATTCGTACAAAACACGGCACGACCAATATCAACTTCACATTTCTGAAACATGAAACAGAATGGGCCTCATTCACCAATATCATCTTCAAATGTTTTCTTTAATTTGTTTTTAAGAAAATTTATAAGTAAAGATTTATATGTTCTTAAACCTTGTGACTATTTACAGCTTTGTTCTTTGTGAATGCCATTGTCTTTGTAAATTGTAAGTGCATGCCAGTTGTTCCAATTAGCATAGATGAACACCCCCCCAAATTCCCATAAAAGGACATAGGGCCGTGTGCGCACACAAACAACGGCAAAGCAAAACTAAAAACAAATCTATGGTAGAGCTGGAATCTAAGAGGAAGTAGAAGCTCTGCAGTAGAAGAAATATGGCCAAACACAGTCATGAGATACTGGCAACTGGAACCATTGTCCTATACACACCTTCCCCAGTTTGAAAAGCCAGCAGCGGTATCCAAACCCATCCAGCACCCTTTCAGCATGTGCGTGGTGCCTTTAGTTATAGTACACCTCCTGTTCAGTCTGGGGGTTTATGAGCAATGTTGGAAGGTAAATTTACACAAACATGCTTAGTGATGAGCGTCTCCAGCAGGTCTTTCTTCCAAGCACAACGCTATGAGACTGTTCTGTAAAATGTATGAACCCTATGCACCCCCTTACAAATGGAACTGTTTACAGTTGAGGTAGGAGAATGCGTTGGGAGAAGGAGCCTTAATGCACACGTGTGTGCAGTCTTTTTCTCCGAAAATGTTGTGTAGACCAGAAATACTCTCTTGAATGGAAGTTTTTGGTGTAGAGTATAGAAGAATTTAATATATTGTCTGCCCAGTAGATTTATACCCCCCAGGACCCGTGGGATGGTGATGCCCGTGATATGCCCACCCAGCCTTTAATGCCAAAAAGTCCAAGGCAGACAGTACCTGAACATAAGGCAGTACTGAGATAGAGCGTCGGGGATATGGGCCCACAGTGCTGACCCCAAAATATGAACTGCATAAGAAAAGCTACTAGAAACCGAATCCGTCTCATAAAATATTCTTTAGTCTCAGCAAATAAATCCGTGTGGGCCATGACTCCCTGACATTATATAATGAATCAGAAAATTAGACCACAAGGGAACAAAATTCATTCATGTCATTTCCTCGCATAGTTAAAAATTCTGCTGTGACACTGAAGGAAAGACAGCATCACCAACTCTGGACCGAATAAAGAAATAGTGACTTTATGACCTTGAAACAAGAATAAGGTGACCCATATACAATACCACTCTATTTCCACCCGTAGGGGGGACCCACCTACCAAATTTGATAATCCTATGTAATTTCCTTTCAACCCACTTCTATAGCTCCCACTCTTCACACCTTTGGTGATGGCAGGAGCTAAATACTGAAGAAACAGTACCAATTTCACATCACTTTGGTCTATATATGCATTTAATAGTGCTATTTTGTGTTTATAGATTCTGTCCGTACTTATGAAACAATCCCTGATAAGAAAACATTGGCGTTTGTGCAGTGTGTAAGTGAGCTTCAAAAATACATTACTGCATAAACCAGGCCCAATGATGTTAAATAGTTTTTACAAAATAAACATTTAAGAAGAAAGTAAACATGGACCTAAGAAGATTGCTCGACCTAAATAAGTAAATAAATAATAATAATAATAATAATAATAATAAATTGAACAACTCTACCATGATCTTAACTCGTTTTCCTAGAAAACCGAAATTGAAACTTCAGCAGCTGTCATGGCTCAGTGGAGCAGGGGTTAAAGGTCATATTGCCAGGCTTTACAGACGATACATTATGATCACAGTGACCTCATCCCAGCAATGGACTGACCAAAATGGATTTTGTTGAAAGTGTTGTGGCACAGCATCAGATGGCATTACAGGAAAAACACCATCACTTTTCATGCACTAAACTTTGAACGAGTCATGTGTTCTCACTTACTTTCTGTCGTCAATCACGAGAACTGAATGAACATGCTGACTCGCTCGCTTACTCACACATACACACGTGCTCCCTTTCACTCTCTCTGTCTCACACAAATACTAGTAACCTCCTAGTCCCTATAACCAAGTGCAGCTCTGAAATACTTGTGTAATGGCACGTGACCTCATGGGGAACAGTGTGTCTTGCATTGTAGACAATCCAACAGTCCAAACAAACCAGAGAGCATATTTTGAAACTGTCCAGCATTCACCTTCACCTCTACACAGGAAACAACCCTAACTACAGCAAAAAGCTATAACTATTGTACACAATATAAAACTGCATTAAAGCTTAGATATATTCTCACTTTTACAGATGTGCCACTTGTAGCAGCTCAAAATCCACACAAACCAGGACACCTCCCAGATTGAAGATGCATCTGATACTGACGAATTCCAGTGCTCATGCCAAAATGCAGGACAAAGCACTCGAGGAAATAACAGAATTACTCAACTTTAGGTACCGAGACAGCAAGCAGAGAGCGTTTTGGCGATGGAATCAGACACGGGTCGGGACGAGCCTGTGTCTATTAATTAAAAATATCCGATGAGTGTAAAAATATCAGAGCTATACATCAAGGCAAACTATGTAAACTGTCAAGAAATCAAAACCGAAAAAAAAAAAATCTCACCCGCACAGTTCATTCTGTTCCCTTATCGTGGAGGGAGCCCTCTCAGATCAGTACGTCTTTCAATGTCTATAGATTGTTAACATGTTTTATACAAGAACAATTCTAATTCAGAGTATTTGCAGATTAAATAAATCACCCAGACCGGTCTGTCCTGGCTTTCTATAAAAAAAATAAAAAAAGTTTTGTTTGATTTAATACTCAAGGAGGCCTTTTCTAAGAGACACTTTCTCCGGGTCTGTGAATGACATGCACTGCATCATTTCCTCACAAGTCATCCACAACCACTTAACCTCAGAACACCTCTGGGATAAAGTGGAGCACCATTCACTTCATCCTGATCCCACTTACTCTCCTGTCTCTGATTAACATGAATCAGCCACGCCCATAAACCGAGTACAAAACCTTCCCAGAAAAGTGGAGTTTATTAAAACAGCTACACAGGAATGAAATGCTGCCATGTTTCAGTTTCATGGTTTACGACCATATGACTAGCTCAGTGAAAGGAAATATAAAAATTCCTGCCTGAAAATGAAATGTTTTCAAACTCAAAGCAGCAGCTTATAGAGGAAATTAAGTTTCAAAGCCTTGCGGCAGTGAATACTCTGCTAGGGCTATGTGGGGGCGATACCTGATCACGGACCCCGCTAATCGAATCCAGATAGATCAGAACAAGAGAGTGAACGAAAATAGAAGAGCGAAAAACAGGTTCTGAGAAGAGAAACCTCGCAGACTGGTCTTGAGATGAAATCCTGACGTGAACACACAAACACTCTTTTTATGCGCTTGAGTACGCACCAGAGTGAAGGAACAAGTTTAGTGTCTTTAAGAAGGTAACCTGGCCAACAAATATTACTTCGCATGAATGACCTGTTTAGAACACACACAAAGAAAAGAAATCAATAACAGCGCATCAGGCAACATCAAGAGCCATCCAAACTCCATTTAACTAAATTATTAGCCCCCATGATGACCCTGGGTGTCAGATTTGGAGCATTATATAAATTTTTACTTAAAAAAAAAACAAACCTTGTTTTGTTTTTTCACCTTGTTTTTGTTTTAAGGTGAAAGACAAAGTGGCTGCAGAGAAAGGTGGTGTAATAGGGACCAACAACACACCTAACCAGCACTGGGAAAACAGGGAGTGATACTGAGTGGATTTGCTTAGACGTGATCAGCAACGCTGTGTTTCTGTGTTTGACGGGACTAACATTTTGACAGAATTACCAGACCACATGCAACCAAAGGGGTTTAGGTAAAGTCACATCTCCTGAACAAAGGAATGATGTCCGCCATGAAACTTTCGCTGACAGCCACTGAAGTAAAAAAATATCAAACATTAGTAAAACAGACTGAGGAAAAAAAAAAAGGTATTTTGACATTATAACAACCTAGTCTCCTACACCTGTCTCCCCTTCCACTTTAATACTATCACCCACCAATGGAAAACTGGAATATATCTTTGAACATAAACCTGTTATCCATCTTAACCTTAAATGAGTTTACAGCTCTAGTTATGAAACAAACTCCAGCAGTGTAGGAAATGAGCCATATTTACTCTGAAGGATGAATTTAGAAAACATCGAGCAGCACCAGTGTGGAATTTCACTCCACATCAGAGACACTTCATGTATACACAATATCTGCAGCCATGTTACTGAGCCTGAACTAAATCTATTTCTTCTTAGAGGATTAAAAGTCTTGGCCTACTTCAAAAACCACCATATGAATACAGCCCACATGACCTCCAGCTCGCAGCGCTGCTGAATCTCACATCAACACAGCCTCAAAAACTCTAGGAAACTCAGACACAACAGAAATATGATAGACAACAATATGTTTAGAACTCTTTCATATTCATTTGTCTGTGTGCCAAGTCCAGAGAGGGGGAAAAAATACTTTTCAACATGTGGTTAATTAAACAAACAAAAACCACTGGAGAAGCAGGTAGCACTGAAAACCTCTAAAATGTCTGTCATTAATTGGTCAAAATTATAATACAATTGTTCATCCAGTGCACAGAGATAAAAATCACCTGAGTTGGGGTTGAAGGGTGAGTGACAACAAAAATTTTGCATTAGAATATTTGGAGACATTTCAATAAGAAGAGAAATACAAACTGGGTGAAAAAAATGTCTTCTTCGGTAAAAAATACATGAAATGTTTTAAAATAGAAATTAAAAATATTAACTAATCGTGGATCTCCATATTTATTTAAAATGTTACAAAGCCATGAGCTCGATTTTGTCGTCGCGTCTGAGTTCACATGTCTACTCAAGCGCACACGAGTGCACTTACAGATTTTTTTCTTTATTAGTCGTTTTTACTTCTTGAAGAGAAATCGTTTTTAAGTACTACTAAAGACTAAGCTACATGAGATCATTCTTTTGTTCCTTGTTTCACGGATTTGCTGATGTTAATTTTTGCAAATTCTGAAAAATTAAATAAATAAACAAAATTGAGAAAACATCTTTTTTACGTAGGTCCTAACTTGGCGAGTGTGCAATGAATTTTAAAACCAAAACTATTGTAACTACATCATGTACATCTGACCATCGTCTTGGACACCAAGGCACCATTTTGAATTTAGTGATCTACACCGTGCGTGCATGCACAAACGTCTGTCGTGCGAGATGCTATCGACATGTATGACTGAACTGGTCAACACAGGGTTTTTCTTTTCATTTTTTAAAGTAAAGACTTCAGATTCAACTTAACATGCAGACATTTCTTCATTCTGAGTTGATGGCAGCAGCATCAAAAGCTACCGGGGGGTCCAGGCACTTTTAGTCCCACCCTCAGAGGCGAGGTGAAAGGTGAGGTGTATAGAGGTGTGAAGTATTTTTAGGGCAGCCTCATTTTTGAATGGATGGAAAACGTGACAGGATGTATTACTTGTCTGTTTGAAGCAGATGGCTCAACAGAAAATACACAGTATTAAAAGTTCTTCATGTACACCATAGCCTCAGGACAGACTACTGTATTCAAATGATTAGATGTTTACATCTAACCACTAGTTCAGGCTTCTACAATAATACAAGGGCAAGATAAAAATATTCATATATTCATTACCCTTTTTAAAAAATTCTTCTTCTGTTGTATTAAAAAAATAAAATACCTGCTCTTAAAATGTTTATTTTTGTTGTTGTAGTTTTTTTTTAGTATTCTGTCTCAAGTTTACATAAAAACAGTCCTCCATAAAGGAATAAAACAGAATGGCCTTACAGCTGTTTCTTTTCTAAAAGGAAATGCAAACATTCCCAGAATTCTGCTTTTAGGAAGTGCCTACATATTTTATATAATTAGGGGTTTTATATTTTATATTTTAAGCATAAATCTCAAATTAAGGTTTTCCCACTGTTCTTAATTTTCTTGTAAACAGAAACCAGCAATACTTCAGAAAAGTAGATTGATATGATTACTATATAATATCACATCGTCCAGCCTTATCTGGTGCTCTATCAATGACTGAATAAATATACAAAATTAATTTAAAACATTTCCATTATATCTAATGTTCTTCTCTCCTTTGTGCAGCAGTCCAAATCTCTACAACACACCCATTTCTGCAGCATGACTCCAGAAGTCCTACTCAGTTTACATCTCAAGACTCCAAATACATGCCGTGTGTCTGACTAAGAGAAAACCTCTTTTCATGGGAGTTCATCCTCAACCAGATGGTCTTAATGCAAAGGTCCACACCATAGAATGATAACTGCGTCCTCATGACACCATTAGTTGACAATGAATGAAAGTACCATCTCTGCCAGCAAACTAACCAGAAAAGTAAACCTTGTGAAACCGTCAACTGTATTTACAACACACACATTTTTTTTTACAACACACTTGTCCTAAAGGAGTTCCCTAAACAAACACCAAACATGCATCTCAGAAACAAAATGTTACCTTCACAAACAGAAGTTCCTCAAAAGATGAACCCCACAAACCAACACAAAAACTTTGTTTCCTCACAATCTGTCCGCACAGAAGAAGAGGAATTTCCCAGAAATCTCCAGCAATAGGTTAATCCATCTCTCAACAATGATCGAATAATATATTAAACATCCTGGAATGGGCCTGAGTTCATACACATCAAAGGAATGTTTATCAACTGGAACAATGTTTTACAACAGGATAACATGCAAGTGGCACAACAATCCATGCCAGTGGAACAAAGAGAGCCTTTACATGAACGATTTGAAAAATAAACTATAAATTCTATACAAATTAAACAAAAAGTCCATCCTGAGGTACATTCAACATGTTTATGTTGTAATTGAAGCAATTCTGGAGCTCATTATGCATCAGTAATCCTAAACAGTCAGGTTCCATCATTAGTTCTGAAAAACAAATAAAAACAGCGTTCCGGAATAAAACACTAAAACGCTGGTGCAAATTTTAACAGATTTTTTTTTTTTTTTACAAAAACATGGATAAATTCCTACTGGTGACCATCACCATCCAACTAAATAGAATTATAGGTGATGTAGGCCGTTTACAGGAAGCAAGAATTTTATTTCTAATTTTAGACAAACCAGTTTGTTAGCTGAGAGAACTTCCATGTAGAGAAAAAATTTAAATAAAAAAAATACAAGGATCTGAGTTCCAAATTGAACAGAGTAGCAATCCAAGTGTGATAACCAGATGTAATCAAACAGATCACGCTTCTGGATAACTGATAATGGAAAAAAAAAAGTATCCCGTTCGACAGGAGCTGCAATTTCTAATCTCAGGACATCTTGGTTTGGTGTGTATCCCTCACACTGCCCTGGGTGTAACTGCATCAGAGCGACTCCATATTTAATCTGGAACCCATGACACTGTGCAAAGTCAGATCACATGGTGCAAACCCACAAAGGAGTGTTTTAGCATTAGGACTGGGGAACAATTGGAGATTCCTAAGCTGAGGAAGAGACAGATGATCATCAGGAGTTCTCTCACCAACATCTCCACTGCTTTACGTTCCTATTGTGTTTATGTCTGGGTGAACACAGGGCGTGGGCTTCTCCTGTTATAAAGTCTCATAAACAGCTTAAAGAAAGTCACTACTTGCTCCTGTACATGTTCTCATTATAACACTAAAGCCGTGTATTAGAATGTGATGAATGATTCACAGTTTATAATAAAATCATCAACATAGCAAGAAACATCAACACTAGGTTTGGAAGAAATCCGTCCTTTCTACTTTATATAGCAATATAATAATGCTACCCAATTCTCTCACTCAAACACAATAAATATGCAGATTAGCTCCTCAGCTAACGGTGCTGCTGTCAGACGCCTGAACGCTGGCTGCCTTCATTCTTCCCTAAACATTAAATGTCATTAAAAACGACTTTATATTTTGACGTATAAAATAATTATTTTAATAGTCAGTTATGTTAACATCCTAAAACGCCATACTAACGCAGTGTGCACTCAATGTAACCGGAATAGTTAGCAAACGAAAACACGGCTAGTCACAAAAGCTAATTGCTAGTTAGCTTGCAGTCTTCTGACACCCAGTTCGCATTTCTAAGTATACATATACATATAAATAAACACAACAAGCTTAAATTCCTAACCTTACTAATAAGACTGATAAAATGGAATAGTATTTACAATAAATAACCCGACTCACCTCAGCCCAGGAACGAAACAAGTGATGACGAACGTTGATAGTGTTTTAGCTAATAAAGCTAGCGCTAATGCTAACGCTGTGTCACTATTGTTTTAGTTGGTTCGTGATTTATTTACAAGCTAAATATACATCACCAACGACACTATATCATCAAGCCTGATCAAATCAATCTGGCGTAATAAACTATATCCTTAAATATAGTGCTGTTTTCAACCGGCCTGGTAAGAAGACCGAGTGTTGAGCAATCTCCGTGTCCCGGCCCGGTTCTGTTTCTCTTTTCCTTTTCTCCCCGAGAGCTGAGAGCGAAGCTGCACTTCCTTCAAAACAAGTCCGAGAGATCAGCAGTACGCGCTTCTGTCCTAAATCACACACTGTGCACTACAGCGCCGCACTGTGTGGAGTACGAGATCACTCTTTCCGTAGCTCACCGAGTGCACTGTGTGCTTATGTATGGAGGGGATTTGAGACGCGGCCCGCGCCGTCATTACGCATGCTCCACCTTTATTAGCCTCAGGGCAATAGCAGAGTCAGGTTTAGTATTTAAGGTAATATTTATGCAAGTGATTTTTATAGTAATCAAAACTAATAAGAATGAACGGACTGTACTGAAACATAAGTGTTTAGTGCAAATATAGAGGGAAATATTCCGAAACATGCACACGCAGAGGACCCACTTTTTCTGAATCAGTTTTATTGGCAAAGCTTGTGAACACAAACAAGGATTTTAACTTTACTCACTGTACATGTAAGTAGGCTTATACAGGAATTTAGGCAAATAAGGATAAATTAAAGGTAAAGAAATAAATTGTAAGGAAATATGAGCAAAATGCAAAAAGTGACAATGAAATATAAAAATATACTTTTATCTGTCTATCTGTCTGTCTGTCTGTCTGTCTAGTCATATTGGTTTGGTTTGATGACTCTGTCAGTGCTTGCACTGGAACAAGGTAAAATGTCCAAAGTGTGACTTCCTCACCGGTCCACGAGCAGAGGTAGACCAGGTGATGTTGGTAGCTCTCCACAGGAGCTGCTCAGCCTCCAAAACACTGAAAGAAACTTTGAGCCAAGCTGGAGACATTTAAGGCTATTTCAAAAGGGTGTGGTGAGTTTTTAGCGGCGTCCAGGAGCCACTATATCCTTAAACTCTAAGATGAAGACTGAGATAGAAACAGATTTACAGTCAACATGTTATTGCACTTTTAAGAGTGAAGACTATGCTTTGCCTGGCTGCATGAGTTTCAGTGTCAGGTATAGGAAAATTAGTCATAGTATGCGACATATTGAGATTTTGCTTGATGAGAAAGGACTTTTGGGGAAAAGCTGATTTTGTATTTAATTTGACATGAACTATACTCATTCATTCATTCATTTTCCAAAAGACTTATTCCTAATTAGGGTCGCGGGGAGGCTGGCGCCCATCTCGGCCGTCTCTGGGCGAGGGCGGGGTACACCCTGGACAG
>JBCNYG010000021.1:15708490-15719517 GCA_039654305.1 Porochilus rendahli
TCAAGATCGTCACAATTCCATCCGGTTCCCTCAAGATCGTCACAATTCCATCCGGTTCCCTCAAGATCGTCACAATTCCATCCGGTTCCCTCAAGATCGTCACAATTTCAACACAATTCCATCCGGTTCCCTCAAGATCATTGTGGTTCCCTCAAGATCATTGTGGTTCCACCGTGTTCAGTGGCATTCAGTAGTAAAACTCCACTTGCCATGGGGTCACGCTGACATGATGTCTGATTTCTGCTGGTCGCTTTACTGAAATATTCAGTTTGTGCAGGTTTACCACCATAATCACCGTAAAAACACAAAAAACACACTTCTCAAAAACACACAATTCTTTTAAATCATTCTTTTAAAATTTCATCGTCATGAATCGCCCAAGATTACATGATCATTTGGATCAGAATGAGACACACGCACTGGACACCAGTCACACACTAGTTCCCCTCTCTCAGGTAGCATGTCATGTTTTATTAATGTCCCATGCGCTTGGGTTTGCTCTTTTTCTGCACAGGGATGACTTCCCAGGTCGCCCCTTACCGCGTCGCGAATCAAATTAGCTTGGTGGGCGATTAATCATCTCAGTGATGGTGCTGTGAAAGGGGATTGACACCTTATTCGTTTTCTTAATTACATCTCTTATTAGATGTTTCAATCGCTGCTGATAATAACAGCCTCCTTCTGACTCTAATACTTGGACTCTGATGATTTGGGCAGAGTGCAGGGATGGAACGGAGCTGTGTGATGATGAGGAAGATTAAGAGTGAAGTGTTCTTATGAAGGACGTGTTTTAAAGGAACTCCTAAACAGTACTAATGAAACTCACTGGTGTTTGACACACACACACACACACACACACACACACACACACACACACACACACAGTGAGAGAGAGAGAGATGTGACACTGAATTACTGTAAGTGGGGACAGCTGTGAAAGTCTGCTTCACTCAATGATATTAAATGCACGGATATAAAAGAGCAGATTTCCTGAAGTGAATTTTCTGCCGTCTAGCAGGTGGAGGAATATTAAGTGTGGCATTAAATATGTCCCTGGCAGCTAACAGTTTATGTATACATAATATGTGCCACTTGTAGTGCATCATGAATAGCTTGCAGTTGCTGTAGAATTTTACTGCTGTGTTGCTGCTACGTTCCAGATTTACTGACGTGCACAGAGTACACGGGTTTGTTGGAAACCTGTCATTGCCACTCACCACTTCCAAAGGACAGTGCTCACATCTTTTGCTGCTTCGTCCACTTTTGGGTTAATAAAGCCCTGTTTTTCCACCCATGACATGATGCTGCTCCAGTAAGATAATAATGTAACAGGTGGAATATTTATTAAGGCAGTTCTGTATGTTCTGTATCATACAGACTCGTACATGATGTATTCATGAGGCTAAAAACACTGCAGCTCCTCTCGATATTCAATTTGGCTGATGATATCAACAAACTCTTGCATTGCACATTCATATCTTATCCAGACCTACTTCTCATTAGTGCAATATCTGAAAAATAAATAATGAAATATAGAATTTGTATGGATGTATTCTGGGCTGATTTACATTTCGCCATGGATCCAGTAATGCTTCAGTATATTTAAAGGGAACTTGTGATGATAGTAACAAGAAAGCCTAGATTTGTTGCTGAGTGCCAATCATGTTTGGTGAAGCTGTTTGTTTTGTCTGGTGGAATTGTTTGTGAATGATGTGGCGATGTGGATTTACACTTGGGAAGTAATTTGTAGAGCAGAGAGCAGGCCGGGCAAGTTGCTTGGTTTCTCTGCGTTCAGAGTTCAGTACAGTGGCGTGTTTCAGGGAGACCGTGTGTCTTTTTCTTACTTTCATAAATAATTTTTTGATCTCAGAAGGGGTATATCTGGTTTAGAGGGTGAAGCAAAGCTCCCCTGATGTGTGACTTTCTTGGTCCTCTGTGATGTCCCAGTTACATATTTACAGAATGATTTACATAAATACACCCGATACACAGTATAATATGTCTATACTGGAACACACTGCAGCTAAAAGTGCACTTAATCTATTTTTTCTACACTAAAAACTTTCCTCACTTCCATTTTAGATGATGAATTTTTTTTAATGATTAAAATAGTTTTTAAATAGTACAGAGAGATGTGAGGTGGTTATAATGCTATGTTTATAAATAACGTTTACATCTATCGAATAATGTTTACATTCATCCGACTTCCTGTCTCATCATTTCATGCTAACACATGACTTATTTTCATTGCTTAAGAATCCCGAATTGCTGTGAATAGATAACGGCTAATCAGCATCATCATTCTGAGAAAGAGCTGATCTTTTCACTCAACTATTCTTGTCCAGCCAGCGTTGTTCTGCCAGCCATACGTTTGCATAAACAATAAGCTGCATCATGAAGGTGATTGTACACATGCTTAGCGAAATACTAAGTCCATTACTGAAGGGTTTCATCAGGGGGCACAGCAGGCTACTCTGACCACATAGCACTTCCGAAGTTGTGTGACATAAACAATAAGCATGCTTTCATTTGGCGGTCATAACTGTAACAGTAATACAGGCATATAATTACGCTCTGGACTTTCAATTTTTCTGCCACTTTTTTCTGCTGCAGGTCATGTACATAATGACACCATCATGTCATATCCCAATACCGTTCATGTGTGTATTACTAACCATTGCATTTTCTGTGGAGGTCAAGCAACGCACCAGTCGCAGGATATGTGATGTAGCTAAAAAGAAGTATATCGCCACCCTTAAATGGTTTTTTTAAATTTTTTTTTATTTTTCCCAGGTTTGTCATATTGAATGAAGTTGCTGTAGCGCCACCTAGTGATAGTTCTGCAAAGACGACTTTGTCGTCATTTATTTGGGAATTATTTCCTGATTGAAGGCATTTCAAGCTGTCTGTCTTAAATCATGTCATCGTGTTTTTTTTAAATGATGACACTAGAACACATTCTCACTACTTACAAAATTCCTCATACTGATTAGAATGCCTCTCAGAAAGTTCAGGTTTGCCAACAAATTTATTTATTCTTCATCATCATTTTACTTTATTAGATTGTGAAGTGAACGACTGATGCAGTTTCCAGTTTCAGGCCAATACACACACACACAACACTACAGAAATTAACGCTTTGTTCAGTAAGTCGACTATAATTAAATATTTCAAGCGAAAGCTCCCTGATCTCGAATCTCACATCCGTTTCTAAACAGCGACCTGAAATACAATCACTGTATTAATTGTGTTCCTCTTTGAAAAGACTTGTGCTTTGATCTCATGTGAAATCTGTAACATGCTGATTTACTCTCAAAACAAACCAGTGATTCACGCAGGCCTGAGTGATGATGCTCTTTACTTATTCATGGAGTACATGCGCTGTCGTGCTCACTGTTTGTGTTACAGCTCGATTCAGCGTGCTTGTTCGTGTCATTAAATCTCAACATAATTACTCCGAGTCTCTGTGAATCACGAGACGCTCAGACAGAGTCAGTACATTAGTAGAATGGAAGTGAACACTCAGACTGATGTCTTTGTTGACACTCCAGCAGCACTTGAGACCTTTTAAAAGCCTCTTTATGTAAGATTTCCTCAATCAACTTTGGCGCTGAGGCCTTCAGCTTTAAATACACATTCTGAGCCTGTGTCATGAATCGTCAAGCCGGACTTGGACTGTGTGCTCATGTTACGTTATGCACTCTCAGATTAATGATTTGTAATAATTCACACAATTTATGGTGCATGAAAAAAATGTACTATTCAGAACCTGAAAATAATCAACTGTAATTTCTCTTCATTACACCACACTGATGTTTATTTTCCTCCAACATCATTTTGTATTCCTTATATAGGATTTGTGATAGTGTGTAATACTTCTGTATGATTAAAGCCTTGTATATGCAATGTTACAGGTGTGTTATATACATGTACTATAAATTCTAGGTATTCTGTTATATAATCCTGTTTTGTAATAATAATAATTTATAGTTAGTGGTAAGAGCCCTCGTAAACTTTTAAAGCACTTTTAAACGAGTGAATAAATAAATAAAGTGTTGATGCTATGAATGAACAAAGGGTTATATATATTTATGTATTCTTGTGAAAACTTTATAATACTAAATCTTATATTACTGGTTGCTCTTCAAATAACAAGATGGAGACCTTCCGTCAGTCTGTGTTTCTTTATTTTTCTCCACTTAGTACGCCAAGTAAACCCTCAGTCTTGGTGCGCCTCGAGAATGCGTTTGAAGTTCGCTCACTGTGATGGTAATGATGCTGTGGGAGGTAAATGAATTTCATTATCAGTGCAGAAGCAGCGGTTTCTCTGAATCCTTCTTCACAGCACGCCATCATCGTTCTTCACCTGCTTTGAGAGGAAACAGTCATATTAATTTTTTCATCTGCTAGCCACACTAAAACTAAACCTGAGAACCCCATCAATAGAGAATGAGTTAAATGTAATGTCATCTGAACGCCTGCGAGGAGTTCTTCCTGGCCTTGACGATATCTCCGTGCTCTTTTAAATGAGTAATCTCCCGAAAAACAGAAACGAGGAAAAAAGTAAGCAAAGAAAATGCTGCGAATGTTTGCGTTTCTGCTGTGCACATTAACACGATTGTAGATTATACCATCTTTCGTGCTCTCCCTCGTTCGTATCAGATGATTAAATGAAAGTGCACTGAAGTGGGATGAACGAGTGCAGATGTGAGTAACCACAGCAGGAGGGGAGTTTTATTGTGAAAAGCGGCAGGGTTATTTTTCACCCCTGCCGCTGAAAGTCTGCTTCCTAATTGAAATACGCGGCCCGAATGAACAACGGAGATAAAGGAAATGCGCTGTATACTGTAGAGGGGTGCGTAAATTAACTATCCACTCATGATGTATGTGTATGGCCAGAAGCGCTGGAAGGTCTTGTAGTTGTTGGAAATTGACTATCGGCTTCGCCAGACGACGTATTATGATTCAATTTAACAGAGACGCAGGCGATGAAGAATGTAATTAGTTTGCGTTGAAATGTTGGTGATTTTTGTTGAGAAGTGTTTGCATGTTAGCTGAACAAAACAACGTGGTGGCGTGCATTCAGAAGGATTAACACACCTTTTACACTCTATAAAGAATGTACTGAATGGTCAGTGATCTGAAACGCAGACTCCAAGTCTGATGTTTTATTCACTACCTGCAGGCTGAAGATCACAAACACGGACTCTTATTCTGTTCGGTTTATGTAACAGTAGAGATTTATAACCCTGATAACGAGGTCCTGTCAAGAGTCTGGGTCCTCTCAATGTTTCTTCCTCACCTGTGTCACTTTCTGTGTGTTCACTGGGAATCGAACACTACAGAAAGAAAATCTTCAGTAAAGCTACAGATAAAAGTGTACTGTATGGGGGGAAAAATACAATCAAAGGATTTTCCTAACTCCTTAGATTAAAATTAATTTATGAGAAACAACTACAATGTTTTCTAAGATTACTGTTAGAAATTTGCAAGAAATCCTGCTAAACTTAAATAGTAAAAAAACAAAAACAAAACTCAGTTCTTTTCCAAGATAATCATTACTTTACCTGCTTAAAAAGCATTCTGGGAAATGTAGTCTTGCCTCTTAATTCTTGCCTTTGTATACTTTTGTAATCAATGGGGCCAGTAGTGTAGTGGTTAGGGGGTTGAGCTTATTATCAAGAGGGTCATAAGTTTGAATTGCTGTTAGACCCCTGGACAAGGTTGTACCCAAGCTCTACTCCCCAGCAGTACAAATGGGTACCAATAAAAATACTGGAAAGGTAACCTGCAATGAACTAGCATCCCATTCAGGAGAACAACTCCTAGTCGCTTCATGCTACATAAACCGGATAAGCTCTGGCTCTGATGGGTTACTTTGCTCGAGTCTAAAAGCCCAACTGTTACGTACTGCAATCAAGGAGAAGAGACTTATTTTCCAGTATCGCTTGGTTTTGTAGCATGATGACGTTGATCCAAGGCTGTGAACCAACAACAATAATATTGATGATGATAGAGAGTGCAAACTTCCACCAAGCCAAAAATTTAACAAAGTATACATCATCCCCTGCTGTTATACCATCTTACAAAAAAATCCCATGCCACAATAAACGAAAATTCCTGCATCCAGAATTTGATATGGATCATCCACAAAATTCAGCTGAGTCTTCCTTGTCCGAAGTATCACCTCTGGTAGAAGCTTTAAGAAAATCCCCAAGTAACATTTATTTGTGTAATCCTGCAAACGAATGCATAAACCTAACCAAAAATATAACCTCCATAAGGCAACCAATAAACAAACAAAATAAAACAAAAAAAATCAAAAGAACACCACTCAATAAAGAAAGTTTTTTTTTTTTTTTTTTCTTACAGATGTACATCTTTCTGTTCTCAAAATCTCAGGAGTATTTCTCAGAAAATATATATATAATATAATGAATTTTTTTGAACTGTCCCCTTCACTCAGCTCTTCTTGCTTTCTCCTTATAATGGCTGTAATAACCTGCTGTATTTCCACAGTTTAGACTCTAAATATATTCAGCCATGTCGCACAACTGCTTCTGTTATTGCTCATTTCACGCTACGCAGCTAATGTAGCTAACAAGTCATAAAAACCATTATGAGCCTCAGACAACATCCAGCTGTTGCAACATATATGGTTCATGTGGTTTAGGACAGCCTGCATCTGTAATCATTCTGGATTCGATGTTTACGCGCCGAGTTGTTGATTAGTTTTCTCCAGCAGCAGCTTTGACTGTAGTACAGCTGAACATCACAGGATTATATTAATGCACTCACTCTTATATTTTATCGTTTCTATAGTAACAGTGTACACATAATTTTAAGCTAGGAAATAAAAAGTGCTGTAAATGGTGTGCAATGAGAGATGTGGACATGGTGAAGTTTGTAATAGTAAGAGGTAATGTTTATGGAGAGAGTCCCCAGTGTCAGAGGTAAAATGATATCTTTAGGGTTTGTGACATTTCCAGGATGAAGGCGTTTCCAGCATGTGGTTTCTTGGCGTTCTGCATTAATTCTTATTAAGTCTTATTAACGCTGACAGAAAGAAGACGAGGCTGCTGGGAGATGGTTTGTAACCTGAGTAAGTGCAGAAGGTCGTTTCTTGAAGTGTGCAGGAGATGATCATGTGCTTCCAGTGTGAGGTTACATGTATTTTGCAGTGTTTTGTTGCTAATTAGCTTAAGTTTCTCAAGCACAACACTCAGGCCAGATAAAATAAATCCAGGTTTCTCACCAGAACCTTTTGGACACCTAAATGCGGCATATGAATTTTTTTTTTATAGAGAAATGAGGTAACTGTTGAAGCCCAAAAGCTTTTAAAACTAAATGTGGGTGACTGACCAGTCTTTTCCATGAACGTTTAACATTCATTAAACTCTGAACCTTTCAATGAACCTTGATGTAGTCTGAGGCATTTTTTTTTTAAATAAATGAATAAATAAAAAGAGATGCAGTGCCAAATTCCAGGTATGGGCACTGATGAGAAACCAGGATATTTTTCATCCTACACCTGCAAAAGAATTTACTAAATAATCAGTGGCCGCCGTTGTAGTGGTCAGGGTGCTGGGCTCTTGATCGAGAGGCAGTGGGTTTGAATCCCCGTTAGACCCCCACTGTGCTAAGACACCTGGACAAGGTCTTCACCACATGTGTGCCTCTGTCCACCCAGCAGTAACAGTAAGAAGGAGGGATTTAAGATGATCTGGAATCCATGAGTATTGGTCCAAAATATCAGTTATGGATGTCAGCCATTAAATAATCATATTCTATATATATATAAAATAATATCAGAAATTATCATTTTTTTTAACCCACACACACAAACGCGCATCTTTTAATGTGGTATTTGAGAGAAGTTAGGACCCCCCTACATTGAACCCTTAAAGACAACCCGGCATCATGCAATACTGCGTATCACCAGATTCACCGAAAATTCCAGAGAAATAAAGAGAAGCACAAAATATAAGAAACTCTTACACTGTTCTCTTTAATGCTGATCTGTTGCTGTCCAGGATGCGCACGCGTGTGTGTGTGTGTGTGTGTGTGTGTATCTAAAAACACTACTATTAAATCCACAACTGCCATTTATCATGTTTAAACCAGTTCAGTACTTTCTAGCATTGAGTGTATATGACAGACACACACGAGCACTACCAGGTCTATGACTAGCCCCGCACTCAGAGACAGAAGTTTTTCCATCAGCCAGTATCACATTGTTAGCACATAAGCTGAGTAGCAGACGCAACCTGTGTGAAGCAGAATCGCAAATACCTATAGTACATATTACATACCACTTTTATTTTAAAGTCATTAGTTCAGTAGGTTTTCAGGGTTTTTTTATGCGTAACGTCCGAGAGGTTTTTTTTTTTTTTCCAAAGGAAAGATGAACGTTGTATCCCGTTGACATCCCGTAAGGAAACACGAGCACATTCACACACTCTCCTGGACCACGTTTACATTTCTTTTGCATACAAGATAAAACAAGTTCTCTCTTTTTTTATATGTCTATGTAGATATATACACACATGTACATTATACGAATAAAAGCTCCCACGAAGTACATCGAGCATGCTGACGGAGAAAAAAGAAAAAGAGGCCGGACTGGGGTTTGACCTATGACCCTGGGTGTGTGGTTATGTGCTGCATGTGAGGGTAGTGGTTGTTGTGGTTGTTTGCTGTGGCTCTTTTAAGAGTTCCCAAGTCAGAAAGTCATGTGACACGCTGCTGAAGCCCAGACGTAGCAAGAATAAGAGACTGCCTCCGAACTCTGATAATCATCAGCGGGACAAGAGACAGGCATGCTGTCTCGAATCCATTTGTTCTGTTAGTCACTGATCCGAAGTATCCACTGTTCCAGAGAGACATCTTCATATGAGCTTATAAAGTGTGTGTGTGTGTGTGTGTGTGTGTGTGCACGCATGTGTGTGTGAGAAGGAGAAAGGGAGAGATGGGGGATTTGGAAGGGAAGAACATGTCGGAGATCAGTACTGGTCTCTTTTTAGAAGAGGAGATATCCGGATTAACTCATCCTCTTGTCCAAACAAAAATATAAAAATAAATAAAAATCCCAGAAACATAACATCCTTGGCATGTCGTCAGCGTGAGCGTGTCAGCGTGAGCATCCTCCTTCACAGCTAATCCGTTTAAACTGGCCTTTGATGGAATGGTTTAGTCCTCTGGGACAGAGGCAACGCTCGAGTGCGGACGCATGGGAGCTGTGGGTTAAGTCCTAGGATGAATCTGGAGAGAGAGAGAAAGAGAGAGAAAGAGAATAAAATTAATATGTAACAACTATGCATTATAATCCATTTATCACTGAAAACCCATAAACCCCAGCAGAGAGACTGAGACTGGAAGAAAGAGGGAGGAAGAGAAAACGAGATAAAGTGAGATATTGAGAGGCTGACAGTGAGACAGACAGAGGGAGGAAGAGACATACAGAGATAAAGTCACAGAGATAAAAGAAGGGGAGATGGGGCAAAACATACAGAGAGACAGAGGTGGATTAATTTTTAAATAGAGGAAGAGATGGGAGCTAGAGATGTTTGTAACGTGCTCAGAGAGAGAGAAGCGAGATGGAGGTTAATGAAGGTGTGTGTTAATGGATGTTGGAGTTCATAAGTTCCTACTAACTCAGTCAATAAAACATTGTCGTGTCCATCAGTTTTATTTCCACTGAACAATTACTGATCATTTACACTTTAAACACAGAGATGATCAGCACCACGTCATCACGTCGTAACCGAGATTAATACTGACATGTCTTCATGTTTCAAATAAGAACAGCAACAAAATAAACAAAAACATTTCACTTTACACAAATCACTCCTCCGTGTTTTAGAGCCGAAATTCCAAACTCCCCTCAACCCTGAATGACGCGGGTGTTCTCAGCTGAGATGCGTTCTGCGTTCTCTTCCTTAGTGGGCATTACAAGTGTAGCCTTATTCAGAAGGGTGTGCGAGGGAGGGAGGAAGTGTGTGTGTGTGTGTGTGTGTGTTCAGTGTCATGCCAGCAATGCCTGAATCAGCAACACATCAATGTGATATGAGGGCAACATTTCAGTGCGAGCAGACTGGACTCCTGTCTTTTTTAGATTGATACATTATTTGCTAACTGTGTGTGTGTATTCTTATTGCTTCCTTCCTGAGCTCTGATAGCATGTAAATATTTATTAGTATTACGATTCACCATTCACACATGCTAATAATCCGCTGTATCTCTCTCTCTCTCCCTCACACACACACACACACACACACCTCTGTTGAAGATGCTGTGTGTGTGAGCAAGTCTATGGCTTGTAGTTGTACAGAACTGAGTGGAGCTAATTAAAGTCTGTGGCCTGTGGCTTCGCCTAGAGCGCGCGCACACACACACACACACACACACACACACACATTTCCTCCATTTTCCTCTTGCTGTGGGATGAAGACAAACCTGTATATACATGCTTTGGAGAAAGTGAGTGAGAGTGTGGAGAAAGAGAGAACTATGGGTAGAAGACAAACAGACCGAGAGAGATGGGGTGGTGAGGAAAGGAGCGAGAGAGAGAGAAAAGAGATACAAGCAGATAAAGAAGGGAAGAAAGAGAGACAAACAGGAAGGGAGGGAGAGACAGAAATGGAAGGGGAAAACAGCAAGGGACAGACGGACAGGAAATCATGAAAAAGTGAGAGGCAAAGAGGGAAAGTGAGAGAAAAAAGGATGGGTAGAGAAAGGCAAGGAAGGGGAAGAAAGCATGAAAGAAAGACAAGGGGGAGGGAGGGAGAGACAAGTTGCAGGAAGAGATAGAAAGGCATAAAAGACAGCAGACAGGGAGAGATGGAGAGAGCACATGAGAGATAGGAGAGAGGGGGGATAAAGAGAGAAGGGGAGAGAGGAGGGATAGAGAGAGACAGAAATAGGAGAGGGGGTAGAGAGATAGGAGAGAGAGAGAAGGGGATAAAGAGAGATAGGAGAGGGGGGATAGAGAGAGTTAGGAGAGGGGGTAGAGAGATAGGAGAGAGAGA
>JBCNYG010000021.1:15734829-15755968 GCA_039654305.1 Porochilus rendahli
TGAGATGGGTGCCAGCCTCCCCGCGCCCCTAATTAGGAATAAGCGGTTCAGAAAATGAATGAATGAATTTTAAACTGTGGTATTAGCCTAAATTCGTTTATTAAGTTGGTGGGCAGCACAGTGGCATAGATGTTAGCAAATCTACCTGAAAGCAAGAAGGTTCTTGGGCTCAGGTGGTTCTATGTGGAATTTGCATATTCTCTCCTGCTAACGTGGGTTTCCCCCTGGGTACTTCAGTTTCTTCAAATAGTCCAAAGACATGCACATTAGGATTATTGGCACGTCCATATTACCCCTAGATGTGAGTGAGCGTGTTATTGGGTGTTGTGTGATTCCCTGTGGTGGTTTGGCGAGCTGTTCAGGGTGTACCATGCCTTTGCCCAGTGTCGGCTGAGATAGCATTTTGTGCTACATATGGTTGTATGAAAAGTGCTACACAAATGAAGTCTGGAATCAATCTAGTGGAAATGGGAGAGAGCTGGAGCAATGAAAAAGAAGAAGTGGAATTAAACCTGTGCCACAGTGCCAGAGGTGTGAAATATGAGGTGTTGTTTATGTGGAAGATGAACAACGCCAACGGTCTGGCTCTGATTTCGATTTCGCTGCGTGAGATGAGAAGGCATGCAGTAAACAAACGCGGTTAAGTGATCAAGGATTCAGGGTGTCATGTCAAGCTGAAGCGAGTGCTCGGCTTATAAAAAGAAGTTTATTATGTCCGTGGAGGAAGTGGAGAAGGAAGAAGAGGCATCTGCACAAGACCAGAATCCAGGAGTGATGCGAGTATTTAAGCGTTGATTTTTTGTTTGATTTCAGGTTTGTTTTTTCACTTTCATTTGTCAGTAATTTGTTTTCCACTTCTTCATGTAATTATCAACAGGATGGGATGTCAAACAAAACAAAACACTCATTTGTTTAATTGGTTCACACCATGTTGACGACAAATATCTGCTACTGACACAATTACTGCGCTTGTCTATGAATTATGCATAATCATTCTAAAGGGTTAATCATTTTTTTTACCTACATGGTTAAGAACACAACGCCATGTGTTGTGTCTGAGAAAGTTGATTTCCTCTCATTTATAAAAGCGAAAGGTCTTGGGAGCAGATTTTGGGACGTTTCTCTTGTGCTAAGGGGCCTGAAATCCCTGAAGTTGATGATGCAGTTGAGAGGAAACATTTCTCTGGTCTGAGGCAGATGGACTTCTCTCTCTCTTTCTCTCTCTATCTGATAAGCAGTCATGTAATCAGAAGTTGGTTCCTGGGGTCAGTGTTCCTGCTCCAAGAGCATTATCTGTCTGGCTTTTGGCCAGATCCTGTCTGAGTGACCTTCCAAGCCTGGAGATGAGCCACGCTGCTTTGTTTCCGTGTCTCTCTGACACTTTCCTGGCCACCAGACCCCCTCCTTCTGGGTCACCTGCTATGTGAAAGTCATAACATCAGCAACTCTGCATCCTCCAGTTTTCCATAGTGTCATCGCTCCCCGAGAGAGAGAGAGAAATTGGATTATTGGAGCAGGTCAGGACTCGCGGGGGTGCTGCACTGCATGGTCCAGTCAGCATTCTTTGTAGTGATGCTGCTGCAGCATTGGACTGGAGAAAATATTATGAATGAGAATATGTTCCAACACATTTCTCGCTCATCATTCAGCTGTGAGTCTTCACTCTAAAGGAATGAATTGAATACAGGTAAAGGCAAATGTCCTTATTTCAGGTAGGACAGGTGTTAACGCAGATTGACATGGAATGACTCATTTTAAGAGTAAGGGATGTACCCATCAAAAAAACTTTGACCAGCCTGAACCTGATGGAATTAGCTGAAGGTTTTTTTCAACCTTCCCAAGTTCTCCCACACCACTCCTTTGCTATGCTCTCTCCATTGGCTTCCTGTAGCTGCCTGCATTAGATTCAAAACCCTAATGCTTGTCTACAAAGCCAAAAATGGACCTGCACCCTCCTACCTCAAAGCACTTAGCACAACCCACATTGCACTGCATTCTTTTAGATTCTCAGGCACTGCTAGACTGGTCCCTCCTTCTACCAAGGGACAATGGAAAAACTATCTAAACTATTCTCTGTTCTGGCTCCAAGGGTAGAGCTGCCAGTCCTCCACATCGAAAGGAGTTACTTGAGGTCGTTTAGCCTTCTAATAAGAATGCCTCATGGTGAGCTCCCTTTAGAAGCGTTGTGGACATGTCCAGCTGGGTCGAGGACAGACCCTGAACCTACTGAAAGGATCATTTATCCCGTCTGGCCTGGGAACGACTCGGGATTCCCAGGAGGGGCTGGAGAGTGTTTCTGGGGAGAGGGATGCCTGGGTTTCCCTCCTAGTGCTGTTAAATTGTACAGTTTATACATAACTTTGGTAAAAATGAGGCCAAAAGTTGTTTGATTACAATAAATCATCTAAATCTAAAACTAGTTAACAGCTTTTGCTAACTGACAAAAATAAGAGTGACAATTCACAAAAAAAGGCTAACTAAAAACTGCAGTGAACGATGCAATACGAACAAATATATATACACATATATACACACACAAACCTGCTGTTAAAATAACAGTAATTGGTTGCTTTAGCACTTTGAAGATGATGCACAGTAACAGATGAGTCACAGAAGGTGGTGGTAATGTGCAGTAAAAATAAATCTAACACTAACACTTAAATATAAATAAATACCTAAACTAAAACCAGTCAAACTGATGGGCACACTTGAAACTAAAACTAAGCTGAAGTAAACACACTGAAAAAGTAAATCAAAGGTAAAAACTTCAAAAACTTCAAAAACTATAATAATGCAGACCAGTTAGTGCCTTATCATTGACTATAATAAATAGCTGTTTAAGCCGAAGTGCTTCTTTATGTTCAATGTTCACTATATCTAAATCTCTAGATGAAAGCCGTGTACTTCAGGTTCAAAAGATATGCAAAATCATGCATTTTACTCTGATAACCAAAATGTAAAGAGAACCTTCCAAAAACCTCTAATAGGAAATAATAAGCAATGTTCTGTAGAGCTGAACCAGGATAGCAGAAAGTGGTGGAAATCAAGAATGAGGAATGAATGAATGTTTAAAACATAAATAACTTTTTCTTTGGAGCATTAATTTATTTTGGTCATTCACGTTGTGAAGGGACGTCTGAGAGAGTCAGAAGTCCCAGGGACACTGTGTTCTTCTGGGAGCGCCATGCTCACCATGGTCTGCGCCCTGACAAAGTCACCCTGTCGATGAGCGTGATTAGTTGTGGATTTATGCTCATGTTCTGAGTCGCTGAGCGTGAAGTAAAGACGTAATGCGAACAGCAGACATACAACAACTGGCTGCCTAATTAAACATTGATCCTAATGCTGGACACTGTGTGGGTGGGTAATGAGGTCATGGTGAGGTGCTGGGTGAAGGCTTTATTTACATTCACTGATGTCATGATGGGATCTGCTACACCAATAGCGGCAGGTAAATCTGACTGCACGGCAAATTACTCTTCTTTTAGCACGTTACTGGTTTCTACAGTCACTGTTCACACTGACACTTGGCTAGCACATTTATGCATCACACAAAAGGGATTAAACCACACTGAATGATTACTAGGTAAAGTTTTTTGGGTGGTGTCACCATAAATGGGAAAAAAGCAGTATGATGGGACAGAAAAATCTACTTTGCAAAGTAACTGCGATTCTGTTTCATGTCCTTGTTTGGGCAGTGGCCAACATGCATGTTGTGTGTGTGAATGCACACCATGGATGCGAATGTATCCTGTGAGTGATCGGGTGTCTATTAAAGTGAGTAATTTACTTGTGATAGCCCGAAGTGAAATAAGATACAAAGGTAAAGAAAAGAAAGCCTTTTCTAAATCTTATTTTCCATATTTCCAAATTTCTTTGTTGTCCTTTTATATTTCCGAAAATTGGATATTGAAAAATTTGGTAATTATTTGGTCAATATGTTTATACTTACCATTCTTTTTACTGTGTTTTGCTAAATTTTAAAAACAAGGCACTAAATAAATTGATAAATATTTAACTTAAGCTGGTTTTATTATTTCTTATTAATATTGGCTTAAACTATGTTAGACGTGTTGTGGTTAAGAATGGCTTTGCAAGATATTCTCAGTATATAAAACTTTAAATACAGTGCTATATGTGACATTTTTACTGCTTAAAATTTTTTTATAAGAAGCAAAACAGTAAAATATTACATAATTCAATTATCAAGTATTGATAAAAATATCCATCTTGACCACTTTTTTTAGTATCGTGCTTACGGAGCGGTCCACATAATAGACATGCTTGAAATGTTTTGGGACTAGTAATATGAAGGCCTGGGTTGGCTGGCTTCACTAGGCTGAGTACTTAATCCAGTTATTTTTAGATCAGTGTGTCCATCCTACCCTTCTTCCCTTCTTCCCTTCCAGTCTGTAGCCACCAGGCTTGTATGGTTTAAAGTTGTTTTACATTAGCGGTTTTTAACACACTCACAGTACAAGAAGGATTGGAATATTTTAAATTACAGGATTATAATTTAGAAGCAGGTTTAATGTAGAAGCAGGTGTCGGTGATTTATGAATAAATCCGTCGTATTCAGCTTGATAAATGAGGCCCAGTGTGTTAAGAGGACACGAAAGCTGCTCTGTGACACTTGACTGGATTTAATTTCCTTTGGTGCGAGTGACTGAGGTTTTACTCTTCGCGGTCCTCTTTCGCAGGCCCTGGCGAGTCGTTCGCTTCACCTCTCGCTCCAATCAATCACTTCCAGCTCAGATTAAGAGCACAACGCAATTACACTTTAAATTTTCATGGTTTTCTGCAGGCGTTAATTTACAGTGTCAGCGGTCGCAGATCGATACATCAGAGCCGCTTCCTGTGTAAGGCCTCTCTAAACCCCCGCACAGCTCCGCTTTACATCACTGTCCTCCTGAGTGATGGAGTAAAGAATAGACTTGGCGCTAATGCTTTGAGGTTCTGAGACGACTTTATTCCATCTTTATTTGAACCTGAGCTTTGATTCCCCCACTCCCTTCTCTTATCTCTCGCTCTCCTACCTGTACTGAGAAAAGTTCCTGTAATGAGCTGATTGATTCTGTAAAGGCTTTGTGGTTCTGGAGACGAAGTGCGCTGAAAGTAGTGATGTTGTTTAATGGCTCCGTGTGGCGCTGAAGGTCAGCGGTGGTGTCAGTGTGCTATACTGAAGCTGGAGAGTAATTAACGAGGGGCCGGAGAGCAGAGCCCCAACCTGAACCTGTTCTCAGAGACCTCGGTTTGGCCTGAGCATCGTTATTCTGTACTCATTTCTGCTCCTCTTGGCAGCCGTAGCCTGATAAAGTGCTGGTTCAGCGACACTGGGCTCTCGATCAGCTCACCATAACAGCCGCCTATGACTAATGAGCACACTCAGACCGGCCTCTGCGTTAATGTGTGCGTGCGTGTGAGACACCATAAGAGTGAAACACATGGTCTGAGAGTGACTGCGTTAGCTTGTTAGGACAAGTGTCTTGTCTGTTTGATTGCACGCACTGAACATCTAATAGTCATAATAAACAAAGAGGTCATGTGCCGAATACCGAGCAGCTAAATGGCGTGGAAATCTTCCTCCCTGAGTACGACTGAGCAACTCGAGTAATGCTAACACGACGGCACAATTTTGACTGCTTTATGATTCACCTACTAATTACAGGGAAATTGACGCTCTGTTAAAAATAAGTGTGCCAGTAATGCAGGAGAGGAATAAAAAAATACACAAAGTTAACATCAGAGCACATGAAGCTGTTCAGTCATGTTTTCATAGCTGCATTCTCACTTTTCTCATCACACACACATACAGAAAGAAAGACACAAGCCTGATAGACTTTGTGTGAGTGAGTGAGTGTGTGTGTGTGTGTGTGTGTGAGTGTGTGTGTGTGTGAGTGTGTGTGAGTGTGTGAGTGTGTGTTCCCTCTGGAGGTGTGTCTAATGCACCATGACAACGTGCCATGATCTCCCTTAAAGCTCTCAAACTAACCAGAAGGACTCGGTTCACATCCCCGTTGGTTATACTCATGCTAAGTGTGTGGGTGTGCGTATGTGTGCTGTCAGTGTACATTTACCTACATTAACATACTGGACACTTTTCTTTTATATTTTAATTATTATATTAATTCTGCCTCTAAACAGCCTCCGTCCGAACTCCCTCCTGTCTAGTGGAGTGTTTATCTGTTCACATGTACACTACAGCTCGCCAGACCTTCGCAGGACCAACACACACAACCACTTACACGCAAGCCTAGGAGCAATTTGTCAGCCTAATGTGCATGTGTTAACCTAGTGTGCATGTGTTTGGACTGTGGGAGAAAACCAGAGTGCCCTGGAGGAAACCCACTCAAGTACAGAGAGAACATGAAAACTCCACACAACCCAGGTTGTGGTAACTCGAACCCAGGACCTTCTTGCAGTGAGGTGAACCTGCCCACCCACTTAAAATACTTATTATTATAATTGTTGTTGTAGCAGCAGTAGTAGTATTTCAGCAATGTAATTACAGCTCACATATAAAAATTACTTTTAAAGTGAGAACAATAATCACATGCAGCACAATTTTCTAACTTCTTTTATTTAACTGATCTGTTGCAAATAATAACGCAGGAAAATTCCCTGCAGGTGTGTGCAAAGGTTACAACGACAAAACAAAACACAGCACCAGCATTCAAAAGAAAAACATGAACCAAGTAAATTTGTAGTAGTTTTCTGTATGGTCTGAACGTGTGTTTGTGTGTGTGTGAGTGTTTGTGTGTGCAGCTGAATACAGTTACAAACATAATTTTCCAATTAAAACTTAAGCCAAAATGCCAGCTTTTAATTCCTGAGGTGGTTCAGAAATTAAAGTAGTGGTTTCATCTATAATTAGGCCAACAGAAGGTCCTCACAAATATAGTAAGACAAAAGTGTGTGTGAGTGTGTGTATTTTCATAGACTTCCCTCATTTCACCTTAGTAGGAGGCATGCCTATTTATGATGTTTTTAACATGTATGAGGGGATAGGAAGGGGATGGAGGGAGGGGGAGAGGGAGAGAGGAAGAGAGAGAGGGAGAGAGAGAGATGTGATGGAGAGGGTTTCACCAGCCTGCTCTGCTTCTTGTTGGTCTTGACAGAACTGGGACGTAGTTGCGAGCGTCAAAGCTAATCACCGAGCCATAGCAGAGAAAATCTGACGGTTACATGCGCACACACACACACACACACTGATGCACATGAACACCATCTGACACACTGAAGAACACTGACTTCCATAATTCTGAATTTCTGCATTTAATCCCCCAGCATCAGCACTGCTGTGTAGAGGAGAGTGCTAACACGTGTGCGTGTGAGAAAGAGAGAGATGAAGAGGGAGGGGGAGAAACAAAAGAGAGAGAAAAAGATTGAGTGAGAGTGGGAGAGAGTGGGAGGAGAGACTGAAAAAAAGAGGAGAGACAGAAGGGGAAAAATGGAGAAAAAGAGGAGAGACAGAGGAAGAGAGAAAGGAAGAGAGAGAGACAGGGGGAGAGAGAGAGAGGTAAAGAGGGTGTGAATTCAGCAGGAAGTTTGTCTTTAAAAGACTTTTTGGAAGTCAAGGGACAGCAGGATGAGCATTGTCCAAATTTAGCAGCCTCAGAGCTCTCGCTTTCTCCCTGTGTATGTGTGTGTGTGTGTGTGTGTGTGTGTGTGTGTGTGTTTGTGTGAACCCTGTCCAAGGCCCCTGACAGCTTTTAGTAGGACGACCCTATTGTCGGCATTTCTGTCGCCCGTGTGTATGTGAGAGATAATGAGTGTGTGCGCGTGTGTGTGAGTGTGTTTAAGGCAGATCCTGCAGTCTCTCCCCGGAGTGTGTGTCAGGCAGTAGAGACAGGGTCGTTATTCATAACCATAGTATTAATAACTACAGGAGCTCCATATAGGCCACAGTGACACACACATACACACACACACATACACATCCTAATTATCTAACAGTTAAATAATAATCAGATTTTATAATATTTACATTCTTAACAGCAAATACCTGCATATTTGTATATTTTCCTTCATTATTATTCCGAATCCTGTTCCTAATTGTTTGGTCAGATTTTCAGTTACACCTGTGTGTCTTTGCCTAAACTAAAGCATGAATGTGCTTAAACGCTCTCTCTTTCTCACACACATCCTAAAACACACAGTCATACAAACACAAACACGCAATTCACACACACACACACACACACACACAGATGATGAATGACTATGTAGTTTGTGTTTACTGAGGCCATAGCCTAAACACACACACAGCTTGGAAAAGGTTACTGATCTGGAACTCACCCAAACATCTCCCAGTTATTATACTAACAACCTGATTTAAATTGCATGCTAACACACTCACTCACACACTCACACACACCCCACCTCTCTTTCAGGTTAAATGTAAGTAAACTGTTACAGAGCACTCACACTGGAGACTCCTTCTGTGAAATCTGTCAGATCTTACTTCTAGCTGTTACAGTCTCTATAAATCCACGCCTACATGCTGCACGTGCAGTATAAAATAAACAAGTGGAGTGGTGATGAGCACAGATCGATGGCATGAGTTGAGTTCATCAGTAATAAACCCCCTCGTACGAATGAGCTCACAGACGCCCATGACTGGCTCGCTGTGAGTGACAGGGAAGTGAGAGCGAGAGCTCAGCCAATTCGCCAATTAGCTCCCAGTCACGGATGGCTGTGGCATCAACCTGGATTCGAACTTGTGATCTCTGGGTTGAGAGTCACGTTGTCAATGTGCCACTCAAGAGCCCCAAACCCACAGCTTTCAGATGATGTTACGGATTTAACAAACAAACTTTCATCAGCATTCAGCATGAGCAGAAATACGGGCATGTTCAGTACTGGAGAAAAGAGTTCTGGTGGAAGAACTTTATAATTCTACACACACACACACACACACACACACACAGAAAGTCATGAGCCTGATAGAATTAATACTTTTGTCTCGCGTTGCCTTCAAAGTTCAACACAATCTTTAGACTTATTTCTCACTTTAATATTTTTTCAGCCAAAGGGTTTTCAACACACACACACACACACACACACACGTACATTTGATGTTTGCTGGCTAGCAGGTTCAGTAAAGGTTAACTTTATTTTCCGAGGTCTCAGCAGGCCAGTGGCATTTGCATGAGATTTAAATAAACACATTAAAATGGCACAGCAGCGACGGTTCGTCTGCGGATCAGCAAATTTACTGTCTGACTATAGAGTTACATCTGCACTAGAAAAGTGTATATTGGAGTGTTTAGGAATGCCACAATAATCCAGCAGGGCACGAGTTATCCTTTATGGGGCCCTTCACAGAGTCCGATTTGATTGACCCGCTTATTTACCCACTGTAAATATACACGCTATCAATTTTATTGATAGTATTGGGGGGTGGGTTGGGGGGGGTTAGGGTTGTGTTAGTATCACACCTGTCCAAAAGCTGAGATCATAAGTTCCATGGCTTATTAAAGGAATCAGATACAGCACAGACATAACTTCTGTAATTTATCATCGGGGTATGCCTGGGTGCATTTTTAACAATGCACATCATCTATCACGTGAGCAATGTCTTCGGGCAATGGGTAAGGTGGAGGACGGGTTGAGTTACAGTGAGGTAGCGAGGCGTATGGGCTTTACACAACCCACCATCAGAAACCTGAATGACCTCCAGAACATGACAGGGTCAGCTGATGACAGGCACCATCCAGGGCGAGAAGAGAGTGACGACTCCCGAACAGGATCACTACATCCGATTGCAGCATTTGCGGGACCAGATTCGCCGCCTGTACTACCACAAATCACCACCTGTATCAATGCAAATGGAGACCATACCCAATACTGACTGTTGTGACTTTCAATTTGGCAGGTGCCATTTTATTTTGTGTTTTTGTTCTGCATAATTTGTTCTTGATTCTTTTGTTTGTTGTTTTTTGAAGCCAACATGCTAAACAAATTATCCATATTACAAAAATCCAGTTGTGGTTACCAGAACAAAAATGATCTTGAAAATTATGGTCTCAAAGTTTTTAATGACTGTCAGTGTACCTGCGGTGTTAATATCCTCCTAATGTCAGTATGATAAAGCGGTTTGGCAAATGATTGAATAAATAATTGACTGGGAGTACAAGAGGTCTAAAACTGGCCATCCTCGCTGGGTGGGAGGGTTATACATTCTCTACCCTGTCAGTCACAGTGATCCAATATTAGAATCAGCACTATTGAGAGCATCCTGACGGGAAGAATCACGGCCTGGTATGGAAACAGCACCAAACAGGACAGGCGAGCTCTCCAGAGGGTGTTGCGATCAGCAGAGCGTACCATCCGTATAGAGCTTCCTGACCAGGACACTATATACAGCAAGCGGTGCTGAACCAAAGCCAGGAAGATAACCAAGTACCTCAGCCGTCCCAAAATGAACCTTCTCTCTGTTGCGATCAGGGAAACGTTTCCGTTCCTTGAAAGAAAACACTGAGTGAATGAGGCAGAGCTTCTTCCCGCAGGCCATTCGGGCCCTGAACCAGAACACAGGTAGCCGGACACTGTAGACTCTACACACACATCCACCTCAGCTGACTGCTGCATGTCACTTTTACAGACACTTGTCACTTTGCACACAGACACTTTACAGACAGTTACTTGAAAAATCGCCACATATTTTATTATATTTCCTGTATATCTGCATTATATCTATATATTTTTTATGCTATATTTTATTTTATTCAATATATATTTTTTTGCATTTTATATTTATACTGACCTTTAAAATCCTTTAAAAGTTGTAGTTAGTTTGTTATTGTTCTTTTATTTCTGTTACCTTGATAGTTTATTCTTTACATTTTGGACAGTCGTACTAAGTATTGAAGTACATATTTTACTGTGTATAATTTGTATGTGACAAATAAAAATTTGATTTGATTTGATTTGATTTGAGATATTGCCTCCAATGATGACTAGATAGCTAGATCATGTATCGGACAATGGGATCGATTCATGTAGATAGTTTTCAATCCTGCAATTTTCCAGTGGGTGGTAACTAGCCCAGCACCATTTTGGATGATAGCCTGTTTATCGGGACTGTGACCCTAATAGGAATAAGTAATTTGGCAAATGAATTAATTTTTAAAAAGTAACAGAATAATAAGCATCATTATCACAACATAAACCCCTTCAGGGTGATACAAGACCTCTCCTGATCTCCCTGTCGGGGTGTATTTGGCAATAATGATCGGCTCGATGTGGGTCCTCCCTTTTGTATGTCTTGGGTCAGCTCTGTAGTCCAGCCCTTGTTGACCCGTCACTTGCCCTGAACCAAAAAAGACTATTAGAACAACTGCAGCGACTGAACCTACCAATACTATTTATAGTCGAATTTCCGGTTTAGCATAAACTAGGGAATAAAAAGAAACACAAGTTTTAGGTAGAAGGGACGCAAAGCTGGCTGAACTTTACCCTCATGAATCTGAGTCCAATAGAAAAATTGACCAAGCTAGAACAAACCCCTGCTAATCATGTAGTCGCACTCACTCAGTGGTTGAGTTCTCACAATATTCTGTGTCCCTTCTCCCTCAGACGCTGTAAATAATCCACACAGGATTGTCGTAAGAATAAAATGGTAAAGACCCAGTTTAGTCATGTTCCTGAGAAACCAGGAAGTGGAAACTCCTAAACACTTCAAAGCACTGACACTGGAGACTCCTTCCATCAATGTTACACAAACACTTCCACTGAAAACATCACGATATCACTAACTACACACATTTCCATCAGTTTCTGTGGCGCATCTGCTCTACCTGTGTAAAAAAGGTTAAAATGGAGCTACAGAAAGTGATACTATAACTCTTACCGTCCACGCAGGAGGGCTTGTTGCGTGTCGTTCCCGCCACTTTTCCTGGCAGGCATGAGCACTTGACTGTCTGTGAGCGTTCCTCAATGCGGTTCTTGTTGCAGCACCGATGAGCTGCGATCACCTCACATGTTCCGCCCTCTGAACAAAAACACACATGCACACACACACCAGATCAGTACATAAATCCGAAAAACGTACACCTGTGTTCTGTTTCACTCCATGGTCAGCGCAGTATCCGTTCACCACCATGAGAACCCCAACCATCAAGAGAGCGTCTGCTTCTTCCGCAGATCTGCATGTTTAATCATCTATTTAAAATCTCTCACTCTCTCTCTCTCTCCCTCTCCCTGCTTCTGTGTCTCTCTCACACACACACACACACCTCAGTGGAGGATGAGCACTATAACAAAAAAAAGCCTGCAGCACAACTGAAACAGAGAAACAGTGATGGGGATTGACGCCTGAAGGAAGATGGGAGGACGAGCTTCTGCAAAAGGCTGAGAGACGAGAGAGGAAGACAATGAAAGGAGATTTCGAGTAACTCAGATATTCAGCTCACTCTGTCTTCCACAGCTAGGGTACAGTGCTGCTGTGTGGAGTGAACAAACCAAACTGTGTGTGTGTGTGTGTGTGTGTGTGTGTGTGTGTGTGTTTCCAGCTCTGAGATCAGGAAAATATTTCTCTTCACAACCATCCAACAGATGGACACAAAACTCCTGCACCATCTGTGCCGAGGTGTGTATCGATTCACAGAAGTCCGCTGATGCACCAAAAACACTGCACATGACCACTTACGTGCCACAACACTAAAGTTCTTCATGTTACAGGTGGGATCGTCTCTCTGCTAGAAATAAAAAAATGATGACCTGGTTGGAAACGAGCTGAAGACTGTGAGCTTTTTGAACATCTAATTTAACTAAATATACTACAGCATACATCGCACACTAATGTAAGATTTACTAGATATTCTCTGTAATAATGGAGTGAATTCAGACTTTTTCATCTTCTCATACTCACACACTCACTCTTTTGCCGATCTGCATAATCTTCAATTAGGATCGTGGGGAGGCTGGAGCCTATTTCAGCCGACACTAAACAAAGGTACGGTACACCCTGAACCATCGCAGGTCAACACACCACCATTCACACCCATGCTCAGAGCTGGAACTGAAATTACACCTTAATGACCGAATTTAGTGCTTAAAGTGCAATATGTATTCTTTTCATACCCAAGAGAGCACCCAGAGACTGCCCAACACCTAAAAGTAACATTAAGCAAAGGTGCTTTTCTACTCAAGTTTAAAAATCATGGTGCCCCCTGGTGGTCTGGGGGCCGTCTGAAGTCTGTTTAAATAAGAACCAAATAGAGTGTCTGCTCCACAATATTCCAACCTTCATAATTGTTAAAGTCATTAAGCCTCAGTAATTTCGCTGATGAGTAATAAAATGTGTAAGAGCAGAAAAATTCCAACTCTGGGACTCGAAACAGCATATTAGTCTCTGACCCAGCACCAGTGATTAGGCTCGAGGAAATGGAGGCTTTGTTATTTTGATGGTAGTTCAGTGTTACTGAAACTCGTCGCCCCGAGAGACTGTGTGCAGGTCAGAGGTTTTGTTTGCACTCTTTTACCGATGTACCTGATTCAGCTCATTAAACTCAGCTGAAGACAATTCTGCCTTGATCAGCCGAGTGGGTGTTTTCAGCAGACAGAAAAAAAAGTTGAACTCGGATCAGCCCCATGTGGATAAGCCCGAGGATGACTGGGTGAGTTTAACTGCCAATTAAATGCACAGGAATGGAGTAATAATGTGCTGTGGGGCAGCGGTGCAGGGTGAGGCGAAGCCAAGTCGCTGGAAATTCCAGTGCTGGAGTATGAACACACACTGTCTTACACTTATAGAGTTCTATACTACTGGATAAATATAGAATGGGGCATATGACTTGGCTTAAGTCCACATTTCTGCATTTATGAGAGTGACCTCATCCCAGGATGACCTCACACCCGTCTGCAGCACAAGCACTCACTACAAGAATTTGAAACTGATGTATGTCAACCCAAGAGACATCGCTCTCTTCCTCCATCACGGCTGAGGGAGCGCTTCCTGAGACTTTCTGTAAAGCTTTTCTGTCATCTCGTTACACTCGTTTTGCCCTCCCATGCAGCTACATCTTAATCACAGTCCCGGATTTACACAGGAGTTTTGTAACAATTGGCAATTAAAAAAAGAAAGTGTTTGAATTCAGGTTACAGTCACTTGAGTTCTAAAAAAATACTGAGAAAAAGGCATGAATGAGGTTTTATTAAGATTAATTACATTTTCTATTCAGAAGCTTCATATATTAATTTTTTTCAATCAAAGGAAAGTCCAATTCTGTCATTTTACAGGGATAAAATGGCACAATATAGTTATGGAGGATCTGAAAATCAAAATCAAATAAAAAACGGAACCATTTAATCTTCAGGGAGTTATCTCTGCGACTCTGTTCACCATTACATTCAGGGCTTTTGGGGTTTAGGGACCAAAAGTCCATTATTATGTGTTATTTCATATGTAATGTGAATGTAATGTGTCATATTTCATAAATCTATACACAAAAAATGTTAAAACTCAGTAGACTATTTTTATACAAGGCTGTAACCTATCCTGTGAACTACTGTACACGTTGCGCTTTATTTGAACCGAGCAATCCTGTGAATTCCAATCCTAAAAGCTGTGAAATAACTTGGAGAACTGCTGAACAAAGCGCCCGTGTGTGCCGTGTTCCTGTTTCTTTCCCGGGCCTGGTGAGATAGGGTGGTTTCTGACTAGGGGAGAGGGTCGAAAGCATTTTTGTGTAATATTCCATGTACACAAAATCCAAACTGTAAAACCTACCACCCGTTCTCACAATGCAGACTTCTTTTTTTTAAATCAACCCCAGGTGTGCAAACTCAGCCATGATTAAACTCCCTAGCCCTTCGCCAGTGAACCTCCGAACTTATCTTCTTCTTCATCATCTCCCACTAGTCACAGGCAGAATGTGTGAGAGGAGAAGAGAAAAAGCCTGTGACTGGCAATTAATGAGCGTCCCCACTCACAACTCCGAGATTTTCACACTCCAACAGTGACCATTATGGTGTAACATATTGCCGAGGCAACAGCCCGGGCGGTGGGAATGAGCTGGGAAAATTACAACGCTGTTGGGCAAAAAAGTCCACTCTGTTTATTATTTTTACAACTTCCTGGCAGGACTTCAAAAAAAAAAAAGGAGTGGCAGGTTTTTGGAGTTCTATTCCGACTCTCCAAACCTCAGCTTCATTAGAACCCGGGATCTGTCCTTAAGTGGCGCATGCTTAGATTCTTCAGTTTTAATTGGCACACTTATTTCTTTTATGGTGCAGCCGGAGCCTGTTTAAAGGGACATATATATATCCAGGCAAACAGCCATCGATCACACGGCAGCTCGCGATAATAGAACTGAAAGCCTCTGTGACGCTTGAAGCCGGCGCAAAAGTAAATGATGCGTTCTCTTTTTCCTCCAGCACATTTCCTCTGATTTGTGGGCTAGAGACGGAGACGAGCCATTGAATGGGAAGTTTATTTCAATACGTCATGCGAGGTGGTGCCCCCCCTCCTGATGAAAGTCTGAAGGGTGAAAACAATGAATCAGGAGTGACAGCTGGTCTGGGATCAGGTCTGATTTTCTTATTTCACTGATCAAAAAGCAGAAGCTGAGCAAAACAGAGTATGGATTTTTTTATTTTACTTTTATGTAAACATTATTTAAGGCTGAAAGTTTATTCAAATCCCAACAGAGCACAGAGCTCTTAAAGTGAATGAGGAACTGTCCTGCGCAGCAGAAAGTTTAAAGGTGTAAAGGATAGCTGGGAAATAAAAATCAACCTCTTATCAGTACAATCATGGTTTTATTTCCTCAAGAAAGAAACACAGGAAATCTGAAATGAACCTAAAAAACAACAGCCAGGAGAATATACTGATGGAGTAAAGGTAGTTAGAGGATAACGATCATATTAGTAAAGTAATATAAGGGGTTGGAGAGGTATTAGAATAAGAGTTCTACACAGCAGGTGTAGAAGGTACTTTAATAGTAGTGGAAGGAATAGTACCAGGAGGAGATGGGAGTGAAGGAGAGAATTGGTGGTGATGGATACTGGTGAAGCATTTCACTACATATTCTACTGTGTATGATTTTGTATGTGACAAATAAATTTAAATTTGAAATATTTAGCAATACAACATACTCCAACTTAGAATACTAAACATTTCCACATACTCCACATCCTCCTCCTAATAATACTCCAACTACTAACCCTGGGTTTACTTTGGAGCCGCGATGTCCTTGATCTCCATGATTCAAAAAAGCACAGAGCACGAACTTTTTTTCAGTTGGAATCTTTAAAATTTTGTTAAAAGGCCAACACAATTCTGGCTGAGATCTGCCATGATTTTCATCACGTTCCCTCAGGGTTTTTTTACGATCACCACGATATGCCTTCACGTTCTGTTGGGTTCTGTTTACATCTCTCACGTTCATAAAGCTCTGCCCGGTGGTAGGGTGCTGGTTTACTGTTACGAAGGTCAGGGGTTCAAGCCCCACTATCACCGTGTTGTCTCTGCTGTCCCCCCAGTGCAGCTAACCGGGTTATCAAAGGCTGGCCGTGTCTCTTACTGTCTGTGGTGAGAGGCATGTAAGAAAACATTGCTGACTTTTGTAAAGGGTGAGCAACTGGGTTGCCATCACCGTGTTTCTGCCCTGTGAAGGTCTGGTGAGCTGTTCAGCATGTACCCTTGATGGGCGCCAGCCTTCCCGCAAACCAAATTAGGATTAAGAGCTTCAGAAAATGAATGAAATAGTAGTATTACTATCATCAGAAGCATGTAATATTACAAAATACTCTTGTTCTTCACTGCAAATTATTTGGTTCTTACCCAGATAGAAAACTTAGATTTAGAAGTGTTAGATAATTTATCTTGTTTAAAGCGTTAGTGTCTTATTTTAAGTGTTTAACTTTACACTGTAATCTTCTTTCTAGATTTAACTAGTCAATTGAAATTATCTTGCTGCATGGACACATCATTTCACTTGACAAGATTTCTTCAATTAAGATTGGTATTCATAGTGTAAAGTCGAACACAATTAAAATAAGATAAATTATGTAACACTTCTAAATCTACGTTTTTTTAATCGTGGTAAGTTGGTTTAAACTTGGTAATTTGCAGCGTTCCTCATATTATGACTAAATACTCAAACTACTCATAGTATTAATAAATACTTCTGCTCCGTCCTCATAATCCTCCTCACCCTATTCGTAGTATCTGCAGTTTGTATGTATGTAGTAGGATTAGGTGGAAAAGGAATATTGTTAACATACTGTTAATAGTATTAGTATTTGGAATATGTAATATTATTACTTCCTCCTCCTTCTTCTCTCCCCCACCCTAATAGTAGTATTAATAGCTTGAGTATGTAGTATAATATTAGCAGTGTTTGATGGGGGATGAACTTATAAATCAAGATCTAGCATTCAGTAGTGCTATGGTATAAAGGACACTTAACATCATCCGTAAAACTCAATACTGTGATGATACTCATCACTTCAATACTTCATAGTGTTGTATGCCATGCATGAAGTGCTGCAGCCATGAATGACTCTACCCTAGCCCCTTTCCCTAAAAATACTGTGCTAACTAGTTTAGAAAATACGTTTTTACTGACTGGAACAATTTATGAGTTTAGGTTATCAATGGTAGAGTTAAGGTTGGGTGTAAAATAAATCAAAACAAAACTCATCCAACCACAATAAGTTCACTCGATCAATCCCCTGTACATTATTAATAAGCTCAAGGTTAGGAGTGATCTCATGTAGTGCACGGATGTACCGACCTCTGTGAACAAACTAATGGCTGTTAATAGCAGAGAGAGAGAGGGAGAGAGAGAGAGAGAGAGCATTTTTATTTCAACATGAATTCAGTTCTAGCTGATAAATATTCTCTGAATTATGAAACAGAAACAAAGTGTGTAAAAAAAAAAACCACCTCCAGAGGGTTAGGGTTTCGGGTGTGCTAGACTGAATTTATATCACATATTAATAAAACCTCGCTCAGTTTAGGGTTAGCCAGCTCATGGATTATTCTGGATATTTTACAGACCCTGCGTTTTAAAGTCTAAGGCCTGTTCATCCGTGCGCTGGTTTGAAAACCGGACATCACTTTTTGGGCTCGTGTATGACTCGGCACATTCTAAATTCAGGGTTATATGAGGATGATTTTATTCTATCTGGCATTAGTTAGGTATGGAGGGTGGGTAGGAAGTGCGGAGTGTCGTCTCCTTGGTGTGAATTTGTAATGTGTATGAGCTAACATGAGCCTCATGCTATAAACTCAACCTCACCGAAAGACCGAAAGCTGTTTTTTAAGTGGTGCATTTTATTTCTTATGAGGCATTTAATCCGAGTCTAATCAATTAAAAAACTGGGACAAATCTATATTTGAAGTTGAGATCCTATCCATCATTCACATATGAAGACAATCCCAGTATGGCATACATACACCCACATGATGTGCTGTTATGAGGTCACATATGGTTTCACTTACACTTACTGTATTTACATTAAGCTTTTCTCATGGCACCCCCCCACTCCCAAGTGACACAGTGCCGGGAGCCCTGTGATAGCTGGAATAACAAAAGTCGAGTTGGATAGGTGGGAGAGGAGAAGTGTCAGCTCACTTCTAAATATATTTCATGCCATTGTACGTAGGCACGGCTTCTTTACTGCCTTCGCAGGGAGGATTTGTTGATATGTGGCCCGCGGGGGGCTGAGGGGATCTGAGGACTCGAGGAAACAGTATACTGTTAGTGAAAGATTCACCCAGAGTGACACGCACTGTACGGAAGATATTTATCCAGTTACAGTTAATGTAAAATCTGTTATTACAAAGTGATATGAACTGAGAGAGTTGTTCAATATAAAGAAAGAAAGATGGAACTGTTTGCAGATTTCTGTGGTTGAAAAGCAATAAAACACTTCAGATCATTTTGTACTTGAAAAATGAAAGGAATGAAAGAAGGAGAAAGAGTCTGTGTGTCTGTGTGTGAGAGAGGGGAGAGGGAGAAAGATAGATGAAGTGAGTAAGACAGGAGAGATTGATAGAAAGAGTGAGTGAAGAGAGTGCGAGACACGAAGAAAGAGAGACAGACAGAGAGAGAGACAGAGAGAGAGAGAGAGAGAGAGAGAGAGAGAAAGAGAGAGATCTTGTGGCGTGGAATCGTCCAAGCAGCCAGAATGCTCGCTCTCTTTCTTGCTCTCACTCTCTCTCTCTCTCTTTCTCTCTTTCTCTCTCTCTTCCCCTCTCTGCATGACCTCTGCACAAATAAACAACATGGCTTGTGGCCATGCATAACACACACACACACACTCACACTCACACTCACACTGAAACACCTTGTCGTACGGATGTTCGACCTTTTTAAATGTAACTGTAAAAAGATTTAAGGTATAAATTAGGAATAAAACACCACAGAACCGGATGTTAGAGGAATATCATCAATTTTGAAGTGATGGCGATAACAGGACAGTAAATAAATCAGTTTCTTATATAAATATTAACTTTCAGGAACTTTAAAACCTCACCTTGTCTCATCTTGTTACACTACAGCAGTACAGCACTGTGGACCTGAGCTATAACAGATAATTGACTCTTTCTCACTTTCTCTTTCAGCATTCTTAATAAACCCTGGTGATCTACTTCCAGCAGCATGAGCTAATTTCAGGCTATTCATGTTACAGATACAGTCTCGGGTAATCACGTCTCGCTGAGAGAGCGGCCCACTGTTTTTCCACGCCGCTCATTAAGAGTTTGATAGTGCCCGTCTATCACCCCGGGTAATTACAGTTTCTATTCCTTTTAGTGCCAGGGCTGTATGTTCACTATCACAAAACACAGCACAGCTGTGCCACGCCAGAACGCTCTCTCACTCTCTCTCTCTCTCGCTCTCTCTCTCTCTCTCGCTCTCTCTCTCTCTCTTTCTCTCCCTCTCTCTCTCTCTGCAACCCACCACATTATGATTATATTTGTGCAAATTCTCTAAAAAGATTTGTGTTGTGTTTTAAATTATTTTGACTGAAAAATCCTAAACTCTATTATAGAAATCACCACTGGTTAAGTAATGTCAGAATATAAGATAGCAGCTCTACTGGGTGGCTAAAGCAGTGTGTGTTTTAAAACAAATATTTATTTTTTATTTATAATTATTTTTAAAGCAACCTCTTTATATTGTATGGCTTTTTCTAAATACCCATGTCTTCAATACCCACCTTCCATTATTCCTCTGTTTGTTTATCTTTAAACAACAAGCTGTAATTAAATGAACCCTGTATTGTCCCATTATATAGTTCCTGAAATAATTCATCCAGGGTTATATTTGTCAAACAAGTGAATCTAATAGCAGCTATTCATGTACTTGTAATTCAGGAACCCATTGTAAAGTGATACTGGTAAACACATAGACACTGCATGGACTACTTCATCCTTGTTTAAATGCTCTGGATGAGCTAACCTGAACCGCTAATCTCCCTCTGAATGAAAATAAATGAATGGTCATATTATTGTCCTGGATCTTGATTATAAATATGGCAATAGGTTTTTAGCATTTTATTTAGTGATAAGTGGTAAACAGGTGTATGTTGAGTGTGACAGTACAGGCTTTATACTCCTGAAACAGCCTTTCAGCACCTGAGTGATAACATTTTACTATTTTGTTATATTAATGCACAGATTAGCCTGGATAACATTCTACTACAGCAGATCTTGGCTGATATATGAGAGGTGAAGAAAGTGACTGTAGCATGCACCTTAAACACTGAACAGTGACTTTTCATTCTGTTATATATCACTGGTGATAATCTTGACAGCACCCTGCATAGCCATTAAATCTCAGGTAGTGCAGGCATGATGCACTGGTCCATATTAAATATTTAAACCAACAGGCAATAACCACACAACTATGCGAGTAGTGGTCTGGATTCAGTGCAAACTTTGTCATGTACTTCCTAGTTATTGCACGGTCCTAACACTACCAATAGGTGGTCCATTTTCTCCTTAACAGAAACGCACTTCTGTCCTGTACTGCTAAACATGCCTCTCCAAATGTCATCCTGGTTGAACATTTTATTAATGATAAATTACAGTTAAATAAAGGGGTTTATAAGGGTCTGTTTTGTTTTTGTTTTGTTGAATTTAGGGCACAGATTTTTTTATATTGGGTTAAAGGTCATTTAA
>JBCNYG010000021.1:15756068-15772348 GCA_039654305.1 Porochilus rendahli
CTCTCTCTTTCTCTCTCTCTCTCTCTCACACACACACACCCACACACACACACTTTGTAATAATCATTAATAAGAAAACAATCTGATTCCAGACACGGCCAGTACTCTGAGTGAGAAGCCCCGGCTCAGGTGGGTGATGAGCGCTCAGTGTTGATCACCTGCTCACTGAGATTCCATTACACTGTTTTGTGCCACCGAGTTTTATCTCAATAAAGAGAAATTCTCCATTTGCGCCACAAAACTAGATTAGATTTTACACCCATGGAGTCGCTGTGTGACGGGAGTGGCACCTGAGATTGTGCACTCGAAGCTTCAGTATTTATCTCCCAACTCCGAGAAATTCAGGTCTTTTGTGTATTAGGACGTGTGTGAGATGTTCAAGTAGCTCACACTTTTATGACATTTCTAGCGGAAGCGTTTGGTTTATAAAAAATGTTTAAAAGTTTTATTTTAAATAATAAGACACTTATTTAAATATCTAAGTCTTACATCAAGTCGAACAGTTGGCTTAAAATGGCTTGGAAACCTTTTGGTAGTAGAATTACTAAAAATAGTAAACCAACATGGGTGGAACCGCATAGCAGTTCAATAAACATAAATAAACAATAAACAAAACGGTCAATACATCCGCCTTACTGCAAGAAGGTTCTGAGTTCGAGTCCCAGGCTCAGCAAGGGTGTATCTTTGTGGTGTTTGCACGTTCTCCCATGCTTGTGTGGGCTTCCTCCAGGTACTCCGTTTTCCTCCCACAGTCCAGAGACATGCACATTAGGCTAACTGACTGTCCGAAATGGTCCCTAGGTCTGACTGTCAATGGTTCTTTGTGTGTTTGTCCTGCAGTAGGTTCAGTGTGTACTTCGCCTTCAAGTGTGCCTCTGTCCTCCCAGCACTATAAATGGATACCAGTAAAAAAATACTGAGAAGCTCACCTGTGATGGATTATCGTCCCATCCAGGAGGAGTTGAACTCCGAGCGGCTTCACGCTATGGAAATGAGCTCGGGTGTAAAAATTTCAATAGAGTTGATTTATATGTATCATGTAGGAGGTGTGGCCTCAGGGTTAGGGTTTGATGGTAAAATTGTATGGACTGAAGTAAAAGTGGAATAATATGTATTATAAATAATTTATAAATAAACAAAAATAGCAAACAAACAAACAAAATAAAACCCTGCAGGGTGGAAAGAGGATACACGTTTCACTGGACTTACTGCCTTCTTAAAAACTCCTCCAAACGAATACAGATGTAATAATAATATCTTAACACATCCACAACACCTTGTTAAGATGTTTTCTTGGTAACAGGCAGTAAAAAAACTTCTCAAACAGGAATGTGAATGCAGATGAGAGAGGAGAGTGATGAGGAGCGATGGAGGAGCGAAGAAGCAGAGTCAGAGCCTTGACATTTAACTGCAACATATGAAAAGTTATTGCACCTCTATCTCTCCCACACAAGAACGGTGAATCAGGACCACTCAAAGCCAGATTACTGTATTTCTGATACAGACTGGAGAAAAAATGTACTTTTTATTTTGATCTGTCTGAGACATGAATGGACAAACATGAGATGGAATGATAATGCATTAACAAGTGTGTCTGGGGTTTTTTTAGCTGTAAATGAAGGGGCGTGTGTGAGCGCGCACCTGTGTGCGTTGCATTTAAATGCACATCTCTGGATAGAAAACCTTTGAGCAGATGTTTTTTGGAACAGAATGGCATAAAGAGGAGAAGAAAGTTAAAACTAAAAATAAAAGCACAATAAATTATTAGGGGGATGAAGGTGGAACTGGTCAGTGACAATCTATACTGTGTCACTGAGCTCTAAAATGATTTCCTTAACAGCTCATTCTCCTCTGAGGGAATAATAGCCATGGCAAGCGACACTAAAAACGGAATAAATAAAAGTTAATATAAAAAGGCACACAGAGAGAAAGGATGGATATGTAAGACAGCTTTAATAAAAAGGAAAAAAAAATCTCTTCACACTAAAACAGAACTGAACCTCAAACTGAAGCGGGATTTATCTGCTATGACAGCATTGTTGAGTTTTAAAATCGGTTGCTGTCTTGGGTGATAAAAAAGATACTCGCATATGGAATAATCTAATTTTAATGATTTTTTAAAAGAAAGGCAGAAATTCTACTAGGAATCAACCCTTGAGCAATCAGGGAGCACAAACCTCTGCCAGGCACAGAAATCCCCCACAGACCAACCAAAATGGCAAAAATCGTCTAAAAAAATGATGACGTGATGTTGCATGATGATACATTAGTTTATTCATTTTCTAAGCCACTTAATTCTAATTAGTCATGGGGAGGCTGGTGATCATCTCAGCTGCCTCTGGGTGAGGGCGGGGTACACCCTGAACAGCTCGCAAGACCACTGCAGGGCCAACACATACAACCATTCACATTCACTCTCACATCTACGGGGATTTGGAACAGTAAGTAGGCCTACTGTGCATGATTGTGGACTGTGGGAGGAAAACGGAGTACTCGTAGGAAACCCATGTTAGCATAGGGAGAACATGCAAACCCCACACAGAAACACCCCAAACCCGGGAATTGTTTCATCAAGTGCTGGAGTTCCATACCAGGCCTATTACGTTGAAGCTGCACTTATGGAAAGTAAGCAGTCTTGACAGTGGATTATAGCAGATGTGAAGAACAATCACATCTTTTACTCGGATGGTGCATGAAGATAGAATCATGTTCTCGATGTTCTCACTGCTGTTGGCAATAAAGAGTACCAAGTTGGTAAAATTCCCCTCTGAGAAGTGCTATGGTGTAGAAATTCAAAATGGAATATGGAACAGTGGGAACATCAAAAACACAAAAAATACACTTTCAACCATGTTTACTGTTACCGAGTTACTACTGTAAAGTAGCACACACCGCCGGGGGCAGAACATACTGTACATGGCTCAAAGAGACATTTAATTAAACAATCACAAATCTTTTGCCCAGATATGAATGTTGTAAGAGAAAGAGTAAGCTTAAAGATTCAAGCCAGCAAGGATATTTCCAGTGAAAATTTTTACATATATTCAGTACTTATTATTGTTCAGCACTGCAGTCTGGAATAACGAAGATCCTAAATACTGTGTGATAACCAGATAATGGACTCATCGGATCCTATGGATGTAATCCTGAAAGATGATTAACTTACAGCTATGGGGATTATATGCACAACCTAAACCACTGGAAAATGAGTCGGTGTTTGGCGTTCCTGTGCCAAGTAACTGAGCTATGAGAGACAGAGAGAGAGCTAATGACAAGCCTGACAAATAAGTGATCCTTGCTTCGCTACCCAAGGCGTTTCTGTTTCCGCTGTTTTAACACCGCTGCTTCGGAGTAGATTAAATGCGAACGTGACACCTCTAATCTGTCTGGGAGGCGCACACCTCGAAATTTGATATGGACCGTGAAATCGTGTGGCTACACATCAGAGTATGTGAGGATTCTGCTGGCATGCTAATGAAGACCAGGTGTTTGTCCTTACACAGGCCTTGGCAGAGATGATTGGTTAAAAGCCTGTTTATTCTCTTTATCATGAGTCGAGCTGCAATTAGCGTAATGCACTAATAACCTCTTTGGCTCGCACAACCAAATTGCAATTTTACACTCAAACACATAGCAAGCTTACTCTTAGCACAGCTCATTAAGGCATACTGATGGCATACTCTATGTTTAAAGTGGACAGAAAGCAGAGAGATGGGAGACCATGTATAAATGAAGTTGTGTTTTATTAGTACTCGGGTACTGGTAAAGATAGGACGTCCGTTTGCAGTCCTAGAGTAGCAGTGGATCTGGCAGTTTAGAGGGGATTTAAATGAAGAGCACAGTGTTGAAATTGCGTGTCATGCTTGTCTAATACTCCTCATCTATAGTGCTTATTTGTGTATTATATTTCATTTTCTGCAGTGAAAAAGCACAAAAATAAACAGACTGTTGTGTCATGTCTAATCTATATTAATAGTATAATTACACTTATAATATAGTAAAATTTTATCTATTTGCTGTTGACACTTATTTGTTGTATGCTGATCTTAAACTGTTTGAAACTGTAGTAAACACTGAACTCTCATAAGTCTCATACTGGCTAATCGCCAATAAGCTTTAAATCTTTAAACATAAAGAAGTCTAATTTTGACCTAGACAGAAAAGGCCAAGCTACAAAATATATTTAAAAGTATCTCCTTAGAATGCAAAACTTAGGTCAAATACCTAGGTTTACTAATTGATGAAAATTTCTCATGGAAATATTATCTATCTTACATTGCTTAAAAACGATAAGTAAAACAATCTGCATTATTGCCAGACTAAGACATTGTGTTCCACTGAATATCCTGCTACACATCTACAGATCTCTTGTCCAACCTTATTTACTATAATGGTATAGTTGCATGGGGCCAAGCTGCCAAACTTCTGATACTCCAAAAACATGCCCTACGTCTAATGCACTCCTGTGATTACACCTCCCATGCAGTACCCTACTTTATCTCCTTTAACCTCTTACCTTCATCTCAAAGCGGGAGCAATCTTAATGCATGATATATCCAATAATTTAATCTTTCTTGAACATATCCAATCTATTTATCTTTCAGTCTGATATCCATTCTCATGGAACAAGATCATCCTCAAAAGGAAACTATTTTACTAAAGGTTCAAGAATGCATATACAACGGAAATCTTTTTCAAGAATAAGTGTCAACATTTGGAATAGTTTAGCACATGAAATTCGACAGCAGTCTAAATGTAATTTTAAAACCAATGTCCATGATATTTTACTTCAACAAATGTCAGATGCAGACGACTATAGTGATTTATCTAGGTTTTTTTTAATGCTCTGAAACTTTGGACCTTATGTTGGCATGTCTCATTTCTTATTAATTACATATATATAATTACAAATTGTAATTTTTTTTTTGTTTGTTTTCATGTATTCATTATGATGTAAAGTGCCATTTCACCGCCCGCCTCGAATAGCTAGGCCATCTGCGCGCAGTGCATATTACATAATTATTCTAGAAGGAGTCAATAAAGGAGTTAGACTGAATACACATGAAAAGACACAACTACAGCAGAGCTAATAGTCAGCTCGAACTGCAGAGCTCACCTGACCCGTCTCAGTGTCGTGGTTAAAGTATGTGCGTTGTATACCCACATCTCTTATGATTTCAATAAATAAAGAAAAGAAATCATAACTAGAGAAAAACTGACTTAACTGTCAATTTGAAGTCTACGCAGCCACTTTACATGTGAGAAGCAACAAGCTGAGGCTAGCTGCTAGCACTGATTCATACTCAGTTCTGTATTCTATTCACTGAAGCTGTTATTGCAGGTTTACTTGCATCTTTTTACAGCTTCAACAAAATTCTTATGGTGTGATATTCATATTTTGACAATTTCACCACTACAAAGTCATGAAAGTATGCTTGCCTATGTATGAGCGCTATCACACAATCGATGCAAAAACCATGTGCTGCTTTTTTTTGCCTCTACTCCACTATGTTTTTTAAACACATAGCTGGATACAATCACAGAAAACAACACTTTATTGATTTTGGATGAAGCCAGGAGTCAAACTCGATCTCTTTTGAGTATATTGAGATATACGTGATACGTGACTTATTTTTTGAGTTATCCTGCTGATTTAAGTGAACAGAGGAGAGAGATTGTCAGTAAAACCAAGGAAATTCGCCGATCCTTACAGATGGGTGGTTTAAGTGTGCTTTTTTTGTTTCCCCTGCAATAAATACTTAAACCTTCAGTGCATAATTAATTATGAATTTGAAATATTTGTCCTACATCCTAGAGTCAAGTCCAAAGCCTAAAGCACAACAACGAAGATGAGTCCTGAATGAGGGTTGGAAACCATGATAGTGAACCGAGTCTAAATAGATACCCATGATTTAGTGTGCATACGCGTGATTAAGCCCATGGCAGTTAAATCTCACTTCAGAAAGGTATCCAAAGTAGGCAACCCTGATATATACAGCTATTATATATGGCTAACATACAGCTAATTATATGCAGCAAATATACAATAAACATAACAAAACTTAGACAAAACAATCTCTCTCTCTCTCTCTCTCTCTCTCTCTCTCTCTCTCTCTCTGTTTGAGGACTGCATCAGTTCTGCATCACTTCTCAAATCTCAGCTGAGTACTGCCTTCAACCTGTTCACTCACTCACCTGTTTGTGAGACGACTCTCGCTCACACTCTTCTCTCTCGCTCATTAGTCGAGACAGAGATCTGACCCGTCTGAACCCTGTCATGTCGGAGCGAGTCAGATTGGTTTAGAGACGTGGCCTCATTACCCGAGGTCGGGGTTTGCAGATGAACTCGACACTCTACAGATCTGAGCAGAGACACAAGGAGTCCTAGCCTGCCAAGGACGATGTGAAAAACCAGCTTAGTGTCACCGGTAACACGGCATGCTGGGTAACTTGAATGTGTGTTGGCCATATTAACTGCATATTAGCCACAAAGTAATTGTATATTAGCTGTTTATGTAAATGACAGTCGCTTCTGTAAAACATCTTTTTACTTCCTGTCTCATCTGGCTGGAGGTTGGGATTTATAATTTACATTTTACAGCGCTGTGTTCTCTCTGACTGAATGTCCTCCGGAGAGTGTTGTTGTGTTTATAACAAGGCCAGGGGAACAATTTACTGATGACTATAATTAAGGACACTTCAGCTACATTAGGATGCAAAGCCCTGTAGGAGATGTGTTTGCTTTCCTCACTGCGCTGGAATGAGCAGATTAGCGTGCACCATAAGGCTAACGTTATTATGAAACACCAGAGGAATGATGATGTAGGGTAAATATGGTTCTTACACGGATGATGCTGGTTATAGTAAAGTAATTAATAGAACAGCAAACACAAGCACACAGCCGTGAGTTAATGACATTATTGCTCAATCTAGTAGAAAAAAGTTTATTTTCCTGACAAGCAAAAACAAAACGTGTACATAGAAAGCACAAACCTCCGTCAGGCACAGTAATTCTGAAATATAAACCAATATGTCAAAAATTGTCCTCTCTCAAGAATCCTTTGAAAATGATCTAAATTCAGAATTTAATTCAACTTGCGCACAATGCATGGTGGCCCCTTCCCCAGTCACCAGCGTCAGACATCACCAGGGACTGAAAGTCCATTTCCTTCCAGCAGGCAGACAAAGTTCGGTTGGGGAAAAGTATATTTCTTTTAAAAAAAAAAGCATGATTCAACCATAAAATAGTGGCAGTGGTGACTCTGTGGTTCTGGATTATTAATCAGAAGGTCAGTGGTTCCTTAAGCAAGGCCCTTAACCCTCAATTGCTCATTTGTAAGAAAATGATAAATCACTTAGTCACTGGATAAGGGTGTCTGCCAAATGCCATCAATGTAAATACTTTCATTCCTTTAAATTTTGTTACTTTTTGAAGAATAAGTCTAGAAGAGTTTGCCAACTGTGCTTACGGAGTTGTGACAGCTACTGTATTTTTTTCTGTAGTAACATAGCTACTAACTACTGGCATATGATCTGATATCCTGGTAGACGTTTAGCCAATCAGAATGAGAGATTGCTCATATGTAGTGGGTAGGATAAATAACAGTGTTTTATTCCTTTATTAGAAGTCTGACTTAAAAGCAGTTACTTTAACAAACACAAACAAAAAAGAACAATTCCTTCAGAAATTAAGATGATGTTTTTTCCGTCCTGTCTGACTCTGACACCTCTGGGACTTGTAGTGCTGTGAGACTCATCTGCGACCCGAACGCTAAACTTTCCTGTATCCTAATTTGACGACACCTATACAAATTAATTCTTTGAAAATACAATAACACGCTGATTTGCCAGATGTTTTGGACCTTTAATCAGGTTTTGGTTGATGCATTGAAAAAGCAGCTGCATTCAGGACAGATGGCGTCCTGAGCTGTACACGTTTGCACCAATCGAATCGTGTCTCACATGTTTACCCGTCTGTCTGCGCTTTGTTCATGGTGTCATGAGGGGGGAAAGAACATCTCAAAGACGTGCGCTCTCTTTAGGAAAAGTTTTTTAAACATCTTTGACTGGAGTGGGATGAGATGTGCTATCACCATGATTCAGCCCCGTTGTTATTGTCGCTCTTTTTATTGTAGGAAAAACAGACGCACCACGCGCTTTGTTTTCCTGAACCAAATGTCAAGGCTTTCTGAAATTTAATTAATCAGCCTCCTGTCCTTTTGCTCACAAAGCCACGGGAGCTCATCAGGCATTCCTCCACACACCCCGTTTACTCTACTCGTTTCTTTCTCGTCCCCTCATCAGTCCATCCTTCTGCCATTCGGGCTCTCAGGGGGGGCTGGTGCATGCAGGAACCAATCAAACCTACAGCACGTCATTATCAACACGTGTGGCTCCACACACAACACACAGAATAGGAGCAACTGTGGAAAACGGTAATTCTTAATTGTTCCATTATTTTCAGTCAATTAAAAAAAATCTGATTTGCTTTAATTTTGATCTTTGCTACCTGGATGGGGTAGTTATTAGCACATCTGCCTCATAAAAAGAGGGTCCAGGGTTCGCGTCCTGGGCTCGGAAGGTGTTTCAGTGTGGAGTTTGCATGTGTCTTTCTGCGCTTGAATGGGTTTCCTCTGGGTATTCTGTAGATAGTAGATTTTTCCTCCAGTCCAAAGACATTAGCTATTTGGCTGTTCCAGATTGCCCTAAGGTGTGAGTGTGCATGGTTGTGTGTGTTCAGCCCATGATGGACTGACAAAGTGTTCAGAGCATACCCTACCTTGACCAAGAGTCAGCTGAGATAGGCTCCTGCTTCCCTGTGACCCTAGATAAAGGAATTTGACAAATGAATAATTGACTGGGAGTACAAGAGGGCTAATCTGGCCATCCTCTCTGGATTGGAGGGTTATACACTCCAAGAGTAGTATCGGTTATTGCCTCCAATGATGGCTAGAAAGCTAGATCATGTATCGGACAATGGGACTAAATCATGGGGCCAATATACAGAATGTTTTCTGACTGTTGTTTGCTGTCCTCAGTTCAGCTTGGTTTGTGCTTGCATATTGTTCACAAAATGGATGAAACAGATGTCAAATGTCTAAAGATGTTTCAACAGTCTTTAGATTCCATTTCAGGGATTCAATGAAAAGTTGTTCATATTGAGAAGAAGTACCTCTATTCACCATGCAAACACACCGCTGATCCATGAACACTGAAATATGGACAAGTGGGAATATGTAGATTGTAAATTTGATTATTTATTCAAGCAGTGCGTATACAAAGGACCAGCTGAGATCTTACAATTCATTGGGAGTTTTATAAGCTGTTTAGTGGCTGAATAGGGAATGTTTCAGTTTGTCAACATTACCATTTATGGCATTTGGTCGACACACTTATCCAGAGTGACTTACAGTCATCATTTTTATGCAACAGAGCAATTGAGGGTTAAGAGCCTTGCTCAAGGGCCCAACAGTGGAAGCTTGGACCCCCAACCTTCGGATTAGTAATCTAGAGCCTTATCCACTAAGCCGACACTGCCAAGTCAACACAACAGCGTGTGTTTTCACATGATTCAAAATATGTGTTGTTTTTTTTTATCCACACAAATCTGTTCGTTGCATCTTCAGCAGTTGGCTAATAAACCGACCTTTTAACTAAACACTGCGGTATCAGCTGATAATTCATGCCGACAAAGCACTGACTTCATAACTGAGAAAAGATTAGCCTCTGTTAGGCCACACTTGCACTTACAGCCTGTGCTACAAAACTAAATTTATTTAAATAATATATATATTTGGATGAAATATTAGTCTCATTAGTCTCACTGCGATCCTGTCCAGGGTGTACTCTGCCCCTGCCCCGAGTCAGCTGAGACGGGCGACAACCTCCCTGCGAGCCTAGATAGGATTAAGTGGTTCAGAAAATGAAGGAATGAATGAGTAATAATCTCAGACCTAAAAAATGTCTAATCAGCTTATTTGAAACTAAGGTAATGCATGTAGGAGTTTTAGAAACAACGCTGTTCTTGTACAAACACTAACATTTAAAAACACTAACACCACGATTTTCACACAGTTTTATTTTAATGCCATATGTGATAGAAAATGATCAGAACACTATATAAGATATATGCATACTATCAAGAGTGTGGATGGAGGTGCAAAACAATGTAAATACTCAAAAATAAGAACCAGAGTCCCTAACAAGCACAGCAAGACAATAAAAGCAAAAGTCTTCTACACTTGAACAGTTAGCTAGCAGAAGCTATTATTCAGAGGAAACCAAATGAATTTAATACCTCACAGAGGTTCTTCCTTTATTAGAAAATGGTTTATCAACTAACAACTTTCACAAATTATGATGCTAAAACTGGGTGTGGCCGCTGTGCATCAATCCAATATTGAAATAAAGTGCTTGATGAAGCAGCTAAATATCCGGCAGAGATCGATGCTGTGAATATTCAGGCTTGAGTTTAATTTTAGTGCTGCTTGACAACATTAATCATTAGCAGGTGATATACATTCACCTGCTCGCTTGTCACCGAGTGTTTCGTCTCGTCTCGGCTTGTTTCGGTTGCCGGTGGCTCGAGGGGAGGCAGAAGCGCAATCTGTGTGTTTTAATCAGGAAGTTATTGATGAACATGCAACACTAATGAGGATGCGGTGTGTCCTAGCGGCTATCGGAAAACTTTAATTAAACAGGCTGCCTTCGGATCGGCAGGGCATCGAGCAATCATCCGGGCCTTTTTCTCATATTAAACACGCCGAGTGCATTATTGACTGCCGATTTTGAACTCTTTACTAATCTTATCGCAGTGGTCACAAAGTTCTCCTGAGCAATCCTTATTGGACGGGTTTTGTGTTTAAAGCTTTGTTTACTAATCAATCAGCAGATTATGGTTTCCACCTCGACGTCCTGTAACAGTGTCTCAAACAGGTTTTATTTCCCTTTGCACGACAGCTTGCCCCAATATTTTTAATCTGCATCCACCACAGTAGCTGTTACTATGGAAACGATAATGTATTACAATTTTCAGAATCCGGAATCCACCGGCGTCATGGAAGAGTTTAAAATAATAATTCATCTCAAATACCAGGTATCGATCTGTTAAAACTGCAGCACGTGTGTTTCGAGCTGGTGTAGTTGTAATGTATTATTTATACAGCAAGCAGAAAACTGACTCAGTCTCCATCAATCTACACTCAGATCCATCAGCTCCGGCAGCTCCGGCAGCTCTCAATCTCAGGAACCGAGACTCCAAGGACATCCGTTATCCAGCAACTCCATTTATTGACTAATGAGCTGCAGCGAGAGTGAGCGAGACATTGGTGGGGTTAGGCTTTCCTCCCTCTCCGTAAGCACTTTCGAACCCTGAACCTGATGCCGTGCAGGGAAAACGAGACACCATCAATCATAAGTATTATCTGATCTCAATAAACTACATTTCTAGCCTGGCTGCTGATGTCACATTTCAAATCAATTCAATTTCTTGTCACAAAGCAGATTTACAGAAAATCCCAGTGTAGATTTCGATCAAGTGAGGAAAAATCCTTGAAAAGAAACCTTGAGAGGATCTAGAACCAGACGCAGAAAGGAACCTTCCTCTGAGTAGAACCGGATCAGGCAAATTTAAGCCATTACAGGTTTCTAATGACGTTAAGAATCTTGCTTTAGGAAGCAAACCTGGCTGCCTGGCAACTTCTACCCCATTTCAGCGAACAAAATCCTGACCTCATCCACGTGTGGATTTTCACCAGACTTGGTGGGGATACTATCCTACCTGAGTCCCAGAGATCATCTGATTTAGGAATGTCAAGGTCAAAGGTAAAGGTTATAGCAAGGTCACAAATTTTTTTTGTAGATAGTGCGCTTATAACTTCGAAAGGACTGCTGATAGACATGCTGATACTGGGAACATAAATAGGAAACCATATATGGACTCTCAAATGAGACTTTTCAACTCGTGGTCTCGAAAGATCAAACCCAAGCCGTCCCTTAAATTCTACTAATGTGGGAGCTATTACATTTATCTGGTGACTCGTACTATAGAACATATTGTATGATGAGCACATGGGTAATTAAAACCAGTACCCATATAGGGCTGTATTTGCTACATTATCCATGCTGCGTGGCAGAAGTACCTTACACTCTCTAGTTTACATTTGGTCTGATCACTACTGGAACTGAATATGTAGAAAACATGTTTCCAGGTGTCTCCCACACCAGCGTAGGGTAATATAAGTTGCAACATATTAATATATCAATGTGGAAAACTACTGTATAAGTATCGATAATCCTTGGTAAACTGTTGTACAAGTGAGGTGAGCACAGATAAAGTCTCTCTTTTCTCTCCCTCTCTCTCTCTCTCTCTCTCTCTCTCTCTCGCCCTCATTAAACCCATGGTAATAACCTGCATAATTATTTTCCCCACGAAACACAGAGTTCAGGTCCAGACGTTAAACCTGAGCATGCACCATCTCGCCTTGCGATTCCTAATAGATTCATCAGATAATTAATTAAAAACTAATGAGATATTTCTTTGATCTTATGCGCTGTGGAAATACACCTCTGAAATCGGATGCATCGTTTTAACGACTTGGGCGTGACGCTAATTATCAGCGTGTCGAGGTGTGATACGTTCTAATGTCAGGGTGTTTTTGCATCAGGTTTGTTTCAGATTTTTGAAGTCCACATGTTGGAGCCAATAGCTAATATTCAGCTCTGGCCAACACAGAAGTCAGAGGTTAGTGTTCAATTATACAGCGATAACTTTCTCCTTTTCAATTATGAAGGTGTGCAGGAGCTCACTTCGAGAAAGGACACCAGAAGGACATGAAGAAGAAGCAGATGTGTGTATGTGTGTTATACCAGTGAAACTGTTTGTTTCCCGCAAACGGCTGCTTGCTTTCAGGAAACCAAAATAGCCTCTCGGTGACGCCGTGCTTTATTCCTGAATTGCAATAAAAAAATCCAGACGTTTAAAAATGGTGTAGGGCAGGTTTTTTCTATCGTAAATGCTATATATACTACATATTCATTGAATGTGTGGTGAATACAGGGAAATTTCAGATGCTTTAATTTAATGACTTAGTGATATTGAGATCAATGTATCAAAGCAGAGGTCTGGAATTGACCAAGCTAACAAGGTTTACAAATTATTCATTAAAAATGGAAAAAAAGAAAGTTAAAACTGATGCCTATGTCTGGATGCAGACATACCATAGACAAACCATAACGAAGCTTGCACCAACAGCACAACTCTGTTTGCTTTAGGGATTTATTTCACCAAGAGTAAACTTAGGTGTAAGACCTTTTTTTGAATACAGAGCAAGAAAAAAGGCAAGGAACGATTGATTTTATTTGAAGTTTGTGTTTTGGTTGAATGTTGGTGGACTGCTTATCACCCAATCAGAGCACAAGTATTATCTTTACCATACAATAAAAATTAACATAATATCGTTGGGATTATTAGAAGATCAATGTAGGGTCAGCACACAAGACCTTTAATACTCAACAGTTCTGAGATTAGACCATGCTTTAACGAGTCTGTATGAATAAAGACATCAGAAAAAAGATGAAGTGTAAAAGAACCCAATACAAGGTTGGAATCCAAGCAAAGACTAAAACCTTATTCAGAACGGATCAGTCAGTGTGGGAAGCGATACTGTCGTGAATAACATCAGTGAACAGGAAACACCGAGCTGTTATCCTCCAGGTAAGAAATCTCCTGTTTAAATTGACATGTTGGTAAAGACTACATTGTTTTCATGCAAGAAGATACTTTTTATTTCCAGCAAAAAGTGCCTGCAAGGTTGAACTGGGAACCAGATCAAATCCAAGTACTGGAAATACTATATAAAACACCATTAACCTTTAAAGCAACACTTCAGGCGCATCTGCAGTTCCTATTCTACAAATCCACGCAATTTATTCAGATTTACAGCTAAAATCTAATCTATTATCATACTGCATCTTCTTTATATCCACCCCATTTTATTTCCCACACAGAAATCCCTGGCCTGCCTTTCCCTTTAACAACACCGCCACAGCTCTGAACCTGAGATCTGTGTGTCGTTCGCAGAACTGAGCATGAGTGTGAAAATAAGACGGAAAGGAAGGTCACGCTGTATGCTTCTCACCGCAGGCTGTGAGCTCACCCCGTGCAGATGTGATGAAATTAAGGAAACAGTGTGTTTTCGTCTGCAGAAATGTCAGGAGATGGGCGGGCTGTGGCCGCGGGGCGAGAGGGACACCTGCCAACTTTTAGCCTTCGGGAGCTGCTGAGGTTGAGGAAAAGGACACACTCATGGGGGAATCTTTGGGGAGGAAAATGGACTCGGGCTTGTTGACCATGTCTTTGCTTCTATCTTTGTTCACTCTCGCTATCTCTCACAACAAACCAATCCCATGTCTCTCTTTAATTCTAATAATAATCTGCCACCATCATGCGGGGATTAACAGACTGTACGCGCTCACACATTGATCCGTACTGTTTAGCACGAACACTACACTGCGTGCACAATTATTAGGCAAGTGAGTATTTTGACCATATCATCCTTTTTATGCATATTTCCCAACTCCATACTGTATAAACATGACTGCGTTTTGGATTTGAGCATCAGGTGATGTTTATTTGTGTTATGAGGAAGAGCGTGGCCTTAGGAAGGTTAACACCCTATATCAAAGTGTGCATAATTATTAGGCAGATTCGTTTCTATAGCAAAATGGGCCAAAAAAGAAGTTTGATTGGCTCTGAAAAGACTGAAAAATTTTAAAGAACTGTGCAAACACAATTTCTCTGGGATCAATAAAGTATTCTGATACTGATCACAGAGCTAACTAACGTTTTCTTGCAAACAGGGTCAAAAGAAAGTGTTGAGAGAAATCAACTTCCAGCCATTTATGAAAAATCAAGTGTGAAGCTACTAGGACGCCTCTCTGAACAGTGTCTGGGAGGCTGTGGTTGCTGCAGCACAAAAAATTGATCAACAGATAAAGAAATTGTCAGACTCCAATGAATGGAGGGCTTGTGAGCGTTATTGAAAAGAAGGCTGGCTGTATTGGTCACTGATTATATTTATTACTCAATAATTGTGCTCAGTATACACTCTAAAAGAACAATGTAAAAGGCTGTTTGAGTGAAACGCTCACTTCATGCACTGGCAGTAAAGGGATTAAAAAAACGTTTCTGTTTGTAACAAACCCATCCTAATTAACCTAAAGCAACACCTTCACGTGGCATGAAAACAACCCCGGATACTTTTCTGTCAACAATTAACACCCCCCCCTCTCTCCTTCTCTTTCTCTCGGTCACTCTTTCCCTCTGACTCTCTCTCTCTCTCTAACAGAAGAGCGAGAGAAGACAGAGACAGATTTATCAGAATTTATGTGACACCAAGAACTAATGACACCTCTCTTCTGTCTCTCTCAATCACATTCTTCTCCATCCTGTCCCTCTCTGACTCCAAACACCTCCTGACTTTGCATGCCAAATCTTCCTGGACTGGAGATCGGGATAAATGATATTGATTTTTCGATTACAATACAAGGAGCTAATGAGTAGATGCAAAAAATGTTGGCGTAAATGTTTAAAAATACAAACTAACTATAAACTGAATTATTATCTAAATTAAATATTTAGTGTACATTTCATGGTACATGGGAATGAAATAATCCGATTGGTTTGCTGGGACAGTAAACAATTATCCCTTGAAAGTGAAGCGGATTCATCGACATACACTCGACAAAAACACTGTGTCTGTGTTATGGTTTCTTTTTTTTAATAGACAGAAGCAAGTGCATAAAAGCTCTGTAAGAGCATTAGTTAAACTCTCTTAAAACATTTTTAGTCTATTTTAACCATGACAGAGGCAGGCCAGGTGAGCTCCACCAGCTACAGTGCACTTACATTTCTTACAGGAAAATTTATTATAACTAAACCCTGTAAGGACTATTAGTATATACTACATGAAAACACGAGGAAAACAAACTAAATTAAGACTGTTATAGTTGATTTCTCCATTTTGTAGAATGGTAATGATGATGCTCCCTGACATAAGTGACAAAATGTGATTGTTTTTTGTTGGACCAATGTGTAGTATTATTCTAATTATAATTTATTGTAATAATAATAATAATTATTATGATTAATAATACTGGGTTATCAGCGGCCGGCCATGTCTCTCACTGTCTGTGGTGAGAGGCATGTAAAAGAACCGTTGCTGATTTTCGTCAAGAGTAGCTGCATAGCCGTCAGCGTGTTTCTGCCCTGCGATGGCCTG
>JBCNYG010000021.1:15777933-15789505 GCA_039654305.1 Porochilus rendahli
ACACACACACACACACACACACACACACACACACACACACACACACACACACACACACACACACACACACAGTGTATAGCACTCATGCTGGAAAAGTTGTGAAGGTTTTTTAAATCAATTTTTTCATACTGACGGAAGCTGATTCAAGGACCCTACATAATCCTGCAGTCCAATCTCAAAGCAACGATGGCTCAAAGCAAAGGACGGTTATGTAAGGAGTAAAATGCATCAGGACATGCTCATACAGGAAAATAATCAATTATAATCATGTGTGTGTCTACAGACATCTTGAATTGATGACAGGAAAATCGAACCTCTCCAGCACAACCCAAAGACTTCCAATAAAGTTAAAGGGGCCTATTCACTTTACCAGGCATAATAAACAAACATCAAATACAGGATTCTCTCTTGGAAATAAAATGGAATCGGCCACAACGTCTTTCTGAAACCATTTGTTTACTCCTGTACATACATAACTGTCAATAACCTTGCTCTAGGTACAGTGATATTAGTAGACATCACCATCTTCAGGTGGAAAGGGTGCCATAAGGAACTGATGATGAAAGATTAAACACATAGGGCACCTTTAAGGTCCGGACTCTGTGGTTCTACTTTGTGTGTGAAAATGATTCATGCTTTCTGAACCACTCTTTCACTACTTGAGCCCTGGAAGTGATGGGAGACAAGCGACCATACAAAGTCAGTAAACGGCAGAGAAAGCTGCTGTTGACTGACATATTTTCAAAACTTTATCCATGTAACACCATAAAACACACAAGTTCAACCATTCTGCCTACATTAACTGCACACAGAAATTTTACAAAAATCATTAGAAGAATTGTGATGCTTGGGTCCATGTTTCCAAAACAGTTTAGCATGAGTATATATGCTATATACTTTCCAGTTCATGAGTCACAAGAGTCTCTCTTCTATATCTGCGGTGCAATAATAATAATGTAATGTAATGTAAGCTAATAAAATAATATAAGCTATTGATAATAAGCTAAAGATGGCTTCACATTTAAAACATTTGGAAGCGGGAAACATGCGAATGAGTTAACTAAGCAACCAGAGCTGACCACGAGTGAGATTTGTTTGTGTCGTGAAGCAATTTGCATGCCGCTTTACTTTAACCAGTCACTAACTCTCATTTTCTCAAGATTCTCCATAAGAATACGATCTAGGATTCTCTCTCTTTCTCTCTCTCTCATTTTTCTCTTGTGTGCACTCTCTCTCGAAAAAAAACCTAATTTCTAAGATATTATATATAATTTACTGTCAAATAGGATGCCACTGTAAGCATGTTGGAACTTCCAATAGAGCTGAATGAGATGTTTGCCTTTTAAAAGCAGGTGTAAACAGTCGTTCAAACTAGTTGAATTCATAATATATATATTTATATAGCTTTTTATGTTACTATGTTAATCCAGTCCAATCCACCATCCTTTCTAATTTCCTGTTTTGAAAAGCGTACTCCTGTGATGTGAGGTAAGGATAACATTCAACCCCCTTTTGGTACAGTTTCCCTTCGAAAAACCAAAAGAAATCAGTTCTTTGTTCGGATTCTGACCTGTGCTTATTTTAACACCTGATTCCTGGAAAACTTGAACATCTGCCTGACTTCACTAAACACTGAAACACTAAACACTGAAAGCTCCTGTGTATGTGACCCTCCAGGACCAACCAGTCAGAAGTTACACAGCTGTAATTTTAGATATTGCAGATTAGCTAAAAGGGAATGAAATGGTGGACTGGAGGTGAACGAGCCAATCAGAAACTGGCTTTCATGGCATTGCTAGAGATAGTAAGGAATTTGTTTACAAGGTTTGCAAAAGAGATTTATATTGGTTTACTTTAGAAATGATGTACTTTACCATCAAATGATTGGATAACGTGAATTTCATGCCAAGTAGTGATACTGGACTTGTACTGTATCTGTATGTAATCACTGAGCCTCATGCAGTATGGACTGATGATTTTGTGGCATTTTTAAAGATGATAAGTTATACATTCCCTCATGAAAGGTAGGTTTTTATAATAAAAAAACAAGAATAAGTAAAGTTTAGACATTTTTACACAAAATGCTCTGATCCTGCAGGCTCTCTTATGCAGGATACATGCAGCTGTAGCACACAGCTCAGTTTCACACATAACACTACATTATTTAACTCATTATTAACTTATTATACTGTAATACACTCACTACATGCAATTTTGCACCCTCTTTTATTTTAATGCTTGATAAGGTTGCCATTTCACAGCAATATGATATGTGATCTCTCCCTGAGAACGAGGTATTATATAAATGCTGGTGTGCAGTGTGGACTTTATTGGGGGTTAAACAAAAATCAAAGCTCACCACAAGAGTTGACTCATCAGCACACATCATTCATAGCAATGTGTAATCAATGAAATGATAATATGAGCACGGTATTAATTATATAATATCTGGTTATACCAAGACAAAAAACACACAGGATTATAACTAATATACTGTAATATACTACATCGGACCACCAGAGTACTTAATTACCATTTGCTGAAAAAAACCCCCAACAAAAACACAAACAAACAAACAGCTGAACATGTTTGATTTGACCCGACAAGGGTGGAATTAAAGCCAAAACAAAAGCACGGAGCACCATGGATGGAGGACCAATAACTAGCTGGAGCACCTGACACATAGAGAGAGTGACCCTCTATATATCCAGATGTTACACTGTCTCTGAAATTCATACACATGTTTACATGTGCGAGTCGAGTAAAACACAATTAAACCTGGAAAAGATGACAAGAAACCTTACATAACTCTAAGCTATAGCATTGTACCCGGAAAAGGAAGACAAAGAGGGCTGGAAACATTGAATGTATAAGCAAAACAGGATGTCAAGATGAGCAAAACACGATAGAGCATGGAAGGCGAAGGTTAAATGAAATAATTTCAATCTTTTTTAATGCCAAATAAACTCCATCCAAACATCCATCTGTCCCTCTTCTCCCCCTGCTTATCTGTGGTCGGGTCACAGAGGCAAAACTTCTAGGCAAGGTAGCGGGCAGGGGTGGCTTAGTGGTTAAGGTGATGAGTTTCTGTTCCGAAGGTCCCAGTGTTCAGTCCCCTCTATCAGCACTGCTGGACCCTTGAGCAAGGCCCTTAACCCTTAATTGCTCAGTTGTAAAAAAATGATACTTGTAAGTCGTCAAGAAAGCCCATAGCAAGAGTGTAACCTTTGGATTTTAACAGCTCAGTTAGTCTACTTAGAAGCTGGCTAAGGTTATTGAGCATTACAGCTTATTATCAAACACAAGCTAGTTAAAGTCGGGCTGTTGTGTTTAATCCAGTCGCCAGATTACTAGCTGTCGTGAAATATATGACAAAGCTTGTAGATTTAGCCAAAGGTGGCATTGTGAATATCCACACGAACGTTTATCAGTATTGAAATAAGTGATTTGTATTTTCTGATAAACATTTAAATATTTCAGTTCCTTTTTTGGTGACAGACCCACAAACATCAACATTAGCAGCTGCTTAACACCTAAGACAGAAAAACAACAAACTCATGACAACGCATGCAGATGTTTAAAAAAAAAAAAAGACAATAATGTTGAAGCTGAGAATGTGGTTTAGCCTGCTGCTCAATGTGTCCTGCTTGTGCGAAGCAATTCTGCAAGATAAAAAAAGGTGTTGTGACACCGGGGTGAGAAAGAGAAGGTGACGAGATGTACAAAAGCAAAACTCTAAAATAACACTGTGCTCAAAAAGCAGCAGGTTGCACCAAGCAAAGCGAGACATGCAAATGCTGTTTTTTCCATTTGAAAAAAAAAGAGAAATGATTTCATTAGCAGATCTTACAGAGGCTTATTGATCACCATTGTTGCTGAATGAAAAGCTAAAATCTTAGGCGGGAAACCTCGGTGGAGATCGATGGCCGTCTGAATGAGTGCCTGAGACGCCTGCTGAGGAATTGTGACTTAGCAGCACGTGCTCAGCCATTCTTTTATTTTCGATTGCTCTGGGGTTCAGAACAGAATGATTACTGTGACAGAAATGAATATATTTTCATTTTTAACTCTGTAACCTCTTAAAAGTGTTGAAAACATGGTTTGAGGAACAGGGCTTAACAGTTAGCTCAAATACTTTTTTTTATAGTTCATCAAGTAGTAATAGTAGGACATGACACAACATTACGGTATCCCAGAATTCATCTAGAGCTTCTGAATAACTGAAGAAACAAAATTCCACTGGAGGAAATGACAGATCCAAGCGAACCCAGCATCCAATTGGTGATGGGCACTTCACAAGTTTCTGCTGCCAATCAAAACAGCTTATCCAATCACACACAAGTTGAGTTTTGGATGAGGAGTTTAAATCTAAGTACATCCGTATGTGCTTTTGTACTCACTTACGTGCTCATATAATGTACAAAAGCTCTATGCTAACTCTAATGCTAAGGTCTCACATTGCCAGTTGATATGTGAGAACCATGGCTGGGACTACAATGGTTATTCCATAACCATTTTGGAGGCAGTTTATTGCAGAAATATAGGCAGAAGAGGAAATTTATATTGCCTGAGAAACATACGCATATGAATGCAGAAGGAGCAGCCGTCGCGTCTACCGTCAGTAACTGCAACGCATACGTCAGTACTTGTTTATGTCTATAGAAATCCACGGTAACATTCGCTAGGCCATGTACGTATCAAGAATGCCTTCACAGTTGCAGCAAATGAATTGATCCAGAGCTTGAGCCACAGTAATTTTCAACACAACCAATCTTTCTGTGAATGCAGCCATGCCCTCTTGGTTTTCAATGTAGATCCACGGTGCACTTGTTTCAAAACTGATGTGTATTAAACACCTACAGCATAATGCCAGAACCCCCAGAAGGCTAAAAATCATCTACCGTCATCTCTCGTGAAGTCATTCCAGCTATGTGAGACTGATGCTTAAGTCTTCAGGGTGCTCGATCTCCAGGAACATTGTTATTGTTGCACACTGGAGTGTTTCCCTTTCTGGGAAAATGAAATGATATTTATCATTCATCCAGCCATAAACAATCAAAATGTTTACAAGTCAAATTCCATTTTCTCTTAACATCCAATTTATTTCTATAGGCGTCTCGCGGTTAAGCACTGACGCTCACAGCAATACCTTTTTGTTCTTCATTAATATTTTTTAGATCTCATCTTTATATAAAAGAACGAGTGTCGGCGTATACCTCGTGCCTTTGTGCCCTGTGGCTATGAGGGAGATAATGCCAGAACTTGCTTGGTGCTGCAGAAACATGGAGTGCAATTTTAACTTTCAGTAAAGCAATTTCACCTCCGCTAGCTTTCCTGCCTCCAGTCGGCTAACAGCGAAAGGCTTACAGACAGACAGACAGACAGAGAGAGCGAAAGAGAGAGAGAGAGAGAAAGAGAGAGAAACAACAGCTTCTTTTCTGAATAAATGAAACAGGAATGACACACGGGGAATTCATTACTGCAGATCTGTACAGCTTTTAATCCGACACGCTGCTGTTTCTGTAAAACACAAGCTTTTGCTGTGCTAACCTGTCTGTACAGAGATTTCTCTAGCAGTAGAAACTGAAATCACCCTGATGTGAAATCTTTATCTTCATTTAAAATGTCAGGTTGTGAATCTACATGTACAGGAAGGCTAAAAACTATTCTTTTCTTCCTACAACCCATAAATGCTACCTGACTGGCTAGCTAATTTTCAGTAAACTAGCTTCCGAAATACAGTATTTCAAAGTTAAACAGCTTCAGAAATGTTCAAAAGAACACAGTGATTTTGAAATTGAAATGAGTAAAAATATTTTTCCGGTTTAATATGCAATTATTTGTTTCATTGTAATTCTATAATATTAAATAATAGTTATTTTTCCCTCGTTTACACATGTAGCAAAACAATTTAGGATAATAAGGTAATTTATCGTTTTTATTGATCAAATTAGTAATTTTAGGAAAAAGATTATAATGATGTGATGATCTGGCAAGCTGTTCAGGGTGTACCCCGCCTTCTCCAAGTGTCAGCTGAGACAGGCACTGAAACATGATTTTGGAACATCAAGACTAAAGGTCAGAGAAAGGTCACAATTTTCGAACATAAATTGCTTTTAACTTTAAAATGAGTGCAGATAGATATGTTACCATGGAACACTTATAGGAAACCATATACTTTCAAGCCCCAGTCATCTATCCTTCAGACGAGAAAGTTTTTCACTAATTTCGCCGCATTATGATCATGCAATGTCCCTGGATGACTCCCTTCAGTCACTGCACAAAGCCTTGGAGTAACCATGGACAATTGCTGGCCTTCTCTTTTCATATCGCTAATCATTCTCGATCAAGTCGATTTAACATCCAAAGGATTCCTCCATTTCTAACACTAAGGGCAATCAGATACTCGTTCATTCCCTTGTCATCTCAAGGCTAGACTACTGCAACTCACTCCTGGCAGGTCTGCCTTTGAGCGCAACACACACACACACACACAAAGACACAAAGACACAACACCTACCCACTGAGTTTTGACTAATGGTATACTTTAGCCTAGTCTATGTTACATGAACCAGTATAAGAATATATTCACTGATAATGACTTTAAAGCACTTCTGTAAGTCGCTCTGGCTAAGAGCGTCTGCTAAATGCTGCAAATGTAAATGTAATTTGGTCACATCTGCGACCATAGTACACATCATAATGGCTCATATAGGGCGGCACCTTACATTCTACGAGTGCCCTGTAGTATTGTCTGTATTTGTCCGCATGTGATCAGAGACATTGTGACATTCAACACGAGTTGGTCGAATGATAACCAGAACTTAGTGTAATGAAACACTATGACAGTCAAACAACATTAAAAATATACAGTTGCACTGGATCACATGGTACTGGCTCTTTTTAAAGATCCTGTGTTCTTCTATTAATCAATAAACTCTCAGTTTGTACACTTCTTTACTGTCACTTTTGGAAACGTTTCTTCTAATACGATAAAACAAAACAACAACAACAACAAAAAACAACAACAATAACAACACAAAAACAAACCCCAATAGTTCTAAAAGAACTACATGTAAATTAGATTTACTCACTTATTTTAGTAAAGCCAGACCAGTAGCACAAGTGTAAATTCACACACACACACACACACACACACACACACACACACACACACACACACCTGTGCCCTTTTGCCCTTTCTCCTGTATGTATATTTAGGTAGATTCTCGAATTCTTGCTGTCGCATATATTATATATATGCACGGCAGCTCTCTGAGTGCATTTACTAAAATAAAGAACACCCACGTGCTCCCCTGAGGTCCTGCACTGTTTCAGCTATGTAATTAGATCCAGATTAACACAGGTGAGCCCTTGTGAACCCAGGTGCTGAGCCAGTGGGCATAATAAAACTCAAAATAAATAAATAAATAAATAAATTCTCCTGAGGTGAGGAAGCGGAGACTTAAAAAAACCCCAGCAAACTAGTTTGACTCAATGTTAAGAACACACTTTCTGCCCTCAGGTAAAAAATATCGACTAATTATGATCTCCAGTGCATAAAGAGAACTGCCCTGGAGGTTTTTGCTTTCGGTTGATACACAGTGGCGTAGTCATTACCGCATATGCCTCACAGCAAGAAGGTCGTGGGTTCGAGTCCCAGGTTTAACAAGGGTTTTTCTGTATAGAGTTTGAATTCTCTCCCTGTGTTTGTGAGGGTTTCTTCTGGGAACTCCGGTTTCCTTCCACAGTCCAAAGACATGCACATCGGGATAATTGGCTGTTTGAAATTGTCCCTGGCTATGAGTGTGAATGATTGCGTGTGTGTTGCTCTGGTGAGTTCAGGTTGTGCCCCATCTTTGCCCAGAGTTGGCTGAGATGGGCTCCACTTCCCTGTGACCCTTAAAGGACTGTGTGGTAATTGATCTTATACGCTAACCGAACCGTCATGTTCGGACCAAATAACTGCACAGGACACTAACGCAAGCCGCTCTGCATGGGCTAATGCACTGTGATTTCCTATTACCCAACCATTTACCAGAAAAAACATTTTTCTCCCAAAGAGACCTCACCTGAAGATTATCTAGTCCCTAATAAGAAACACAGAGTCCATTGTAATTGCTAATAAGCTATTTCATCCCTGTGATTCCATTGTCTTGCAAGTGGAAGTCAGGGAAACCACTAGGAGCGAGAGAAAAAGCAAACAAACAAACAAACAAAAAACATACGGGGTCGAAAGACTCAATTAACCTCCATGAAGGCGAAAAAATAAACCTGCCCATAAAAGTATTGAGGAGGCAAAGGAGAAAAACAATGGGCGGGAGATTACAGAACAGCTGGAGCTCAGCTCATGTTGTGTCCGTAAATAGGTCCAATTTGTGGCCTTTTGATGGGTTTGGCGTTGGGCCTGTGGGAACAGCACAAACATCCTTTGATCGCACTGAAATGAAGGGAGGAAGAAAGAATGAGTGAAAGAGAGAGAGGACGTAGTACTCGTAGTAGTGGCTTCTTACATCCAAATCATTCGCTCAGTACAAACAGAATTTAACGGATATCCTTTACACCTGGGTGGAGAATTATACTACAGCGCTGTTACATTGTTGATTGTGATTGGTCAGAAATTGTTGATTATTTTCTGTAATGCCTATATAGGTTAGTACTGCAGATGCTCCGCATAATCTTACAATATATGACATGCATGGATAGATCACAATAAAATTTATGACAATTCCAATAGCAAAAAACCCCCAAACAATTATTATGATTATTACTATTATTATTATTACTAGGCTTCTTATTCTCTTTGTTTTTCTTGCTGTAATTGCATTGTTTAATTGTCATTTTATTCCAACTTCTGTGGAATGATAGACACATTTGTAAATAACTGTTGTTGGTTATGATGCCTAATTACTGTTAATTCCATGTGAAAGTATTGAATTGGGTGCTATAATACGGAAACATATTCAATGAATCCTGTAGATGGGGCGGGTTATCCTACGTGAGGCCACACCCATCAGGACAGAACCATTGTAGTTGCAGATTAGCTGTGATGCTTCAGTCTAAGGGGACAACAGGACATAAATCAGGCCAGAAAATAAATAATTGCACTATAAGAGAAAAACAGGGCTGTATCTTTCTTTCTTTTGTTTCTTTTAACTTTTGCAGTGCTGCAGTCCTCTGTGTGGAGCCAGCATGTTCTGTTCTCCTGTTCTTCCTGCTCACATTGTTCCTTTTCTGTTCCTGTGTTCGCTTTCGAAATACATTCAGACTACCCACAATGAAATGTTTGGGTAGCGAACAAATTTATTTCTCAACATTTTTGCTGATTATATTCATTTTATAAATTGTGTAAGGTGTTAAAAGTTCTGTCATGTCTGCCACACACACACACACACACACACACACACACACACTCATATCAAAGCCACTTCCTAGTTAGAGCGCGCTGCAGCTTATATGTGTCAGTGGTTTGGCACACATCCAACTCCACTCATCTGAATGGACATTTGATCAATCACATCACCCTATTACCCAGCATCCTCTGCTCTGGCTTGGCCGGCCCACTGGCAGTGAATTCAGCTTTCCAGTCTCAAGTTCACCTTGAGCCAAGCAGACCAATGAACTTTCTCTGGTTAATGGCAGCAGGGCTCCTTATTGGTCGACGCAGCTGTCTGTCTCTCTCACATGGAACTGATTTATGATGGGAAGTGACCGGTGGAGTCGGAGCACAGATGGAGCTCGGTGCACACATTTACACAGCAGCGGGAGCGGGGTGCAGTCAGGGGATGGCGGGGAGATCCATGCCAAAGGCAAGGAGCTGCTAATCCAGCTCGGAGCTCTAGCCAAAGCAGACTGGCTGGTCAGTGAGGAGGTGCCAGGGCAGTTTAGACATCACAGCTGGACTCTACCTGTAAATTTAGACTGTGTTTTTATGGCACCAGCACTCTTAGATGGAACGGTGTGATATGTAGTTTTTCCACCAAAAACCCAGTGGAATGTAATATAATGCATAATGCGGAATATAATATAATGCATCGTAGTAGTAATTCACACTTGTCATGACAATGTGTGTGTGTTTAGGTTTGTGTTTCCAGTTATTATTATTTCCAGTTAGTGAATCAGTGATTTAGTTAGACAAAGAGTAATTTAGTCCTTGACTCAGAAACAGTAGGGGTGCTGGGAGAAAATCGATTCATGTCTGAATTGTGATTCTTATTTATTAGCATTCTGAATCTATCCAAATTTTCAGGAATCGATCTTAAAATAAAAACACGTTTTTTTCCAAACATTTCCAATCTTACAGTGCGTACCGTTTATCCAGGCACGGCCTCCGTCCTGAATTGTTCCAGTGAGTGGCAGGTACAGAACTAGCTTTTAGCTTACAGCCAGTGCTGTCTTCACTGAAGACAAATGGGTGCCCTTCGGATTTTACAATGATTCATGACAGTGATTCATTCATTCATTCATTTAGTCATACTGTCATGTATTTAGTTTTTCATTCATTATCTTTTACTTCTGATCTGTCAGTCAGTAATCAGTCAGTTGTGAGTGAGTCAGTGAGTAATTCAGAAAGGGGGTCAGTGATTCATTGAACTTCAGTCTGTCAACGATTAAGTTATTTCATCATTAATTGAATCCTTTTGTAGTAACTTAATCCATAAATGGATCCGGAATTTGTTGAGTCAGTTGGAAAGTCAGTAAGTTGAGGCACAGACTCCTTATTTCTGTTTATCCACATCCATCCCGCTCTAGTTGTGAGTTGTTCATTCCGCATATGGTATTGTGGAAAAGACGGTGATCAATGTGCTGAACAGCACCTGTCCACTTGGTATAAATAAACTACAATTCAACACACTTCATTTCAGTTCAGTTCAGAATACCTGTGTGAATGCAATGAAATGGATTTGACACACCCACACACACACACACACACACACACACACACACACACACACACAAATGTTGTTTGTTGTGGTTTTGTAATTTCACCACAGTACATTTTCAGAGCGGTAAACTGCAGAAAGCAATGCAGATGATAAATACAGCAAGAGAGTCGAAATGCCCACCTGCTGTATAATGATCCTCAGTACCTGTGTGTGATGTGTGCAGGTGCATTAATGACTCGCATGCTGCGAAAAAGTGCCTGATTGATGTGTTTTATTCTAAATGCCTTGTGCAGATATTCATCCTCTTGCTATTTTGACTTGGCATTAGATTCAATGCAGAGCAAGCATAGAAAGAGAATACCAACGAGCTCACGCGATTGTGTAACCTGCACGAGAATGTGGAGCAGGAAATCGGAGGAGATGGAGACTGTGTTCGCTCTGAATGATTAATAAAGAATCTGAGATGGTGGGTGAAGTCGTGTAACCTGCCAGTCAAACCTGGGTTAGGCTTGTCTGGCACATGTTTCAGGAATTAATGGACGGGAGATGAGATGGTGGAAGTGGAACTGTGAAGAGTGTGTGTGTGTGTGTGTGTGTGTGTGTGTGTGTGTGTGTGTGTGTATCTCATGCCCACATACCCACACCACCATCCTTCCATGACCTTTCTGACGTATCTTTTTTTTGTT
>JBCNYG010000021.1:15808249-15813936 GCA_039654305.1 Porochilus rendahli
ATGGCTTTCGCATTTCTGGCTTCAAAACCGGCTACTGTGACTCTATCCTGGGGAACAGTAATAATAATATTTAGTTGTTTACATTATCACCACCGTAAGTAGCAGATGAAGCACGAAAGCTCATACACATGCTTACAGACACAAGAATTGTGTTTTATGAAAACAAATTACAGTTATATTTTTGTAAACCTCAAAGTAGCCACAAGGTTACAGAAATGTTTCTCATGTTTCACAAAAAAGGGCTTGCAGTTTGGCTATAAATAAATCGGAGTGATGAAATGATATGGAACTCATAAAATAGATAGAATCAGACACACAGGCTACATTCTGAACATATCCTTTGCTTTGTCATAGAAGCATTAAAGTTGCATTAAATAGAGGTGGCATGGCGGAACTGAGATTAGCAGCAAGAATCCAGGTTTGAGTCTCAGAATCGACACGAGCATTTCTGTGTATAGTTTACATGTTCTCCCCATGCTTGTGCGAGTTTTTTCTGGGTACTCTGGTTTCCTACCACAGTCCAACGACATGAACATTAGACAAATTGAATATTCTCGATTGCCCCTTGATGTACGTGTGGATGTGATCAGTTGTGTACGTTGCAAGTAGTCAGACTCCTAGTAGGATTAAGCAAGATGCAGTGGCAACATGGACATAGTAAAGACGTAGTATGAACTTGCGAACTGCACATTTTTTCATTCTGACCACACCGCTACCGCATTCAGCGAAATCTTCAGATTGCCATTCAGTGTTTATGATCTTTGTCTCAGTGCAATGGGGCTTTAAAGCAACAACAAAACTAAAAGAATAGCGAAGTATAAGATGTTCATGATTGTAACATGTAGTTACAACAGCTGCTGTGAAAGGGAGACGAAAAAAACAGCTTACAGCAAAAAAATCCTCTGATGACTAAATGTCACCTTGAATGGAAAAAAAAAGAAACAAACAAAAACCTAAACAAAAAATGATAAAACCTCATGTGGGTTCATTTTACAGCCTTGGGATTAAATGATATCACTTTTACGGCGATCAATATGTAAATTCAGCAACAGTGAATCAGCCCACAGATTAATTACTGCCCCGTCCATGCTTCTCTGGAAGTCTCTTCTTTATTCCACTTTATTAGCTAAGAGGAAACAGACTGAGTTAGTCCCTTTCATCTGCTCTAATCAGTCTTTATTAGCGCTGGAGAAAAACGTTATTACTGGGTGGGGTTTGTTCCTCTAAACAGCGTGCCTGCACCGACTCAGCTGACACTCTGCTAAGTGTGCACATTTAGCCTAATAAAAGGTAATTGTTTGATCAGTAGGTTAAATTGAGCATTAAAACAGATTAGAGACAATTTGGAGAGTCTCTGTCACACTGGCCCTTCACGCCCCCTTATTCGGTGATAAGGAAAGCGTATTCAATGTGGGATTACACTTCCACATTTAAGTACCCTTTCACAAGCCCACAAGGACATGCTGACACTCAGACACTCATTCTCATGTTCAGTATTTTACATGTTGGTGAATATATGCATGTGACCATAAAGGAGAACACATGGCTTTCACAAAAAAAAAAAAAATTCTAATTTTTAAAATCTATTTTTATTTCTAAAAATCCACACAACCCCGCCGATCCCCAAATTCCAGGTTAATTCCATTAGAAAATAACGCTAGTGACACAGATCAGGTAATGGCACAAGGAACATAGATTGAGTACTAATGCTAGTGACACAGATCAGGCAATGACATAAGGGACACAGAAAGGGTAATCAGATAAGGAACACAGATCAGGTAATGACTCATGGGGCACAGATTGGTAATGGTCCCTAATGTCACAGAGCATGTAATGACACGTGGAACACAGACCGGGTATTGATCCAACCAGGTAAGAATGCTTATGAAACAGATCAAGTAATGTCAGAAGGAACATAGATAGGGTAATGAGATAAGGGAATCAAATGGTAATGAATTGTATGATGAAATGGTAAAGGGTAATGAATTCAAATGCCCGAGATCAGGGAACACAGTTTGGGTAATTAAATAAAGGAAGCATATCAGGTATCATGGCACTGGAGACACAGATCAAACAATGCCAACAGGAACACCCACTTGGTATTGATCCAAATAACACAGATCGTGTAATGACGCGCACACACACACACAAACAGGCGTCAACGCTTAGGTAATAACACAAAGGACACTGGTTGGGTAATGACATAAGGGACACAGATTGGGTAGTGACGCTACCAACACAGATCAGGTAATGACACAAGGGACACAGATCAGGCCATGGTCCCAAATGCAACAGATGAAAGGACACACAGTTTGGGTAATGACACAGGGAACAAAACCCTGGAAGTGATCCAAATATCACAGATTAGGTAAAGACACAAGTGCCACACATTGGATAATGGACACAGGGGACAAAGATTTGGTTATGATCCCAAATGTCAGGGATCAGTCAATGACGCACGAGGCACAGATAAATTAATGATGCTGGAAACACAGATCAGGTAATAAAACCAGTGATGAAGCTAAAATAATAACACAAATCATGCAATGGCACAAGAGGATCCTATGTAGAAATGACACAAAGGGTGCAGATTGAGCACTGCACAAAAGACACAAATTGGGCAATGTCACAAGCGACACAGAACAAAAAGTAAAACAAGGGATGTCGATCTGGTCATGCGAAAAACAATACACCTCTGGTAGTGACTCACTGATTGATAACACAGATTGGGTAAACACTCAGGGAACACTTATTTGTTAATTTTCATCAGGATTTAAACCGGCTGGTTGTCCATTCAGAACCAGAGGCCAGGAAGATACCATCTTTTTAAAAACACAGACAGACTGTTTAAAGTGTTCCTGTGGTGAATGAGTATTACTAGCTACTAGAATTTATATTACTAGCTGGACATCAGCGGTTCCATCAGGCAACATCAGTACTTGCTTCTTGTCAAGAACATGTAAGTGCTGCCACACTATTATTACTACTAGGCATGTGTAGCGACATGTTGCCTTCTTGGCTGTTTCAGCCCTGGTAGTGACGCAAAGTCATTGTTCTGTCCTATTAGCTGGGCTGCGTGTAGCAGTCACTAGTCTTAGATAACACATTATCATCCAGTGCTGAGCTGTGTCACCAAAAAAAATGGATTGCAAAGCATTCGCTTGTACATACAAACAGCAAGCACAGAAAACATAACTTATCGGCACCGGCCATACTCTGAAAACTTTTTCTTTCGGTTATAATTCTATGAAACATTATGCTGTAAGGATGACCAATACCTGTATTCTTTAAGCCTAAGGCTAATGAGAACTAAGTGACATCATGGCAAATCACTGTAGACCATGTTTGTGTGGTCTAGCTATTCATCACAGTGTGGGGTCATGAATCAGTTTACACTGTCACGTTTTAGGGACTTCACTTCCTTATGGGGACAAACCGCAAGACCCCATGACGTAAATAAGGTTGGGGTAAGGTTACAGTAAGGCAAGTAGTGGTTATGTTTAGTGTTTGGGACACTTCTCCAGGAAATCAATGCAAGTCTATGTATTGTCCGCACAAGTTATGGAAACGAGACTGTGTGTGTGTGTGTGTGTGTGTGTGTGTGTGTGTGTGTGTGTGTGTGTGTTTAATCTATAAACATGGCCATGCAGCTATGAAGACATAACAGGTGACATCTTAGCGCTATGGAAACATCTATAATTGAATTTAAAGTGTTGTAAAGTGCTACACTAACAGCACAACAGGAACCCAACAGACAACAAAATGTTTAACCTGCAAATAATCTTTCCACTTTTAAACACATGTAACAGAATCCATCCATGTGCCCTGACCCCGATGTGATCTGATTTATGTGTTGAAACCGCCTCGATACATATACAGGCAACCCTCTTACACATTAATTAGTTATGATCCGGGAAGCAGTGCTGCGTGAAGTTTCCACTCCAGCCAAGATCCTGACACTGCAGAAAAGTCAAGGAAAAGTTCAATACGAGTTATTTTTTGCTGGAGTAACTGGTGAAGTTAATTATGCCACTAAAAGGGCTGATCGTCAGCAGTCTACTGTATTGTGTGTCTTTGTTCTCTGATTAATTAGCATGATTCTGTGTGTGTTTGTGTGCATGCAGTTTAAAAATAATAAAGTTCTCAGTCTATCTAACGAATCGGTTTTACTTCTCTGGGTTCAATCGGACCCTGTTGTTTCTCTGTTTCCTTTATTTCATTTTATTTTTTCATGAATATTGGGTGGCTTTGGTTTCAGCTGCAGGCTAAAACATTACCTTATCAGAGAATGATGTCATGATGTATTACTCAAGAACATTTCAGTCAAATTAATGCTGGACTTATAAGTACTATAAGGAAATTTCCATGAGATGAACACAACAATCAGAACTAGTTCCAAAATATTAAAGTGAAAAATGTGCATCAGTTGAAAAACACAATAACTAGTGGAGTGTTCACTGATGTCCGCGTGTTACGGTTGTACACACGCATGCAGGAAGATGAAGTTGAACTTCTAATTATATAATTACATCCCAGCGTTATACCCACTGGAAACTCCCTGTCTATGTAAATGTAATAATCATTATATTACTTTACTTTAGTACAATTTCTGTGAGCTCACAAATGTTTAGTAAAAATAACATGAACAATATATTGCTCATGCCAAAGATAATAACTTACTAGTGGACACACAAACACACATTATAATTAATACCATTTCAAAAACGTTTCCATTAAATAATAGATCACACAATTAAGCAATGTTAATTCTAAAATATCCAACAGATGTGAATTAGGTTTGGAAGTACTTTTAGAGCAATGTGGATTGTTATGAGGGATGAGAGAGAGACAGAGAGGGAGAGAGAGAGCGAGAGAGAGGATGAGACGGAGACAGAGGGAAAGAGATGAGAGGGAGAGACAGAGGATGAGAGGGAGCGAGAGAGAGAGAGAGAGAGGATGAGAGGGAGACAGAAAGAGAGGGAGAATGAGAGGGGGAGAGAGAGAGAGAAAGAAAGAGGGAACTAATCAGTTTCACAGGATGCCTTTAAGGTCTCCATCAATTACAGCTTTTTTGCTCTATCCTTTTATGTAAAGAAGATAAAGCAGGAAGTGAGACAGGCCAGTCCTTTAAAAAAACGGTTTCATGTCCTTTAGCTAGTAAACAGAAACAGTGATGAGGATGACATGGCTGATTACGATGCGTCTGTTGGCGAAATCTGGACAATCACAGAGTTCTGTGTTGCAGTGTGCAGTAGGAAGCCTGTGGCGCAAACATTAAAATTAAATAGAAAATGAAAAGGAAATGAATATGCATTTTTAGCCAGTATACATGGAAAAACGCTGATTGAAAAAAAAACCCTTCAGCTATAAAACCTGTAAAAGCAAATGAAACCGAGCCATCACACAACAAATTAAAAGTTCATGCAATTATTGACTGCGGCACCATGTGAAGGTGCGACACTCAAAGTACTCCATGGTTTCATTCTCAATGTTGCCCTGGAGGGGAAAGAGAGAGAGAGAGAGGGAGAGGGAGAGAGAGAGAGAGAGAGAGAGAGAGAGGGAGAGAGAGAGAGAGCGGGAGAGGGAAAGAGAGAGAGAGAGGGAGACAGAGAGGGAGAGAGGGAGAGAGAGAGGGAGAGAGAGAGGGAGAGAGGGAGAGGGAGATAGAAAAAGAACACTCCCACGGT
>JBCNYG010000021.1:15957681-15972652 GCA_039654305.1 Porochilus rendahli
GGGCAACCACGAAACAGGTCTGTAGGGATGAAATTTTAGTAATTTTTTTCTTATACCACATATTTAGCTGTACTTCACTGTATCGAGCACTGTCTTACAAAAAATCGACTAAGGATTTTCTATATATACATATATATATATATATATATATATATATATATGAGCATAGCCCACTGTAACTAGCACAAACGCCATCTCTCTAGCAGTAGCCATCTGGTGTAGTTTCTTTGAAATCTAGCTACAGTAGTCTAACAAGGACACTAAGCATTTTAATACAGTCAGTAACGAATAGGAAAATGTATGTAAATAATCATGGGGATGTCATATATTTATAGTTGCCAAAGTTAATTTAAGCTTTACCCATGTTTACCCAAGGAATCCAGTCACTCTTCTAGAATCTTGAGTTTCTTCTGTATAATACTTCTGTTCTAGTACGATTAGTTCCTGGAGGCTGATGTCCTTCTTTCCTGTCTGCATTTTTATGTACAAAGCCCAATCTATCATTAATCCTTGTATCACTAACATAAAACACCATATCTGAACAGAACACCACACAGAGATTGTAGTTGAATTTCCCCTTAGGTGACAGGAGATCTGATAAAGAAAAAGACAGAAGAAGAAGGGATAAGAAGCAGAAGGAGGGACATGAAAGTCACACATCTGCACTTTGTTGATTTGATTTATGTATTTCCAGTATTTTCCACGGCCTTGTTTATACAGTATACATCCCCAAAGGTGATGAGATAAACTGATAAATAGACGGATAACGTGTTATTGTGTTGTTGTCGTTTTTTGACCTATAAAATAGTGAGGATGTTTTAAGGAAGTGTTTTATATATACAGTACAGTACAAAAGTATATTTTAAATACATATTTCATGATGGCGCAGTGTCAGCACGTCCGCCTCGCAGCAAGAAGGTCCTGGGTTCGAGTGTGGGAGGATTGTGGAACTTGTATGCTCTTCATACGCTTGCATGGGTTTCCTGCGGGTACTCCGGTTTCCTCCCACAGTTCAAAGACATGCACATTAGGGTCAAAGACAAAGACATGTACAGTAGGGTAACAGGGAAATTGGCTGTTAAAATTTCCCCTGGATGTGAGTGTAAATGGTTGTGTGTGTGTGTGTGTGTGTATGTGTGTGTGTGTTGGCCCTGGGCTTGATTGGCAAGCTGTTGAGTGTGCACCTTGCCTTTGTCCAGAGTCTGCTGAGATGGGATCCAGTCTCCCAGTGACCCTAGTAGAGTTAAGCAGTTCAGCAAATAAATGAATGAAATTTAATTTTAGATGTATATTTTATAAGTTTTGTATTACTGAGTCAGTAAAAATAAGAAATCAAAATGATGACTACCGAAAAATGACTCAAAGGCATGCATCTGACCCCTATACTTTTTCTATTATTTCTCTAGAATATATTTTGCTGCAGTGTTAGTCACTGTGAAAAAAAAACAGATGATGAATATAATAAATCCTGCCTTGTTATTAAATTCATGAAAGAAAATGGCCGGAAATGACTGATTTCTCTTCGACACACACTATTACACTGTTAATCCAATTTAGTCATACTGTCTTGACACGGAAGTCAGTTGAAAATTGAGGTTAATCAGAGTGAATCAGGAGGCCAAAGGAATGTGTAAGACTTTAGAGGAGATATTCACTCCATAAATTAAGTCATTAGTACGTCTTTAGATTTGGGGCTGATCTCAGGACCGAGATGCACTGACGCTAGTTTAGTAAGCCATTAAACATTGCTTCATTAACATGAACATCCATCGTATTACATTCCATGGTCTATTTTTGTTCAGTTAAGGCACATGTGGCGACTTTAGGCAAAAACAAGCAGAAAAAAGTAAAAAGGAAACATTCCAAAAAGAAGCCACAGTGTGACAATTCATCTAGGTTGTCAATTTGCATCTCCCTCCAAGAGGATCGGTGGGATCTGATTGAATCCAGTGAGGCTGAACACATTACAGCACACAAGGGCTAATGGAGGCCCGTCCTCAAAATCATTGCTTCAGCACCAGGCTCTGGTGCTGAATTGCCATGTAAAACCTCCCACAACCAATGAAGCTCTTTTTATCACCACAGTGTGCTGATATTCTGTCCAGCAGCATGGCCTCAAGTGTGATATTGAGTCTTATACAAGAGTAAACAAAAAAATACATAAAGTGACATATTTCTGACACAATATGGCCAATTGTTTATTTTATTTATTTTGCTCTGCCAGAGGAAATAAATCCCAAAGAAGCCACACTCAGTGGTGTTGGTGTTGGTTATGGTAGTGGTGGCAATTCAGCTGGTTTTGTTGGTTATGGTGGTGTTGGCAGTCGTGTTGGCGGTGTTGGTTATGGTGAAAGTGGTGAAGGCAGGGGTGTTTTTATGGTGTTGGTTATGGTGGTGGTGGCAGTTGTGCTGGTGGTGTTGGTTATGGTGGTGGTGATGAAGGCGGTGTTATTTTTATGGTGATGGTTATGGTGGTGGTGGCAGTAGGGTTGGTGGTATTGGTTATGGTGGTGGTGGGGAAGGTGCTGTTATTTTTATGGTGATGGTGGTGGCAGTGGGTTTGGTGTAGCTGACAGAGGGATAATGGAAGAAGTGGTGTTCGTGGGAGTGATGGTGTTAGTGGCGGCAGTGATTTTGGTGGGATTGGTGGTGTTAGGAGATGCAGTGGTGTTATTGGTGTTATGGCTATGATGGTTGTGGTTGTACAACAAACCCCGTTATTAGTTTTGCTAAGAGCACAGACATGAGTCATTCATTTTGGAGAAAAAGAAAGAGTATAAGAAAGATTTCTGTGTGAAATAGAAAGCAGCTTAATGTGAGAGATTATGTACTGTATAGATTTTGAGGATATTAAAGGAGTATTTCTGGATGTGGTGATAATTGAGGTAGTTATTTTCTTGGTGAAGTTGGTGATGGTAGAGGAGGCAGCAGTGTTGATGGTGGGTGTGGGGGGTAGAGCCAGTGGTAGTGTTTATAATAGTAGATGTGCTACTGCCGTCATGGTAAAGGCAGTGATGTTGTTGGTGTCGGTAATGGTAGCGGTGGTGCTGTTGGGGGGTGTTGGTGGCAGGAGTGGTGGTGGAGGCAGTAGTGTTGGTTCTGGTAGTGGTGATAATGGAGGCAGTTGCGCAGTTGCAGGTGTTGGTGATGGTAGTAGTGGTAAAGGCATGGGTATTAGCGATATGCTGGAGGTAGAGGTAGCGGAGGTGCAGTGTTGCTGGTATTGGTGGGAATGATTTCAGTAGAAAAGGCATAGTGTTGCTGTTGAGGGTTGTGGTGGTAATGTGAGCAGTGTTGTTGGTGGTGTTGTAATTGGTGACTGTGGTACGCTGACCATGTAATAAACAGAAATTTCATCAGGATTCTGTGGATCTGTAACAGGATATGTAGGGCTCAAAGCCTGAAAAACAAGTATCTTGAGAACCTTTTCTTCCCTGTTCTCTCGTTCTTTCTCTTTCTCTCCATCTTTATCTGTGTACTGCAGTTGATTCCCACAGCCAGTGCTGTTCGCTTGCTGAGACTCTGAAACATCTCCAATTAGAGCCAGATGGAAGAAGATGAAGCCACTGAAGGAGAGAAATGAGGAAAAGAGAGTGTGACTCAGAAAAAACTAGAAGAGACAGTCAGATTGAGAGAAATGAGAAAAGGAGAGTGGCAGTAAGATTGATATTGACTTGCCCAACTCCCCCTTCTTTTATTTTTTGCTTTCGGATCATATAAAACAGATTATTTTGAATGACTTGGGCTTGTTCATGCATTTTGATGATGATTTTTGATTTGAATGATATGAAAAAGAGGATGCCGATCGATACAGTGAACTAATCGAAACCAGTAATTGACCCACAATCCGGTAAACTCTCGCCTGCCTTTGGAATAGAAAACAGCAAAGCTTTTCTCAGAACAGCAAGAATATCATTATCTTTTTCAAAAACAATAAGCAAATAATGAGTGATAAATTTAGGAGACCCGGAAATGATTACTTTTGCCATCATCTGGGCTACTTTTTTGGGATGCTTGGCTGCACATTAAGTTCATCATTACAGCACGGATAGCTCTGAAGAGACCTAAAGTGCAGTTAAGGGAATAATATGGAAAAATCTTTTGAAGTGAAGAAGGAAATGAGCAGACACCGATAAATTATCTGATTTGACAATGCTAGAGGCATAGCAGTGGAAACTAAAGCCCACCACACACAAGAGACTCGAGTTGCTTGAAACTGGAAATTCTGTTGCAGACAACTGAATAACCTTAAAGACGCCTCATGTGCAAGAACAAGCAACTGGATATTTTGTCGCCTGTTACAAGCTCCAAAATCTGTGCTGCGTTCAATTTAAAGCAATTTGAGATCCAGATTCAAAGTTGCTGGCAGCTGAAGTTTCTCATGTTAGGCGAACCGGATATTTAGATCCTCAACCTGGTCAGTGGGGACCAATCAAGATGCAAGTCATGTGAGTATCAAAACAAGAAGGAACACAACTTGTTAATAGAAGATATTGTTCAAGATGTCAAACTAGTGGAGGACTTTTAAAAACATTCTTGTTTATATGATATTTGTTCGGCAGATTATACTAACAGAATAATGAAGGTAAATGTCTTTTGCCAGCATTGTTGAATTGACAGTCAATTTCTTTCTCCTGAAATTACACATGCAGTGTACTGTCAGCAATAATGATAGGTGATTTCTAGTAATACAAAGTTTTGACATATAAAATTTGTCTCTGTAAAATAACATTTCGTCATGTTTCATCCTATTTCAGTTATGTGACCGTCTCAGGATAATCAGACATCAGCAACAGAATCTCAACTGATCTCGTAAGCACAGCACACACAGGAGACAAATGAATCTTAATAGATCCTAATAGATCACAGACATTACATTTCTTATTAGATTTTTGTTCATACTTGCCCAGTAGACAAGCCAAGTATTGTATTTTGCCAATGGCTTTTTAATTTTTAAATTAATTATTTAATTTGTTTTTACTCGAGTTCTCAACTGACTCTGGGTGAAGGTGGGGTACACCCTGAATAGTTTGTCTGTCCATTGCAGAGCAGCACTAATGCAGCCATTCACACTCACCCTCACACCTTGGGGCAATTTAAAACAGCCAATTAGCCTAATATGCATGTCTTCGGACTGTGGAAGGAAACCCGAGTATCCGGAAGAAACCCACTCATGCGTGCACAGAAATACCCTTGCCAAGCCTGGGACTCAAACCCAGGACCTTCTTCCTGTGAGGTGGATGTACTAACCTCTACACCACAATACTGCCTGGGTTGCAAACAGGATCTACTTTATCAAATATATTTACACTGAATATTGTAATAGCAAAGTTCCTGATCAGAGCACCATAGTCATGGAATACGGCTTAGATGGTTAACTGTCTGCTGTCCGTCTGGTGACCACCACAGGAAACAAAATAAGGCTGCTGTGTCACTGAGTTTGTGATGATTGGCTGTTAAATACCGCTGACCTCCATGGTGAAAAGCAGCAATAAAAAAAGAGAGAAAAAAAGATTTTTTTTTATAACAATAAAACGGAAACAAAAAAAATTGAGGCTCATACACCACCATTCAGACTCACACAGATTAAAAACCCCACAATCTACCTCCGACAGGCAGACAGATCAGAAGATAAATAAATGTTCATGGAGCAAATGATGAAATCAGAAGCTTGACTGAACATGATTGTTAACTGGATTCTTAAATTAAGAAGTCAAGTGATACAAATGAAAGCATAAATCAGGTACTAAGAAAGAAAGGTACTGAAAAGCAAATCCCAGGCTCAGACACCCATCAATAGAGACAGCTATCAGGAGCTCTGCTTTTAAGCAGTGCCTAAATCTGTATATTACACAAAACACAACGTGAACAAACCAACAAGTTTGCATCTGACAAACATACACATAAGGAGGAAACCATGACAGCATTTATTTGTCTTTTGTCATGTTGTTTATTAAACTCACACCAAGAGCAATCTTAAAGATAATACACACTAAACCTCTGGTTTATTACTTATATATTTATAGTACCTAATAAACTCACAGCTCAGTGTGTTCCCTCGCTCCACTGCACTCTAAATGTGTCTGCAACAGAAGCCCTTCTAGAATTTTTTAATGAATATCTTCTGCTATGATGAGGTCGAGGAAGCAGTGCAGTTCTGACCACAACATCATGGAGTGTGACACATCATTTTACACCATAACCTTTGCCAAATAAGCTTTCTGATACATAGTTTAAACTGCAGAAAATTATAAAAAGGTGTTTTTATGCTTATGAAAAGGAATTTGGGGAAAATAATAAATCGGAGTACACAAGCTGGGTAAAATGTGAAAAAATAGATAAAGCAATATTGCAATTTCTATTTCAAGTTCAGATAAAACTCATATTGGAACTCAGAGAGTGCAGACCTAAACCAAGCTAGCGCAACCTTGTTTTGTCATGGGTTATAGTAGCAGATGATGAACAATTACAGTGGCTCCTTGCAATTATGTTTGAGAAAAAGCCTCCACAATCTTAAAAAACACCGGTTTGGTGTGTGTCTTTATTTTTTTAAAGATTACATTTTTTTAAAGATTTCCTTCGAAATCATCCTGGATCAGGATCTTGATAATTGACAAAATTTTATCAGTTCTCAAAACCCACATTTGGTAAAATTTTTGTGGAAATTTGTCTATTAGTTTTCAAGTTATCATTGTCTGTCTTTCTCTCTCTCTCTCTCTCTCTCTCTCTCTCTCTCTTTCTCTCTCTCTCTCTCTCACACACACACACACACACACAATCTCATAACCTAACCTGTTGGTGGAGGTAAAACAATCTGTTAGTATGGTAATCTAGCAAGTATTGTTACATCATTACATATAAGAGCCAATGGTGTTTGGATATGCAAATGAGGGGCAGCGAGTTTAGTTACTCTGTGGAATATTAATTTTGTTCCACTGAAACTTCAAGTCTTTTATTGTTGTATTTATAACAGTTACTCCCTTAGAACTTTTTTTCTTTTTATTTCTAAGAAACCGATCATGATTATAATTGCGGTTGGGATCATATGGGACTAAAAGACTGAAAAGTAAAAATTTAGGAGGAAGGAAGTTGGTGTAAGGGTGTTTTTGTTGCATTTACCTTGCAGAGAGGAGCTTAGAGAAAGACAGCTCTAGGCTCTGGGGTGATTTTAACATTATTTCCAGCTCTTTTTAAATTTAATATTGTTCTGTTAAGTTTTATATATCTGATAGTGTTAAGAATTACTCAAGGGTTTAACAGAGGCTTTCTGGCAGCACTCTGGCTTCCTGCTCTTTTATTCCTAAGGTTTTTAATCACTTCTAATAAACTGCTACTTCTAATACAAACCTACAGTGCTAGGATGATACAGAGAGAGAGGAACACACTCAGACACACACGAACGCAAACTGACAACGCTTCTCTATCAGTCTTCACTGAACCCTGCAGGTCCAAATAAAAATAATAATAATAAAAAAAACAGTACCGGTGAAACAGAATGTAGATCGACCGTACAGCAGAGCGATTCAGGGTTACAGGTTATGCTCATATGCTTGAGAACCCAACAGAGAGTTTCAGCAGTGCTGTGATTTGAACTCACAACTTTCTGGTTGTTAGCACAGTAACTTGAAGTGACCCGCTGAGGATTAGGTGGTAGCTCATGCTGGTCATGAGGTGCCTTTTGTATTAATTTATTTATTTATTATCTTTGCTGCAGTATCTGTAAAATGTTTTATTAGCTTGAGGAAGGAAAAAGAGAAGGTGGTGCTGCTTTAATAAGTAATAATTTATTGTTGCTTCTTGAACACTTTTCCAGACTATGTTTTTGAACTATGCTTCTGGATTACAACAAGAGTTTTACACTTCCAGCACCATACTTCTGGATCATTTTTCCAGACTAAGCTTCTGGACCACGCTTTTGAACCATGCTTCCAGACTATACTTCTAGGCCATTGTTTCAGACTATAAAGCGTTCGAAAGCGTGCTGTTCTGTTTTTTTTTCTTTATTTCTGATTTCATGTAGATGTGATTTTCAGATCATTAGACCTGTGTCTGCTTTATATCCTTATATATCTTCATATCTTAAGCATCCACTTGCTTTTCATAACCCTGATATTGGAAAATAGTCAACTGAAATAGATAAAACTATCTTTACTTTGTGTCATCACACCACCCTCAAGTAGTTTTACACCAACACTCCCGAATGTGTGTTAGTCTTTCTGTATTGACTACAGTTAGCAAGCTACAAAAAACCACACTGCATTTTACTACACATTGTGTCGTAGTGGTTAGCTCATCTTCCTCACAACAAGAAGGTCCTGGGTTTGAGTCCCAGGCTCGGACGTTCCTGGTGGAGTTTGCATGGTACTACAGTTTCTTTCCACAGTCCAAAGACATGCACATTATACTAATAGGCTGTCCCAAAGGTGTGGATATAAGTGTGAATGGCTGTGTGTGTGAGTTGCCCTGCAATGGTGGGGCAAGCTGTTCATGGTGTACCTTGCCGTTGACCAGTGCTGGCTGAGATAGGCTCCAGCCTCCACGCAACCCTAGTAATAGAATCAAACGGTTTGGCAAATGAGAGAGTGAGAGTATTTTTACTACCATACCACCTGCTGGTTAAAGTGATCGTTTTGGTCTGTTACGTTAGGTTAACAGAATAACTGGGGATCTACGTACAACATGAAGGTTTGTCCAAAAAAAAAACCTCTGGGCTGTTGCCTAAAAAGCATACTGGGGTGACTGCCTCATCAATTTATGACAACCAGGTTCAGATAAGGTCACATCGTCATCATTTGACAGCCAGCTAAAAATTATATTTGTGGAACGTCTTGGTCTGACACACACACACACACATACACACATACACACTTACACATGACAAACATAAAATCTTTCTACTCTTCAGTGACTTGTAGCTGTCAACTTGTGCAGCCGGAACAGCACTGCACTAACCTCCATTACCACATGGCTACAAACCATGCTCAGATTCAGATCAGATGAAAATCACAGGGAGGCTTCTTTATTTGACTTTGGTTTCAAATCCACATCGTTCCCAGCGCCACACAAAATAATGACACATGGTAAGATTAGCTATCTGATTTGTTGTCTTCTCTCTGTTTTGCTATGTAAAAGCCATTTTCAGAACCTGAGACAGAAAGAAGAAGCAATTATTATGAGCTAAAGAAAGACATTTTAGATAGATAGACAGACAGAAAGAGAGAAAGAGACAGAAGGAGAGAGTGAAAGGGAGTAGGTGTTCTTTCAATTCTCTGATTTGAGATAATGCTTTGTGCTTCCGCTATTGTCCCAGTGTTTTACAGCTCCACTATTGTGTACTGTTGTATGAAGTGTAGTATAATCAGGTTATTACCTTGGCTCCTGAACCCAAGATAGAGTCCTTTCAAATCATGTACAAAAAAATAAAGACTCGATGGCTTCTCATATAGTGCAAGGTTCATCCACCATTCATGGAAAATGAAACAAATAAGCCTACTGGTTTGCATGCATACTGGTTTTAATTAATCCGAGTATTTTTTATAGTATGTAGACGTGGAAAAAGTCTTTCATTTACAGGATTTTCAAGATGGCTGGGGTTTGACATTTCAAGGTCACTCAAGATCAAAGGTAATCATCTCATTTGAAAGTCCATATATGGTTTCCTAATAGGGTTCCATTATAATGGCATGTCTATCGTCACTCGTTTTCAAGTTATAAGCACTCTATCTCGGACACTTTGTGACCATATTCTGACCCTTTAACCCTTTAACCTTTAACCCTGACATTCCAAAATGAACTCATCTCTGAGGTTTAGACAGAATAGTGTCCCCACCAAGTTTGGTGAAAGTCCATGAATGGGTATGCTCAGGATCTACCTCTGATTTACCCCTGCCAAAACTCCACAGTGTGGCGAGGGTATTAATTATTAATGCCTGCTTGCAGCTCCTGGGTTTGTTCCTGAACTTAGGTTACAGCATTCTTCGTATGTCTCTGAAGGCTTTTCTTACCTTCTCTTATCTCCCAAAAACATGGCAATATGCTAAATTACCCTTTAAGTGCCTCCAGGGGACATCCCATCCAAGGTGTATTCCCTGCACATGCCCACATTATAACTACCTGTACCCCACCTCCTAACCAAAGTCAGCTGGGATTGGCTCCAGCTTACCACAATGCAGATGGTTAAGCGGGAAAGATAATTGATAGATTGATGGATGCATGGGTGCCCATTGTGGTAAAAGTTCTTTTTCCTGCAGTTTAAATAAGCACTAAACAAAAAGCAACTATATATCTATAAAGGCAAAGATGTACTGCCATTGTTATAACTATAATGCTTTGTTGTATTTCACAGGACAACTACAACATCAAGCTGTCGCCTGCAACGTAGAGCTTGGCAGCTCTCAACACCCCCCCCAGCCCTACCTCTCGATGTTCTTTATTGCCATGTTGTAGATCGTGAAAAGCACATAAACAAGATCTGTGCTGTGTGGTCTTCGCGGTGCATCATAAATTACACTGCAGCACTGTCAAACCTCAGGCAATCGGAGACGCAACGTCTCATAAGCCAAGTGTCATTCAAATCATGTGACAGGAATATAGATTTGTGTGTGCCTGTGTTCGGCTGTTTGGATGCACTCTGCACTACAAAGTATGTACCGTATACAAATCTCTGTTTGGACAATAGAACGTTTTATCACTTTGGGATTAATCAGTCATCAGTGGTGAATAAAATCTGAGACTCGATGCTTGTAAGCTGTAAGTTTGATTCTCACCACATGCAAAATACACAGTATGATGGGCCCCAAAACGGACTAGTTTGATTAGTGAAGGAGAATAATGGAAAGGAAAATGATAATTCGTCATCAAATAGAGGCATCAACACCCAAAGCATGGATAACCATAAAAAAAATGCTAAGTGCCTGTTACGCCAGTACCAAGAACTGATAGACCCAAATGCAGGACAGAGACGATAAGATCAGGTGCAAACAGGGATCCTTTATTATGGAACAAGTAAACGTGGAACATGAACACTAAGGAATAATGGCTGGATCATGGCGCGGGTGCGAGAAGCACTCAAAGAAGGCACGAGTTTGCTCTATGAAGGCGCAAGCACTCACTCTATGACTGCCCAAGACGATCTGGCGATCAGAACAAGGCAAGCAGCCCCTTTTATCCTCCGGCGTGGAGACAGTGTCATTGTAGAATCTTCCATTTTGTACTGTTTTACTTCTTGTTCTCTGACTGCACTTTATAATTGCTTGTTTTTAGTTTTGTATTTTCTTTCTCCAATATCCTCTTTCTTTTGCTTCAGCTTGGCCAAGTGATCTGACTCAGTGTTTCCATTTGTCCTTTGTCAACATTTTTTTTTTCTATTAATCAATATGTTCCCCATTCTTTGTAAGTATGTGCTTCATCCAAAGACTTTCATGTTAATCTGTAATTTTAAGCTCTGAAATACTTTATTCTTTATTGGGGTCACAGGCAGGCGGGGTGAAGGTAGGGTGCACCCTGAACAGTTTGCCAGACCATTGTAGGGCCAACACACACAAAAAACAACCATTTAGACTCTTAGGGGCAATCAAGAATAGCCAATTTCTCATTTGAGATGCCTATTGTGCATGTCTTGGACTTGGGGAGGAAACTGGAACACGAGCATGGGCTCAAAACCATGACATTCTTGCAGCAAGGTCAAAGTGCTAACCGCTACATACTCATACCTTTATCTTTTTTATTTCTTTGTTCCTAATTATCCCTAGAAGTCCAACCAAAGGGACCATTCTCTTGCATAATTCTCTCTAGCTCTAAATGTCAAGAGGTTACAGCTTAAAACATATAGAATGTGTCATGAAATACATTGTTTACAGCTACAGTTAACTCTTCCTTTGTTTAGTTTTTTTTTTTTTTGTGGAACTGAATGTTCTGTCTTCTTATCTCTAACTTGATCCCTGCTTTAAACTCTCTTTGGATTCAGCTGAAGCAATAGACACCACATAATCTCATATCAAGCACTGAGCCAAGGTGATAACACTCAAAATGCTATATGGGCTTCCTCTCTCTTTCTCTTTGTGCACTCTCCATGTTGTTTTTCTCTCTCTGTGTGTGCTCTTCTCATGCTTTCTCTCATCCTCTCTTGCTTCATTCTGTTCCTCTTTAGATCTATTTTTGCTTCTCAATTTTCCTCTCTCTGTCTCTTAAGGATGGTGAGGATTCGGGCCGTAATCAGGAGGACTACTTATTTCTAAGTAGGCTATGGACAGTGGTAGCTCAATGCGAATGAATTTGGCCTGTTGGGTTACTTATGAAGGGGTCATGAGTTCAAAATCAAGTAACCTTAGTCTGCCACTTTTGGGCCCTTGAAATGGGCGCTTAGATCTCAAATGGTCAGTAATATCTGGTCTTAACTGTAAGTTGCTTAAAAATAAAAGCATACCATACTTCCGAAATTCCTGCACTTGTTTCAATGTCTCCCTTTATTCTTACCTAATAGTTTTTTTGATTGATCAAAAAATATATCATCTTTCTGTGGCATGGTAAGTGAGTAAGTAAGTGGCATGCTACTATTGGTCGGCTAATATTCAAAAGATTTCTCTATGGCTTAATTTTCCAGATTTGCTGTGGTGCAGATTAGAGGCACAGGCATGTAGTGCAGCTTCCTCTTTGCAGGCTTTAATTACCTCTTCTTTTCCAACCAATCCCTCTGGCTTTACGAATAATCACATGGTGAGGTCAACACTCAAAATTTGGTACCAATTTAGGAAACACTAAAAATTTACCTCAATATCTACTTAGCTCCTCTGTTGAGAAACCATTTATTAACCTTTACTAAAATTCACACCAGCTCAATCTGCACCCGTCTTGCACTTATAGTTATATATCGCACTTTTCAGTTCAAAATGTTTTATAGGATTAATTTTTCCACAGCTGGGCAATCACAAATTTACTCTAATAGCCCCGACCACTGCGACAAATGCCACACTTCCATTGTAATCTTACCTATATGTTTTACTCCTGCCCATTGGTTTACAATTTCTGGCAGAGGTACTGCGGTATCATATCAAAAATACTCTTGATCAGCCTGACGCCCTCCCCCAATATTGCCATTTTCGGTCTTCCAGAGGAATATAAGCAACTTTCTTCCAATCAGTTGGATGTTTTATCTTTTACTTCCTTATTGGCAAGACAACAAATTGTCATCCTCTGTAAGTCACCTTGTGCTCCCTCCAGTGCTCAATGGCTCAGAGACACTATGTCTTACTTGAAGCTTGAAAAGATCACTCATTCAGTAAGAGGCAACGTAGCAAAATTCTTTAAATAGTGGCAACCTTTTTTGTTGCCCTACAACTCTATGTAACCTCTTAGCATATCCCAACCACCCCCCTCCCCCCGCCATTAAATTGATTTTTTTTTCACCCCTCCCTATTTTTGTATTATATTATTTATTTTTATTCATCCATCCCTTTTTTTTCTTTTCCCTTTTTATTTTTAATTAAGCATTAGCTGGTCATTGGGGTACTTATACTACAATTCCTGGCAAACATATGGAATCACCACTCTTGGAAGATGTTGTGTAAAAAAAAAAACTCTTACAAAAATAAATAAGAAAGAAAATTGTTGTCAACTGTTTTTACAGATCAAACAGGGGAAAGAAATATGGAATTGTATAATTGATATAAATTATAATTCAATAATCAACATATAATAATGTTATATTATATAACAAAAACGCCACTAGTGCTTTGTTGCACCACCTCTGGCTTTTAAAGCAGCATGAATTCTCTGAGGCCTGGATTTTACTCTCGACAAACAGTTTTCTTCCTCAATCTGCCTCTAACTTTCTTTTATTGCAGTTGCCAGATCCGCTTTGCAGGTTGGAACCTTGTCGTGGACCATTCACTTTCATTTCCACCATAGATTTTCAATTGGATTGAGGTCTGGACTTTTTGCAGGCCATGCCATTGACATTATATATCTTTTTTGAAGGAAAGTTTTCACGGCTCTGTGATTGTTGTTTTTTTTTTTTTTACACAATTAAACAATTGAATGAACATCTTCCAAGAGTGGTGATTCCATACTTTTTTGCTAGGGGTTGTATAAGGCAAGATCAAATTCCTAAGAAAACAAAAACGCAATGGCAATGTGACAGATCAAACCCAATTTCAGACCAGTGCCTCCTAAAGCTGAAAGAATGATGGGTCTGGGTCAGGCTAGATGATGACTGTGGTAATTGCTAATACATTATGGATATGAATGCCAAGGGTTCTGACCTACACGAGATTCTTCGAGCCTTATATCTTTCAAGCCTTGTATCTTGAGAGTAAGGGGTAATCATTGCTATCGTTCAAGAATTAAAGAAGCTTGCTTATTTTTATCAGCGTCATATTTTCATCTGGGAGGATTAGTTCACAAGTTGAATTATTGTTAGGTGACAATGGTCATCAAGCCTGTTTAATGCGACCTACCTCCCAGGAGAGTTGAACTTCACCCACCATCATGTTGACCTAACCATGTAGTTATAGCCTTAAGAAGTGCTTGATCAAGTAAAAGGGGTGTGTTAGAATTGGGTTTTAAATTTAACCTACATGAAGGTAGATTTCAATCTAGTGCTAGTGAGTGCTCAGGATGTTTCAGGATGTGTGGGACTTGGAACTATTTTTTCAATGTGATGAAGGCCATATTGGGCCTTGACAGGTGCAAGTATATATATGGGCTTTGCATTGAGAAGTGAGCCAATAATGATGCTAATGAGACAGCAGAGGTAGGATTTGAACCCCACCCCTATGATTGTCCCTATACAACCCTGATACCGACAAATGGCTGTAAGACTGATGGCGCATACACCAAAAGGTATCAGTAAATATTCATACACTGCCAGACAGTACAAAATTAGTGCGACTGAGTTTAGTTCAGGGCGGCACGGTGGCGTAGTGGTTAGCACGTCCGCCTCACAGCAAGAAGGTCCTGGGTTCGATTCCCAGCT
>JBCNYG010000021.1:15985848-16003288 GCA_039654305.1 Porochilus rendahli
GTGTGTGAGTGTGAGTGTGTGTGTGTGTGTGTGTGTGTGTGTGAGTGTGTGTGTGTGTGAGAAAGAGTGTGTGTGTGTAGGTGTGTGTGTGTGTGTGTGCGTGTGTGTATGTGTGTGTGAATGAGAATTTCTTACCCCCTGAATTATAATCAGTATGGAGTTAAAAGAAGGGGACCTCTAGCTTTATCCAATATCACAGATGGTGATCAGACAACAGTAATACGCTGTAATAAATGTACTGTCACAATTCTCATCATACGTCTCATTGGCATCATTCTCCTCATCAACAGCTTGTCGGACTAATTAATAGATTGAACAAGTTGGTTTATGACTCAAGATAATGCAGTTTCTGGACATGCATTTGTGCGCATGAATATGCGGTCATAATTTTTCATAATAATAAGTGTTCAATGTTAGTTCCTTTTCTCAGGCCATGTGTGTGGGCGCGTGTGTGTGTCTGTGTGTGCATTTAAAAGCTAATTTAAATCAAAACAAAACAAAACAAAAAAAACACGCATTTGTAAAAACGTAGCTCAGAGACCCATTCAAACGCTGCAGCTGAAGAAGCCCAGCGGGACTTGTCTTCCCTCCATCTCTGCCATGGCCAGCCATATTGGTGTCATGCAGAGCGCCTGAATTTACGGGTGACCTTTGCAAGCAGGGAGTCAATGAATCACATTCAAAGCCAGTTCTGCTCGATCCTCCGACTTTTTCATCGGGCGTACTCTCGGCTTATCTAACCTCCGATGTGTAGTTAGCCCAGAATACGTGAATACCATGTGCATGAAAGGACGTGTGAATTGTAAAGTGTTTCATTGGGCTGGAGGTAAAAATGAATAAATGTAAGTTTGTGTGCAGGCACAGTGTGTGGGTTGGGGGCGTTGCATTCTATTTAGCAGAAATACATTTTACATTATATGAAAAATTGTACATTTTAATTTATAATTAAGCCATACGAACATAAGTTCTTCATGTATATAACACAGCATCTTTCAGTCGGCTGCATTAGGATGGGTTAGTAGCAGTAATAGAAGGGAACATAGTCAGTACATGGCTCAGAATTTAGAGAAGTGAACTAATACTCTGGACACCTAATCCAGTAGAAACTTTTAGTTCATAACAAAAATATCAAATAAAAAAAAAGGCTCATTGAAACTCAACTGAAAAGTAGGCAAATAATGAAAATGACTAAATCAATCTATCAGCCTTGTAGTCAAAATTTGACCTTTGCAATGTTATTTTATAATCCAACAGGATCAAGTCTGAACAAGTCTGCAAAAAACGTTTGGTTTTTTTTCCTTCTACTTTTTACCTTTTGTGTGAGCAACGAGTAAAAGTGCTATGACGTGCTGATTTTCATTCTGCAGGAAACTGTGTGTTTGTTTGTTCTCAGTCCATGAGTGTGCGCTCGGTCCTAGTAAGACATTATCTTTTGCATGAGCTGTATAATGTTCATATTATTATTACTAGACATTTGAGAGCTTACAAAAAGTGTACTAAATTAAAGTGATATTACGATAGTCATTGCATTTGCATAGACAGGAACTTTCCATGAGAGCTTACAGAAATTGTAAAAAGTGGGACTGGTGAAGCGAACACACGCATTCACTGACCTTTCATGCTGTTAGATCTATTATAAAGTCTATCTATGTAAATGTAATGTAGTTATATTACTTTACTTTAGTACAATTTCTGTAAACTCTCAATTATTATTGTCATTGCATATACTTGGACAGCAACCTTCCAGGAGGTCTAACACTAAAACTTTATCTACAAGTTAGACAGAGCATGCGTGTGTCCGAGTACCCATAACGCACAAGGGGTCAGTAAACATGTGTGTTCACTCCTAAAGTCATTACAAACTGTACAAATCAATATTTCTAGTTTGAAATTTTTTTTAAATAAAGAATATTTCTATTTAACAAAAATGTAGATGCAGGTGCCAGTGTATTTTATACTGTTTTTTAATTGGCTGAGCAAAAATAACAATTTTTTCTTCACTTTTGATTGGGTGGGCAAGATGTCTGTCTAGGCGTGATCAGCCCACCCCTGCAGATAGCTACTGGCCAGGTTATATGATACATATTCATATGTTTTTACACGTGAGGTCAAACTGAATGATGTTACTCCATATTTAATTAAAAACACACGTAGTTCAGAATAAAACATAACCTAACTATAATCTGAAATCAAGCACACAACATCCCCTAAATCCTTAGGAGTTGTAAATTTACTGTTTCAGTAGCTAGAAAGTTAGCGGGCTATAACTATATCTCCAGTGGATATTTGCGGATGTTTCTTTTTAAAAACCTGCCACGTCTATTCTTTCCTTGGAGAACAATAAACTCTTTGTTGGTAATACATAAAGCTGCATTTATATACACTATGAAAGTCACATCACAACGGGGAGGACATTGACAACAATGAACAACAAACAAACAAATAAACACCAAATTAATGAATAAATATGAGAGGGGATAATAATAATATTAATAATATTAATAATAATAATCAGAAAGAAAAGAAGAATGAGAAGAAGACATCTGCCTCACAGAAAGACGGTCCTGGGTTCGATTCTTGCCCAGAGTTGGCAGAGATCGGCGCCAGCCTCTCCATGGCCCTAATTCGAATTAAGCTTTTTGAAAAATTAATGAATGAATGTAAGAAGAGGAAGAAGAACAAGAAGAAGAAGAAGAGGAAAAATAAATCCCAATTTGAAATATATGGAAAAGGAACAAAAAGAGAAACAATATAATTGTAAAAATAAACTGAAAGACTCCACGCCTAGTGGATTATAAGAAATAAAGTTTTTTTTACAGTTTTATTTAAATTTAAAACATAATTTAAATTTAAATCATATCTATAAATCATGAAGAATGTGAATAAACCAAATAAACTGGCAAACTGACTGCAGCAATTTCTTCGGTCAAAAAATTCTATACTAATTATAATTCTAAAAGATGTAAAAAAACAACAAATGTTCAAAGTTTCATTTCAGATTTAGGTTTTTTTTTAAAAGAATTTTTTGTAGGGTTGTTTTCAGATGAAGAATTTATTTTGCAATCCCACCACTGCGCTCACACAAGCCAGCGTGCTCTTCCTGCCAGCAGGGTACTGGTGTAAATTGGACTATTGTTGTGCTACGGAGAAGGAAAAGGATAACACATCCAGAGATAGAGGAGAAAGGTGAAGCATGTTCGGGTCAGAGTAGGAACTGTGATGTTGCCACGATGGAGGGAGCTGGTTGATATGATACAGCGGAGAAGGTAGACATAATGTGTGAGGAGGTGATCTGTAAACTGTAGGATGGTTTCATGCCATGGAAGAGCACCACAGATGCCATATTTGCTTTGACATTGTCGATGGAGAAGTACGGGGAAGGTCGGAGTTGCACAAAGAAGAGATGTGGATATGGTGAGGAAGGACGTTCAGTACAGGTAATTGGTGTGATGAAGATGGATGCAAAGGACAAAGTGAGATGGAGAAGGATGATCTGCTGTGGCAACCCCTAATGGGAACAGCCGAAAGAAGAAGAAGAAGAAGAAGAAAAAGAAAGAAAGAAAAGAGAGTTCTTTTTGGTTTCCATAGGTAATAGCAAACCACTTGACTTCGGGTTTAATCGCTCACTGTACAGAGGAACATTTGTGTAGGTTTTTACAAAGATTTGGGCAAATACAGACAAATATAAGTGAGAAAATATGTGCAAAAGAGCAAGTGTGTGCAGAATTTACCACCAACACAGAGTGCAAACCAGTGTCATGTGTTCATGAGGTAGAGCAGTGAAGTAGAACATATTTCTACAGTGGGTTATTTTCACAATGGTTTCCTGACACATTGTGACTTTTTACAGTTCAACAGAGCGGCACACTCGGGGAAGGAACTGTCTCTGTGCCGGGTGCTCTTGGTATACACTTTCTGGACTTATGGTAGATGAGCTCATATACTAGTAGCATATGAGCCAATCAGAGCACACAATTGGTCATATCCAGTGGGTGTGGATATTATAATCAACAATTACTTGCCAAAGGTGAGTGGATGTTGTAGTATTCACACTAGATAATGCTTATTAATCCTGAGATGGCAGATCAAACAAAATTGCATCAATGCCATGCAGTGTACACTAATAATATAAACTAACTATATAATATAAACTACTGTATGAGCAAAGAATATTCCAACTGTCACAAAATCTACATTTTTATTTTTAAAATTTCACTTTAAACTGAATTCAGCTATGTTGGAGTCAATGGCAAAGTATCATTTGTTACATTCCTGAGACTTTTCACATGTTCTTCAACTTATACCTGCTACTGTTTATAGACCTACACTCAGTCTGAATTTTGGATTGTCCCCTAAAAACGTACACAGTCAATATACACACTTGCATTCCTCCTCTAACCGCACATTACAAACATAAGCATTCAACTATTTCTTTTTTTATACATTGCTGCCAGGTGCGAATGCTCAGAGGAGAGTGTTTAGACGACCCTGATTAGATAATTCGACCCCAATTTTCAGGTTGCATCTAATTCATTGTTGGCACGTTCTCCTTACTGAATACATACAAACAGAAAAGAGAGACTGCAGTACACAATGCAACCTTATCTGTCCCCAGCAATTAGCATTCTGTCCTTATAGATGATAAATATTTGGGATAACTGGGAGCTCTAGTTAGCATACCAAGCTAACATCTCAAGGTGTTCCAAGAACCACAAGTGCTCATTTGAAGCCTCTTTTTATTTCCATTTCAATCGTTTGAGCTCGAAGGAGCAACAAGAGGGTGGAGCAGAGCTTCCTCTTACTGCCAGGATGGGTTTGAGTCAGCGTCACTGTGAAGCACTAGGGAACACCATCTCAAACTTATCCTCCCTTCGCTTCATCCTTTTAAACTTCAGGAAGCAACTTGTACTCACCTGAGGCGGCCGCTCGCTCCTCCTCTTCCTCCTCCTTCTCTCCACGAACATGGCAGCCTCTCACTGGGAAACACAGGCACATGCAGACATACATATACACATCGACAAGAATAAAGGGTTAACACACGTGGTTTAGCTCCCAGCAGTAGCAAGCCAACTGATATTCAGCTGCTGTTCATCCTGGTGCCAAATTGTTTTTTGTGTATCATGGCAAAGTTTTTATAATCACAGGAAGTAACATAATGCTAATATTTTATTGATTTATTGGAGCTTTTCCAAAAGTCCTTCACTGCGGATCATTGCACAAGATGTGAAATTACTTTACACAAAAAGAGAGAGTGAAAAGGGGGCTGGGATGGAAGCCATGAAATAGTATTTCTGTTTTGTTGTATGTTTGCAAATGAATAAAAATATGACTTCTTATTATTATATTAATTAAAAATATCTTGGTGGCAAATCTTTGTGGGAAAATGGGAATAAAACACTCCTCAGGCTATGATATAACGCCATCCTTATTTGTTATACTTTAATCTTGTACTATTTGTTATTTGTTATAGTTTGATCACAAATTTGTACTCCATCATACATCTCTGCCTCTCATTTCAAATTCCTTCAAACTATAAGTTCCAAAACTAACAATTTTGCGTTAGTGTTTTTGTTTAAAAAAAACGAGTTTTGTGCATTGGTTATGAAAACATTCCCAGAACATTACTTTGGAAAGTTTTCTCAATGTTCTTGGAACGTTATCAGGAAATGTTACTAGATAACTGTAAGATAACCTTGTAAGAAATGAGCCTTTTCATAAAAAAATGACTATCCTGTCCATATAATTGTGAATGAGACAACGATCATTGGATGCAGTTCATCATTTATCAGACAAATTGTACAAGCAATAAAAACTGAATTTCATAACTGATTTTTTACAGCAATACAACATTTTTGGAATTTTTCTTCTTTTAAAGTGTTTTTCATTACATTACACTTTGTGGATGTAATTTATTTATGGATAGATTTATGTTAATATAATTGTGTGCATGCATGCATTCACTGAGAGAAAGGCTTAACATTTTACACTGGGAAACTGTTTATACACGCATTACGCTGCCATGTCTACTAATAGATACAATTTATACATTTTTATGAGTTTGGGAGGGTTTTACGAGAAAAATCATAACGTTCTAAGAAGATTACAAGAATGTTCCTTATTAACATTTTAACTTAACACTTCATAGGTACAGACAAAAATACATTGTAAGTCACTAAATTATCAATATTCCTTTTCATTTTTGCTTTTATTTCATAGATAAACTTTTAATCTATCATTCCCAAAGTTTTATAGCCAAAAAACACATAAAATAACAAACTTGGCCATTTAGTAGAGGGTTCCAGCTTTAAGCTTGTCAGAATAGACCAGGAAATATCCACAAGGCCAGTTAAATGAAATTTAACCTTTGTACCTGTTTAAAGTCAACATGTATGTTCTGATAGGCTGTTTAGTCTTAAGCCTGAAGCTGGTAGTGAGATTATAGGATCATTATACTGCATGTACTGATAGGGATTGTGCGAACCTGTTCTTAGATGCTGTTGTATTCTGTTCAGATTTTACCTGATAGTTAACAAGGAAGGGTACAATGTTGGCCCTATTTAAAAAAACCCTGCTAAATTTCAGGGCTTGTGTAATCCTCTTCGTAATTAGGTTTTGATCAGATTCTATTTTCATTACATGAAGATTAATTTAATAGTTTGACAAATCTCTTTGTAAGTGTCCGTCTCAAGTGATGCCTGCCTGAAGTACCGTTCCCTCCTGCTGTACTTTCTGTTCCTGTGAGCTGGTACAGATGATTAAAGATTAAAAAATTGAATTTCAATTGAATTCTGACATCTCCTTTAGTTCCCTTTCTCTTGAAAGTATGGGAAGGGATGTAAACAAATGACCTGCCAAGTTTTATGTCAATATAAGAAGGATAATCCAGTGGTCGCTAAGGACATTTGAAGAATACGTTGTCAGTCCCAAAACTTGAAATGCATTTTCTGTTTTTCTTCAGAATGATTGCATAATCCAACAAACTTCAAATGTTCATAACTTCGTCTGGTTTCAAGATATTTAAACAAACCTGGTATCATTGTAACGCTTACAGTCTCTTCATTTCTACAACTCAACTCTGTCACTTACTGATTTTTTAAAAATTTTTAAATATTCAGATCTGATCAGAGATATGCTATTGTTTTGCCTTGAGAATCAATCACTCGTTCTGCATGCATTGGGCCACCATCGTGGTTACCTGAGAGGGTTTAAAGCCTGATGTAGTAATCTGTTCTCTAGAACAAACATCCTTTTACACTCACTTTCACACCTGGGGCAATTTGGAACAGCTAATTAGCCTAACGTGCATGTCTTTGAACTGTGGGAGGAAACTGGAGTACCCAGATGAGGCCCACTCGAGCACAGGGAATGCATGCACACTCCACACAGAAATGCCCTCGCTGAGCCTGGGACATGACCCGCGATCTTTTTGCTGTCGCAGCCCTGCCACAAGGGGCTTCATAAAAATTTCATGAAAATCTGTACATAGTTTTTTCTGTAGTCCTGCTTACAAACATACACAAAAAAACGGAGGGTAAAACTTAACTACTTTGGCGGAGGTACAATTTCAAAAGCAAAAACCCCTCTAGTACCTGTCAAAAGACCTTTCTTTTTTTCAGGGTCAGCACTTTTTACAGTAGCAGCATTTCCCCTCCTGCTGCTCAGACCCTAGTGTGAGAGGAAGATCGATGAGCGGAGATATTAAACTGCTTTTTATCAGCGCAGCCAATTAGCCTAACGTGCATGTCTTAGGACTGTGGGAGGAAACTGGAGTACCCAGATGAGGCCTGCTCAAGCACAGGGAACGCATGCACACTCCTCACAGAAATGCCCTCGCTGAGCCTGGGACTTGACCCAGGACATTCTTGCTGTGAGGCGGACATGCTAACCACTATTCCACCATGCTGACCCTACTAGCACATATCTTCTAAAATCTCTTCCACATTTAAGCAGAATAACTAAAAAACAGATGAAAATGACGAAATATCAATATCCGTTTACACTTTCAAGACCGAAAGTGAGTTTCAAGACTGTGGCACACTTTTGCTGACTAATGGCTAAGAGTAAATTAGATTTCATTAACTGGTTTAGTGAGGCATGAGTTTGAAACAGTGAGGCTGATTCAGTGATTTCTGCTGTCGCTCACGATCTGTGGGATTAAGGCTGAAAATATACCAAAGGGGCATGCAGTATCTATCTCTGATTATCTGACCTGTCGTTGCATTTAATTAAATCATTCAGTCTGTGTACTGAGGTGGAGTGGTGGAAATGTGTTTTTCCTTTTAACCTTCAGACTTTTCACTGAATTTTGAATTTCTTTAATAAGTGTATAAATACAGCAAGGCTTCTGAACTCAGCTTCCTCATCATTATCAAAAATAGAATGTGTGCGCCAAATATGCTGCCAAAAAAGTTGCGCCCTATAATACTTTGGATCACCTTTAGCTTTGATTACAGCATGTATATGATGTGGTATTATTTCCTTGACTTCTGAACTCCAATGATTAATATTTACAAGTGCTTATACATTTACATTTTTGGCATGTAGCAGATGCCCTATACACATATCCAGAGTGAGTTTAATTTTAACTCATTTGTACAACTATGCAAATGAGGGTTAAGGACCTTGCTCCAGGATCCAACAGTAGCAGATTGGTAGGACTGAGGCTTGAACCTATGACCACCTTGAACACCTGACAACCATCTTAACCACCAAGCCGTCATTGCCCTTAATGATGTTACACCACTCTGGTTCTCAGCCCTTCGATTGTCATTTCACACAATATGAAAAAATCCTATAAAAAGTTCCTGGAGTAAAAATTTCATCCGGATCATTTCCAAAATTGATGGAGTGTTCTTTGTCGCAGCCCTGCCACAGGAGGCTTCATGAAAATTTCATGAAAAGCCGTACATAGTTTTTTCTGTTATCCCGCTTACAAACACACACAAAAAACGGAGGGTAAAACATAACTACTTTGGCAGAGGTAACAATTTTAAAAGCTAAAATCCCTCTAGTACCTGTCAAAAGTCTTTCTTCCAGTGTCAGCGCTTTTTACAGTAGCGCCATTTCCCCTCCTGCTGCTCAGACCCCAGTGTGAGAGGAAGATCGATGAGCGGAGATATTAAACTGCTTTTTATCAGTGCGTCGTGTCAGCAGTAGCTTATTTGCTCTTTCATCATGCCGTAACCCAGCGTGCTCGTGTGATGACACGTTTATACTAGAGCACGGAGAGATCAAACGGCCCTATGCACCCAGCAGGAGGATGTGTGTGCCCTGACAGGTGTGGGACCATGCATGGCGCATCTGTGTCTCAATGTGCTGTGACGGAGGCAGACGAAAAAGATGGCAGCTCTGCTCCTGTCTCTGTGACTAAAATTATATGTCCTGATGTAATTAACAAGACTCATTCTTTACTATAACAAGTTAAGTGTGTATGTCATCATAAAAAATATCAAAAATTTTAAATATCTTGTTAAGACATGAATAATGTGGCACTGATCTGTTTTTTTCTTTGGCAGCAATGTGGATTTCTATATACTTATTAACATTTATCTTTTGCTTTACTTGAGTGAATTCGTTTTTTTATGCCCTCCATTTTTTTATTTCATCATTTATTTATGTTTAAATATTTCTTATTCCACTTTCACCCATGTCTATATCTCAATCTCTCTTCATCCAATTTTTTCCCACATGCATCTGAATCATGATCATATGCTTAATGCGGCTGAACGATTGCTTGTAGGTGTAGCTCGAGTAAACATGCAGACTTTGTGTGCTTTAAAAGTCATCGATGCCTCACTGTGTTGTCGATATGGTGTGTGAGATGAAGGACTTCCTCCACTGGAAGACATTTTCACTCTGGAAGGACAGGATCAATGTGTATTTGGAGAGCCGTTTTGCTATAAATGCGGTGCATAAACCAGTGAAAAGATGAACAGCTAATGATAATGATTTTCTTCCAGCTATAAGCTCTGTCGATGAGTGGGAGGCTGGCTTGTGGGACATATGAATGTCAAAGGGGTCGATTTTGTCCACTGTAAAACTCCTTGCCTTGTCTCTTTAAAAATCTTTTTCTTTTCTATCTTTTCACAACTTGTCTATATTACTTTATTATTCGTGCTCTTTCATGCTCACACACACACACACACACACACACACACACACACACACACACACACACACACAAACATACACACACACTCTTTCATCCCAGAAGGTTCAGATCAATGTGAGCCTTGTCCTATTTCACTGATATAGGAACAGGACAGTGTGAGCGTGGTAAAAAAAGCTCCAAGCAGAAATATTTTAAAATGTCAAGCCTTAGCTTCCAGCCCAAAGCCAAAAACCAGTGTGCTTTTGCAGCATGGCATTTTTCACAACCCCAGTCTTTCATTCATTAATAGTGTGTAAAAATGTGCACGTTTTTTTCTTAAAGACTTTATGACACCACAAAATACACAAACTTAAAACAAACAAATCGGAAGTAAACATGAAATAAAAAAATATACATAACATCAGTAATGTCCCAAATGTGATGTAAACACCGCAATATCATGTCACGATTGGTGTTTCTTGCCAGCTGCTGAGTGCACAATCAAAATATCCGCCATTTTTATTGTGACATCATCGTCAGAATGTATTTCTGCGAGGCAGCCTATAACCTATAACCTATATAACCTGAGAGCCAGACAGCTGCAGTGAAATAGGATGGCTAACTGCTTAGCCGGTCATATAGAGGAGATAACTGTCTATGAAAAAACATGGCTGGCTATTAGTGACTAAAGTTATAAACATGTAAATGATTTATAATTTAGCTGTGTTCACAAAATTGTACATCCTCTAAATAATGTAAAAACAAATCCTGTAATGAATTTATGAAACCAGGGCATTTACTAAAACATTAATTGTGATTTGTCTGTGATAGCAATCTTGTATCAAATAACCACACACGCACACACAAAGGTCTTTGTTTTTGTAAATTTCTTAAGAGCTTTTTCTGCCAATAAGAACACTACTGCTAGTATATCAACATTTCTATGCAACAACAACAACAACAAATAGAGCATGTTATGATTGGAGCTGTGTGTTTTGTTGTCTGTCATATACTCATATATAATAGATGTGTGATTTGACCATTTGTTTTGGTTAAATGCTAAGAGCTAACGTGAGCGCTATTGGTTTCACTGTTTCATGAGGATTTCAAACAGGCTGGTTGCCTGTACTGCTCTGGACCAATCACCATACACTTAAATGGTAATTACCTGTAATTAGGAAGTTAAAAGTCAGAAAAACAGCATTTAAAAACTAAAAACTAAAATTGTTCTCATTTCCTGTATTGTGAACACACTAGATTTTTTTTACAAAATACGTTTTCAACTCAGGCCCTGAGTCTAGGATTCCGCTAGCCATTTGCCACAGACCTATTGGTTAATACAACACTGATTTGCCGATTTATTATTAAGTTTAGTTCGTCACAGTGGTGACGCATAAAAATCACTCATTCTGAGATTTTTATTTATTAATTTTAATACATAAAAGTACCCCAAATCTATGCTCATAATTGACCATGTGTTGTTATCGCCGATGGTGTGTGTGTTCACGTCATCATCACTTTTGTGAAATGGAAACGGACTTCCTCGCTGGTCACTTTCATTTGATCCCCTGTGCAGTTCATTAGCGAAAATAATAAACAGCTCTGGCAAAATCTAAAGTGTTTGCCTTCTTAAGTTTCAAAATTGCATTAATCATCTACTCGCTAAATAAAACCAAATAATGGTAACTGCATGAATAATGTACCATCATGTACAAGTATGTTGCTCAAAAAATGATCTTTAAATTTGTGAAAAATGTGGCTAAGGGGTCTTTCCTGTGGCTAGAGGATTTCTAGAACTGTTAGCCACACTGGCCAGTTGTTACCTGAAGATTACTATCCAGGTTGATGCATACAGGCATCTGCGGCCAGGAGCACATGGAAGTTAATTTGCCAAACTCTGAGGGAGAAAGGGTTGACATACGCTCGCTTCTATATCATTCAAAACCATCACTGCCATGTCATGGGCGCATGTGAACATACAAGTGATTTCCTAATAAGTGTGTTATTCTGACCTTATATATGCATGCCCAGCAGTTAAAAAAAATGCAGAAGGCTGGCATCCTGTGTCTCGGTGGAAGCACAATGTCCCTCAATGTCAGTGGTCACATGATAGGAAGGCATACTTTACAGGTTTGAATTGGCTGTGACTAAATTAGTGAAATAATTATTTTTTCAGTGTTTTTGATTTTGGATAGTCCTAATATACTGTATGCATTTACATTTGAACAAGTCTTGGTTTCAAGGTTCTGAATTTTGGTGAGTCCAATTATTTAGTTCTCTACATGCCTGCAAGTCATTTATTTAAGGCATCTTGGTTACTCCTAGTCCTTAAAGCAGTGTGTCAGATTGGTTTGCCTCGGCTACACCCCCCCCTTCATCCTCGAAGAGTGCATGCCAGTGAAAGGAGGAGAATGGCAGATGAAGATTTGCCCGGCACAATGCGCAATGCAGTGTAATTTCCGCATAAAGTTTGATGATGCAGAACCGAGCCAGGTGGAAATGGAGGATGTGACGGCTGATTCTATTATGGCTGTGTACAAGTGGACCAGAGGAATGAATGCCAGGGGAAGGTGTCAGAGAAAATGCATGCACTGGTGGATCTTCTGTGTCACTCTGGTGATATTACAGCTACATATAAGGGCTTGCTGGATGACGATTTTCAGTCATTTCTTTAGTAGTATTTTTTTAAATATTTATTTATTGCTTTTGGGATGATATGATGTGCATCCTGGAAGAAATATCAAGATATCAAGGTTATATGATTACCTTTTTATTTGTAACTTGTATTGTACAGTAGTTTTGAGAGCGACCACAGAAAAGACTGGAGGGAAAAGTAAATTAACTGCACGATATTTAAACACAATACTTCAGTAATGATAAAATGATTAAAGTAAAACTGGCATCTGTGTTTTATTTTTTATAGTACTATATAAATAATTAAATTAAATATGTCTATGAAAACATCAAAAAAAGTCAACAGTAGAATAAAGTGGGTTTTTTTTTTCATTTATTAATTTAGTTTGCATTTATTATAATAATAAATATTATAGATAAATTCATTCATTTATTCTTGTACCTCCCTCCATGAATACATGCAGGCTGGAGATCTTAAACAAACACACGGGAGGCTTTGAAGTGTAAATGTGCATCTCAGGCGTGAGATGAGCATCGCTGCATCTGCCTGTCAAAGGAGCCCAGCGTCAGCGGAGAGCTTTCATTCCTCAAACTGACTCTTATACAAGCCGCTTTCAAAGTCGGAGTAAAGAAGAAAATTATTTACTTTTAGAGAATTAAGCCCAGGCTGGATGCTTTAGGCATGAACAGTTTGTCTGTCACTAGTTATTCCATTCTAAACCTGAATCATTTTATTATTAAATTCTCTCTGAATAGTTAGAAACCATGTTGATTTCACAAAGCGGCCTGTAATGCCATTACAGTGACATTGTGAAAGCGATGCTCTGGTTTATCTGCATGGAATAAAACATGACAAGGTGGAGAAATCTTGAAAAGTAACACATCCATGCATTTTTTTCCTTTTATACCAAAAGGACTTGCTTGTCTATTATTCCCCAGATAGTAAACCAATCAGATCGCTTTGTTCCCATGTAGTATGTACCAATATACTGCAAGTAGGGAATAGCATACATGAAGGTATGTTATTAGAGCTATATCATTTATACTATTACACATCGCAAAGTAGCTATTAACCCAACTATGCTTTAACTATGCTTTAATGCCCTTTCGGCTGCACTTATTCATTTCTGCTGACCTACTATTGTAATGAACTTCATTCTTTCATTCATTTTCTGTACCGCTTGATCCCAATTAGTGTCGTGGGAAGGCCATCTCAGCCGACTCTGGGAGAAGGCAGAGTATAACCTGGACAGCTCACCAGGCCATCGCAGGGCAGAAACATGCTAACGGCTATGCAGCCTACTCCTGACGAAAATCAGCAATGGTTCTTTTACATGCCTCTCATCATAGACAGTGAGAGACATGGCCTGCATTTGATAACCCAGTTGGCTGCACTGGGGGGACAGCAGTGACAACCCGCTGATAGTGGGACTTGAACCCCCGACCTTGGGATCAGCACCTTAACCACCAGGCCACCACTGCCCCAGAGAAATTCATAAAACTGCAATAAACAAAGGTGCCATGGTGGTGTAGTGATTAGTATGTCCGCCTCACAGCAAGAAGGTCTTGGGTTCAAGGGTTTCTGGGTGGCGTCTGCATGCTCTCCCTGTGCTGGTGTGGGTTTCCTCTAGGCATTGCGGTTTTCTTCCCACAGTCCAAAGACATGTACATTATTCTAATTTGCTGTTTCAAATTGGCACTAAGTGTGAGTGTTTTTTTGTGTGTGTCGGTGTGTGAGACGTCTGTGATTGTCTGGTGAGCTGGATGTACCTGACATTTGCTCAGTGTTGGCTGAAACAAATCCAGCCTCCCCACGACCCTAATAGAATTAAGCGATTCAGCTAAAGAGTAAATGAGAGTAAGTGTTATAAACAAGGTTGGATTTCAAACACCATACTGAGTAAGATTAGTATCACCTGGCATCTATAATTCCTTTGTTAAATGGATTTCCATGAAAAAAAAATTCTATACATAAGAATGTTTTGACATATAGCATATGTAAGAAGTAACACAATCCAGACCTTGAGGTTATGTAACAAATAATGTACAGCGAGCCAGAAATTATTGCAAAATAAACCCCGACAGGAGGGCAAGAGGGGGTTGGTGTTGAGGTAGGATGGAGGATCATCTTGCATCTCCCTAAAGTGGTTTATTTCACAATAGTGTTCAGTTCACACAACCACACTCACACTCACTGGACATCTTTGTGTGCATACTGCACCCGCACTTTACACATTATTTACACTGACACTGTCGGGCTTGCTACATTGTCACAAAGCAGCTTTACATAGTGAAAAAAAAATAAGGGCGAATCTAAAGCTGCTTTGTGACGATGTCAATTGTAAAAAGCGCTGTACAAATAAAGCTGAATTGAACTTAATTATCGTCACTCCGTTTATTTTATATATAATATACATTTATATTAAACTTTCAACTATTGGTGTCTTTCAAATAGTTATTGTTATTGATTACTTCTTTCTCTTCTTGATATTGATTGTATGATTTTGTATGTGACAAAAAATTTTATTTGATATTTGAATTTACTCTACACTATCTTGGCTGTTGCACAGCTATATACAAAATTGTGACCAAAAAAAAAAAAAAAAGATTTTATTGAATTAAAAATTATTTTACTGCTTTTTATTAATGATGTGTTTCATAGCAATGATGTGTTATACAAAAATGGGAGATCGCTGAATATAAATAACACAACTGACCAATTAGAATCAAGCATTTAAACGATTCATGTGTTAAAAAAATACTGAATGAACATTTGGAGGTATGATGTAGCTAGATACATAAAAGAAGCACGTCATTTTTAATTTTTTTGTCTGGAGTGTGTTATTCATTGTATACTTTATATACACAGGCAGCAATGTGCCCACAATAACAATGTTTATTTTATCAAAAAACGACACGTTGCACATTTGAATGGTTCGTGATTGTTGTGAGACTTCCAAGAGACATGTTATTTTTTGCTCCTACCTATGTTTTAGCTCCAATCACACACATTCACACACATTAAAACAGCCAATTAGCCTAATGTGCATGTCTTTGGACGGGAGTACCCGGAGGAAACCCATGCAAGCATACACACTGTACACCACCACCTGAAACAATACAAAGATTTTTTTATCAGTTTATTATTAGTCTATTATTATTATTATGTGGCACATCCAGCATTCAGGTACTTGAATATGTTAAAACCATAGCATGTAAGAACGACCACCTTAATCTTAATTTGTGCAGTTGCAACAAAATAAAACACACACCTTCTGACCAATCAGATTTACGCATTCAACTGGATTGGGGTATGCATGTACAGTATGCATTTCTTTTTTTTATTTATCAAAAATACACCTGCAGTATGTGGTTTGCCATTAAATAGCATTTGAGGAAAAATTCCACCAGCAAGACTGTGAGGATCGCATCCCTCACACACACAAGGAGCCGCGAGAGAAGAAATGAAGTGATGAAGTGAATCATTCATGAACTGCTGACAGATTTCAAGGTGATACGCAAGTTCAGCAGTGAAAGCTGGGAAAGAGGTGAGCAGAGACAAGGTGTAAACTAGGCCGTGTGTGTGTGTGTGTGTGTGTGTGTGTGTGTGTGTGTGTGTGTGTGTGTGTGTGTGTGTGTGGAGAGAGATTCTGCTGACAGCATGTGGGGCCGATTCGCACCAGGCAAAGAGAACAAATCAGCATCTAATTACAACAGCTAGAGCTGCAATGCAGTGCCAAACTATACAACACCATGACACTGGGACAAAAGCCACACCAGTGTCATTGTGAACATGGTGTCTGTTTCATGGGTAACATATTTTAAGATATCCCTCAATAAATGGTATATGCTCTGCTTGAGCTTTAGCATGATGCTGCATCCCTTTCCGAGAAAGTCCTTTACTGAACAGATTTCAAAGCTGTTAGTTGCAATGCAGATGAAACACCACATCTGGAACAATGTTCCTCTTTTCAAAATGTTCATAATGTTTGAGATTTTATTGCCCATGTATCTACCAGTGCAGTAAAGTGAAAAATCTGACCCACAAAGCTAAGCAGTTCCAGACCCAAGCAGAGGATTTGTCTGTTGGTTATAAATTGGTAATTAATATCTAGAAAAAAACTACCATTTCAGAAGATCCAGCTTCCTCACAGTAACCTACAACTTATTTGACTTGAAATGTAGAGTCTCAGGAGGTTTTTACTTAATGACCCAGGAAGTTTTGTCTTGTCTTATCATCTCAGCGAGTTTTGCCTTGTCATCTTCGGAAGTTTTGTCTTGTCTTAGGGAGTTTTGTCTTGTTATCTCTGGAAGTTTTGTCTTGTCGTTTCTGGAAGTTTTGTTGTCTTAGGGAGTTTTGTCTTGTCTTAGGGAGATTTGTCTTGTCTTTTCTGGAAGTTCTGTTGTCTTAGGGAGTTTTGTCTTGTCATCTCTGGAAGTTTTGTTGTCTTAGGGAGTTTTGTCTTGTCATCTCTGGAAGTTTTGTTGTCTTAGGGAGTTTTGTCTTGTCATTTCTGGAAGTTTTGTTATCTTAGAGAGTTTTGTCTTGTCGTTTCTGGAAGTTTTGTTGTCTTAGGGAGTTTTGTCTTGTCATCTCTGGAAGTTTGGTCTTGTTGTCTTAGGGAGTTTTGTCTTGTTGTCTTAGAGAGTTTTGTCTTGTCGTTTCTGGAAGTTTTGTTGTCTTAGGGAGTTTTGTCTTGTCATCTCTGGAAGTTT
>JBCNYG010000021.1:16032601-16045661 GCA_039654305.1 Porochilus rendahli
CAGCTGGTGTTTTCATTACTGGGTCTCTCTCCCTCTCTCTCTCTCTGGCTTTGCAGCTCTCTCACTCTGTTCTTGTTTTCTCAGAGCAGCTCTCCATTTCTCTGCACTCGGCTCTCTCAGGTGGTGACATCTATCTCTGCTTGTGAGGTTGCAAGGCCACAGCAGACATATGCTCTTCCTTCTGAGTGCTGTATTCAGAGTTGACTCAAACACACACACACACACACACACACACACACACACACACACACACACACACACACACACGCACGCACACGCGCACACAAAGACCAGAGGCAGCTCCATTTGGTAAACAATGGACTCATAGTCTCAGGTAGTGACTCAATCCGGGCTGCATCATCCTTTTATTTTCTTTGTACTCTGCGACAATGTTCCTCAGTCATGTAGTCATTAAAAACGAGCAGGACTTCATGCAAATGCAACCTTATCATGAACAATATAATGATGTAATCATTTTTCATTAATTATCTATGGAAAATATTGAAATATATTCATATTCGTTAACAAACCTCCAACATCAAACTTCTGATCTTATCATATAAATAAATATCTTAATTTCTGTAGAATCGTTTCCTGAAGAAGGTCACATGATCTGATCCATGCAGTGCCTCACTAGCCGTTGTCCCATTATCATGCCACAGTGAGACAGGGCTATCTCAAGACTACCTGAGGCTATACGCCTTGAGCTGAAAACCTGTTGGTGTTATTATGATCATTCTTACAGTCCAGTTTTCATGCCCCTAACACTCGGCCTTGTAAACATCACCCTTTCAGCCTAAGATCACACAACATGGTTGTAGTGAGAGCATCAATACCACAAGTGGATGCCAATGGCAGTTTTTTAACTTGATCTATTCGTAATTTAAATGAGTTTCTTCTTCATTTAAGTGTCATGCCTGTTCCAGGCTTCAGCTGCTACTGACTAGACATATACACGAGGGTGGTATGGAGTTGGGGCTTAGCTGAACTAGGAGGTAACTAAATAACAAACAACTAAAATATTTTATATACTGTGTATTATATACTATATATTTAGTACTTTAATAATAGATCATGGGTAGCTTAATGGCTGGCTTTGCTGGTGTAACTGGTTAGCACTTAGCATTTTTTTATTTTTTTTTATAAATAAATACATATTTAGACCCAAAAACAAAGATAGAGTCAAGCTAAATGTTAACATGAGAGTGTCTAATGGACTAAAAGAGATAAACCCTGCCTTTCACTTTGATTGACCCCAATTGTGTTATTGTCAGGACAAAATCCTTAAGCATCCGTTAGCCCCTGGAAGTGCCAATAGATGCAATTCTGCACATTGTTATGCACCTGAAATGCAATTGGTGTTATCTTCGCTGGGTTCAGAGTATCCAGACCCCATGTAGTGTCACTGCGGCAGTGTCTTTGTCATCAGAGAGGACAGAATATATTCATGAGTACTAAAAAATAAACATGTCCAGGGCACCATGCTAGGGTGAGCCACGCTCCAGAAAAGCTCTAACAAGCTGCCAGCTGCATCCAGAGATGGAGCCAATCACTTGTCATCCTCTAGTCAAAGAGACAAAAACAGCAAACAGCAAGAAAGGAAAAAAAGGCTAGGAGGCATGGACTGAATGCATCACAGAGAGCACTAACAAAATCTGAGAATTCATAGCCTTGTACAAAGGATTTTCCCCGAGCTATTAGCCAGCGAACGCTCACTGAGAGATGTATGTAAAAAAGCTGAGGTTTATGCTAAAAATCATTCGTTGTCTACAGGATAAAACACGGTGCCTTGTTTTTCTTTCTTTTTTTCATGCCAGCGCATGAATTTCAGCAGCGCTCTATTAAACTAAAAGCCTACAGGGTTCTTCGACACTTACTCAAGCACAGACAAAGATTTCACAGAGAAAGGCCTTCGAATTTGTAAAAATACATTTAATAAGACATGCAGACTAGAGAGGTTCGCACCTGCATATGTTTGAGCTCATGCACCCTCACAGACAAACAAATAAACAAAAGATTTTTGGAGAGAGATGATTATGATCAGGGCCAAGTGGAAGCAGAAGGGAAGGTGAAGTGCAATGAAACAGTGTTCAAAGCTTCAGTGGAAGTGCCACAGTGTGATACAGTGATGAAAAAAAACTGTGACATGGAAAACGGGATGTTCTCATAGAGGAATGCTGAGAACCTACTGACATTAACATTGTCAGCCATTACATGGTGTACTTGTTATTTCCTAGCCTCTTTGTGCTTGTTTTCCATTTTTCCTCTTTAGTCATTCAAAATATCTGTTCATTTTTATAATTTAATACCCCATTATTTCGGCACATTTAACTACTGATGCCCGTGATGGTGGTCTATGCTGTACTACAATACATACTACATGAATATATTACTTACAGATTCTATATACTGCATGCTAAACTTCTGTCAGTCATTGCATTAATTGTGCTACTTCATCGATCCATTCCAGAGATTCCCAATCCTGTTCCTGGAGATCTACCTCCCCAAAGACTTTAGCTCCAACCATATTGGTGCACACCTGACAGACCTAATCATCACCTTGAGCCAAAATTAGATGATAAACTGGTCAGGTGGATATGATTATGGTTGGAGCTGAAGTCTTAAGGGAGGTACTGTAGATCTCCAGGAACAGGGTTGGTACCCCTGATCAATCAACTCATCAAGGACTCAAAACTCCCTCATCCATCTCATTCATCTATCCACCCATCCATCCATCTATCCATCCATATACTTATCTTTACACTCCTCGGTCATTTTAAAGCAATGCCCTGTAATGGTCTGGCAAGGGTGTACCCCGCCCTTGCCTAGAGTAGGCTGAGATAGGCACCAGCCTCCCCACAACCCTAAACAGGATTAAGCCGTTAAAAGATGGATGAATAAACAATATAATATCAATTTATTGTTAATATCTTACCTTGTGTGAAAATCATGTGAAACAAAGAGACTGTAGTGAATACCCATCACCAAAACACTACTTAAAATACTCACAAGCAGGACACTAGTACACTAACTAATACTTATAGTGCATACTAGGTACATACTGTATGTATGCATGTTTGCACATTTGCCTATTTGTATACTATGCACACTTGCTGATTTACACAACTTTATATTAGCATACTGTCGATATTCACACTTATTTATACATCATGAATACAAAATGCCCTACAGACTAGCATACTTTCATTCATACAGTGATTCCTTTATACTTGCATTTTCTTGCTTTAAGGACAAATCTTTCTCTCTTTATCTCACTCTCTCCCTCACTCTCTCTCTCTCTCTCTCCCCCTAATTGATTTTCTCTTCTCATTTCATTCCTTTTTTATTGTCATATTTACAAATTATGGTGTATTTTATTAGAAATTCCATAGCGGTCAAGACACATATAAAAAGAATGATTACACTTGTCTAAGAGAAGCTGAAGACTTGCACACTTGCATACTTCACAGGTAATATGTCACCTATAAAATCAGTTCTCTCTCTTTGTACACTCTTTGCTTCTTTTCCTTAATGGATTCGGCTCTCCACATCTATCCATGCCTTTATTTCTTATCTCCCTGATCCTCCTGATGTCCCGTCTCACATCTCCAGCCTGGTGGAATGGCTCTCTGAACACAAAGGGCATTATACATGAGCCCCAGAAGGTCCCCATGCTGTCACCCTTCTTCGACACTTCATGAGATGTCACTCTTTAAAGATGATCCTCCATTTAGCCTCATACACATCAAAGCCTGGCTACTGTTCCATCTCTGCAAGGTAATGAGCATCGTGGTGGCAGCACAGTGTTTATTCCAGAAAGTTCTTCCATTGTTTTGAGCTGGTACAATGCACAATGGCTGGACTCACTCTCTTAGGTACTTGTTTGTACCTTTTTTATACAGCGTAGGAACATATATGCTGCTTATTCGCCTCAAAAGCCAGATTTGTCCTACAGGAAAAGTGCAATTACTCATTCAAATAAATAATATGGTAAAAGGTGAAGCTACAAATCCTTCAACAGGTGAGCAGAAAATGACAAACTCTTATTTCAAGTATGGAAATAAAAGCCTCAACTCCCACAATGATCTCGTACCTCTTTAGTGCAGCCAAGGAACCAAGGAGTATTGCTAATTCACAACAGCTTTATTCCTGATCTCTCAAATGTTAGCTAGCATTTTGACCACACAGTCTAGCTCAGCGGTCTCCAACTCTGTTCCTGGAGATCTGCAGGTTCTCCAACCAAAATCTAACACATTTCTTGAAGTTGACCATGATTAGATGGTCAGGTGGGCATAATTAGGGTTTAAGCCAAAGTCTCTAGGGAGGTAGAACTCCAGGAACAAGGTTGGTGACCACTGGTCTAAATGAACACTAACTGCTAGAAGTCTACATGAAAGCAGAAGGACTATGCTGATTGTTATATACAGTATAAGGACATAAAGTAGGTTCACTTATCTCCAGTTTCAGAAATACACTCCATAGCTAATTCAAGCTAATACGCTCAAAGAAAGTGGATCCCAAGTCTGGGAAAGTAGAGGTGGATCATTCATTCATTCATTTACTAAACCACTTAATCCTTCTAGGGTCACAAAAAAGATGGAGCCTATCTTACCTGACTCTAGGCAAAGGCAGAGGATACCCTGAACAGCTCGTCAGACAGAGGGCAGGACCAACACACACAACCATTCACACTCACACCTCCGGGCAATTGGGAACAATGTATTAGTTCTCAGCTTTGCCGAAACAAAGCTACAAAAACATCTGTGCCTTTATTCTTATTTACTAAAACAGGGGGAATGTTCCTGAAGGACCTGGTCTTTGGCATTATAAGCAGTATCTTTTTCCAATCCAAAAGTCAGAGTGTTACTTAAAATTCATGAAGTCCTAATATTGCAGGTTCAGACAAATATTGGTTAAGCCACTTGAAGGTTGCTTATAGTAATCCAACTAGCATGTGATAGGTTGCTGAACATTCTCATCCCTAATCCGCCACAGCTTTCTCCACAAGGTTAATTAGTCGCAAGCCTCTAGAGAGCTTGTAAGCTTCCACACCAGAAAACAAGGTTAACGGGACGATCTGAGCTCAATGCTTTTCAAGCATGGGGTGGTTCCTTTTTTTTCTCGCTCAGCATGTTGCTCTATTGAGAAACAAACAAACAAACAAACAAACAAGGAAAAAAACTAAACAAAAAATCCACTGCAGTCAAGGCAAAAACACACTGCACAATACTAACCCTATTTGGATGTATTTTGGATGCTGGTTGTCCTGGAGATGCAGCAGGTAGTGTTCCCTCTGGGTATTCTGGTTTCCTCCCATAGTCAAAAACTACTGTACTGGTGAACTGCTCAGGGTGTACCCAACCTTTTGCCCACATTTAGCTGAGATTGGTTCCAGTTCAGATAATAATTTTGGATGGATGCTGGATGGCATGGAGGTGCAGCAGGTTTTGTTGCCTTTGCAGAACTCCAAGGTCCCCAGTTCCATTACGAACTTTGGTTACTGTCTGTATGGGTTTCCTCCAGGTACTTCGGTCTCCTCCCACTGCCCAAAAACATGCCAGTAAACTGGTTAACTACTGACTGCTGTCCTTTCCAGTATGTAATCCCAGTTAAGTCCTGGGATAGTCCCTGTGTCCACCAAACCCTGACCAAGATAAATAAATAGATGGTAATATATTTTCTTTTATTGTTAGTTTAGCCTCATACAAGATTTTGACCTAGTTTTGACCTTAACTGACCCCCACTCTGACCTTGATATAATAAAAAGTAAAATAGTCATGTATGTTCTTGGAAATATTAAATGATTGCCTGCACTGTCTGTTCTGAAACAAAGCCCATGCAGGAGCAATTTGCAGTGGTAAGAATGCTCAAAGCAACCATTTGTGGGCTTGTTTTAAATTGCAGTATTGGAAACCAATTACTTGAATGGGTTCTTTTAAACAGCAGTTATTGAACCAACCACTTGATGAACACTGTTTTCCCACAATAGTCTTTGTTTTGCTATTACATCTGAACAAAAGGTAACCAGTACAAAGGTTTAATTCATTCATTCATTTTCTAAGCTGCTTAATCCTAATTAGGGTCGTGGGGAGGCTGGTGCCTATCTCAGCCGACTCTGGGCGCTGGACAGCTCGCCAGGCCATCACAGGGCCATTAAAGGTTTTATTCCACCCTTAACGTTGGGTACAGTGTATTACAGCACATCAAGAATACATAGCATCAAACAACAAATTTGTCCCCATTTATATGTGTACATTTGTCTACATCGTAAATCAAAACATAACATTTTTAGCCATCGCCAAAAATGGAGCTCCTGATAGATTTTTTTTATTTACTGGTATCCATAGGTTACTTTAGCCCTAAAGGAAATAAATAAAATCTCCCCTGCTTTCCCATACTATGGTCAGAAGCGAAAGAATGAAAGGTTAACAGTTTTCTTTTTACTGTCTTTCAATAGCTGATCTCTACGTTCATTTGTATCACTTGATACAAATGTGTAACTATCCATTTAACGAGTTCATGTTCCATGTTCCCATTAATGTTTGGTGTTGTAAAGTTTGCCTGCCTACCTGAGTTAGCTTGTGTGGTTTATAATTCTATGGGAATTTATTTTGGCAGTTTATAAGCCTGCATTTTTTGGTTTCTGTTTTGTTAATAAAAATAATAAATCTTTTTTTTTATTGTTGACACAGCAGGCCTAAGTAAGTTTTCCGTGGAGGCACAGACAAGAGACAAGTTATGTTTCATGCCTCTGGGGCTCTGCTCAGTACAACTATAATGCAGGATGATGTGTAATTAAAAATCATTTTTCTGCTGAAATTTGATACCACTAGTGATCAAAATAACAGCAAAATTGAGGGCCCAAAATGTTCTGATCACACAACCAATTTTCCAGGGCCCTTTTGTAAATGACCACTGTCTATCTAGCTCAGGGGCATATCTCAGGAACAAATTGGGAGAATATAATAATCTTTGTAACTATAAGGGGGGTTTCGAGGGAATTGACACTGCAAGGAGGGTTTCAGATTGATTGGAGGTAGAAAGCTATGTAATTTGGTCAAGGTCAAGGTCATACCTGAAATAAAAACTTAACATAAGCTACTAAGGTGTTACAACCTGAAATAAAACATTTGCAAAGGGGCAAGAAGGACAGTTTGTTTTAGGCGCAGGAACAATTTGCTTTGCATATTGTTTTGCGTTCACAGCTTAAGAACTGCAGGAACAGTGGGCGATGGTCATCTCAGTGGTATTTAAAGTCCCTCATAAAACACCCGTCTGTTCGCTTCCTGTTGAGAAAGATATGGATTTGGAGAGACGGGGTATTTGTGTCACATATAAAGGAGGTATGAAAAACATGGGGCATCAGAGTTCTGAGAGTGGGAGGGAGCGTCCGTAAGCGACCACAACTTGCTTCAAGGATCCTTTTGAGGCTCGTTTTCAAGGTGTGGTTATACTCAACCCTCTCCTACTTAACTTTCCTAATCTAACTAATACCTTAATAGTTCACCATTTTAAAAGGGCCCAAAACATATGTGATCAACATATATGCCCAGAGTAAGATGAGATGGGCACCAGCCTTCCTGTGACCCTGATTACAATTAAGCATCTTAGTAAGTGAATAAATTATGACAATAAGAATAATATAGTAATAATAATAATAATAATAATAATAATAATAATAATATCCCAAGGTTCAGTGTTTGGTTAACAGTGGCATTCAGACATTCAGATAATGCGTAGTCATGATCATTTCACAATCGGCAGGAGCACATATACATCTGAAACTGAGATGAGTACTTTGTTGGAGTGGAGCTCGGACTCAGATTAAGCTTTTTGAAGCTCATCCAATTTACATAACATAGCTGAAAATATACACCCATCCGCCATAATCTGATTGTACCACCACCTCACTGGTCTGCAGCTAGACAGCTGCATACACAGTGTGCTGCAATGCACTGTGTTCTGACTCCTTTAGCCAGCTCCTATAGCCAGCAGTACTAATTTTAAGAGTCTGTGCTGCAATAGCTCTTCTGTAGGATTGGACCAACTGTACTAACCTTCGCTCATCTTCCCACCCACAAGCTTTTGCCACCCATGACACTCTTGCCAGTTCGCTGGTTGTCTTTGCTGGACCACCACTAATAGGTTCTTACCATTGTGTGCCAGAAATATCCCACAGGACTGGCTGTTTGGAGATGAATGGACCCAGTTGTTTGATGAAATAATCAATGTTATTCACCTTATCAGTGGTCTAATGTTTTTATTGTTATGGCTGATCAGTGTATATTTTCTACCATCATAATGTGAGGCTTTAGACCTGAAAGAAAACTGCACCAGAACCTGAAAGCACCCCACCAGGAGGCAATCCATAATTATCAAACAATAAGTGCACATTCCTGGTAATTAGTTCATGGCGGGAGCTGCTGAGTAGGCGAGAGTTACAGAGTTGAATACCCATCAGTAATGAAACAGACCCAAAGAGCTTCACAGGCCGAGTGGTGTCATGTTTATTTGTATAGTTTACATATTTTTAGGCCGTAGCATTTTGACTTCATGAATCTGTTCAGAAGGCGTTGAGCTGTAAAGCACAGGTTTATACAGTATTACATCCCTCATTCTCATCACCATTTCTATAGTAACTGTGCGGCAGAAACAAATTACAAATGTATTGTTATTTAACAAAAGTATAATTGTTGCTATGGTGAAGGTTTCTGTAAGGAAACATTTATTTGGCATTCATGGAAGATGTCTCAAAAGTAAGGACTTTGTAAATGTCAGAGTTACGGTGTTAAGTTTAGGAGAGACTTTATAGTTCCTGATAACATGAAAATCAGTGTTTCTGTCTTCAAGAGGAAATGAGAGAATCACTGTTTATAGCTGCAACACAAGCAATAACACAAACCAAGCTCTGTCTACTACATTAAAAAAGTAACTATAAAAGGATTAAAACTACTAGCATTTGTTCTTTAATCAATAAGTATTGTAATTCACAGAAAATTGCTGTGCTAATAAAGGAATAAGGATCTTTATGATGTAATAAGAAAATAATCCATAGTGAGGTGATAACTATAACAACAATTCATCACGCTGCACCATCAGGGATTATTTCCTGTAACAGCATTTAATTGTTTACTTGAAACATGGGCTGTGGTACTTGAGTCTGATCACAGACTATAGATGTTTGACCACTTACCTCACAAAATATTCCACAGTGTATTCGGTCTCAACTGAGTGGTTGTTTTTCTTCTTGAGTAATACCACCTTTAAAATAAATGAATGAATTAAGAGGGTTTATTGAGAAAATGGGTCTTGGTTAAAGTAATTCAAAATCCATCGAAAATCTGCATAGAAATCGCATGCCTCTTAACCAATCATATGCCTACTCATACCTTTTACTAACTCAACATTAACTTGGATTCCAACCTGTTTGGACTTCATTGTGATTTGGACTTGATCTCTTTGCATTCAATCTTGAATTGGATTCAAACTTTTTGCTTTCGATCCTGACTAGAACTCTAACTCTTGGGCCTCGATCTTGATTTTGACTAGAACCTCACTGCACTTGGACTCAAAACTTTATGGACTCGTTTTTCACTTGAAATCAAACCTATATTGCTTTTAAACCTATTTGTACTTGATCCTGACTTTCCCTACATCTCTGCTTAAAACAACCCAGTCTGACTCCTTTTAGGGAAGTAACTGAAACACTGTATACCCACTCTCATAATTTTTATGAAACATCTAAACATAACATATTTTATTAAACATCTTTAAAATATATTCAGGAATCTAAAATTGTTCTCAGGTTTCTAAAAATGGAATGAGCGCTGTCTGTGTCTGGGCAGTGTGAAATCAAACCCATGTGCCATGTTTACTGTTCTGTCTCAGTTCCCTGCATTTAACCAATGTGAATGACACGCTCAGCCTTTGCTTAACAAGGAAAGAAGGATGAGCACAAAAGAGCAATTTTAAAAGATTACAGATTCTGACAGTGAATCGCTTTTAAAATCTCAAGGAGAATGCTTCTCCTCTCTGGCCGTCTGTCATGAAGACATTTAGTCAGTGTGATTAACCACTTTCTTTCAACAACATGGGGCTAAGTGTCACCCTGTCTCCCTCGATCAAGTGTATTTTATATTGCCAGCGGGCCATGTGATCCTTCGTATTTTTGTTTTGTGTAAGTGTATGCATCTGTGTTGCTCCAAACACATTTATGTTCTGAAATATATATATATATCGTTCCCCTATCATTTTGGATTTGATCGCTTGCCCATTTTTACAGCTTTTACATATTGTTATTATTGCTACTATATATCATTATATATGACAGCATCTCTGACAGGAGTCATATCACAGGTTTATATCAACATAATTGTTATCATGTCTATGAGTACAGAAACTTGCATGCCGAATGCACCAAATTATCAAAAACTAAATACAAAAACACATTGTTGCCATAGTAAAGACCTGCTAATAATGCAAAACTAGGCATTTGATTAGCATTAGTCAAATAAAATCATGTTATCTAGTGTTGCTATCTCAACCTTAATAGCTCTTTTGCAAAGAATTTCACAACAATCACTCTGTCTAGCATGACATTTTCAATTTATTTGCCTTGTGAGCATCCTGGTGTGGATCCCCCTCATAATGGACATGGAATGAAGATACCCACCATGAAAATTGAGGAGAAAAACAGAAAGATTGTGTGTGTTTGAAAGAGTTTGAAAGGGTAGAAAGTGTGCTCAAGACATCCTCCCACATGAACACGGTGGGGATTGAAATGAAGATTGGCTTTGTGAATCCTTCATAGAGACCTCTGAGCAACAGCAGGTAAAGTCTTTTTTTATATCAGTCAAGAGAGCTGCTGCCAATCCCACCTCAGAGTGAGCCATGGCGTTTACTCTAAACCACACTGTGAGTCCAAGAGAAAAGCTGACATCTCGGCATGCAGTCCCCTCCGTGTTTTCTGTAGGTTTATGGTAGAAATGATGCTTTGCTTTCACTTTACAAACTAGTTCTCTGATATGATTCCTGCCACAAAAGGGTGTAGGATCCAAACTAATTGGAAAAACACCAGCACAGTATTACTTCCTCCAGCCGTTCCCTTCTGCTGATCTTCAGGCGATTTAAAAAAAAATCTCCAAAAACATTCATCGTGTGTTAATTTTAGATTCCTGTGAGAAGTTAGCAGTTGTTCCCCGCATTATTGAGATCATGGCAGACATTGCTTTTGCTACTGCTATAACAGTTACAATGTGATCAAAACTGCCATACCAGGTAGTGATACAGCCAGACAGATTACTCTCAATAGTCCACTGGTAGAAGTCGGTGAGTATTCTGGAATCCATGCCAAACCTCCTCACCCAACAAAGAAAGAAGAGCCGTTGCCTTGCTGTTTTTGTGATCACACCCAAGTGATGTGACCAGCTCACCATCTCAGATCCTCAGTGATGTTGATCCCTAGTAACCTGAAGCAACTGACTCTCCCCACCTCTGTCCCCTCGATGTGGATAGGGGTGTGACCTCCACCCTGCAGTTTCCTGTAGTACATGATGAGCTGCTTGGTCTTGCTGATATTGAGCAGCAGGTTGTTGTCTCAGCACAGTGATGTCAGGGATCTCACTTCTGCTCTATAAGCAGACTCAAAGCTAATGTCATATATAGCTATATATCTATAGCTGCTAAGAAACAGCCATATCTGAGACTGGTCTATAAATGGAAAGTATTAAGATACTTATTAAGTATTATGATTCTGGATACTTGCATACTAGTCTTGTAGCATTCCAGCAACCTTTGCAGATTTTAATTCTAGCCTTGCATATTTACACACCAGCCCAATATCACACTGGCCCCTTTCCACGTTGCCCCTTTCCATACTTGCATACTAGCACATGTGCTGTATTTTCTATAAACACTAGCATATTTGTTAGAGAAGTAGACCAAAACTGAGCATTCAACTTCTAATCTAATTCACAGTGTGTGTAAATTAAAATACACCCCGTAGGCATCATTGTTACAGACAAGATGAGACAAATATGAGTGGATTATGAGCTTCAGATCAATGGTGTGCAGTGAATGGAAGTGTTTTTACACACACACACGCACGCACGCACAGACGCACACACACACACACACACACACACACACACACACACAAGGAACGACAGAGTGGAGAGAAAACTACTACTGATACGAATTAGATCAAATGTCCCATGAAGGCACTGGAACGTTCGGTATTATCCTCTGATTCAATTTATTTATTTGTCCATTTATTTTTCAGACGATTCATCAGTAAAGCCCTCATACTGATAGCATGAAATCTGTACTCAAAAAATGAGACGACCCCTCCTCAGGGCCTACCATCAGATAAATGTGCATTAGCTGAGATTTACCATTATCTGTTCTCAATTTATATTTTCATTTGTCTTCCCTCTGAGACTTTTCTCTGCGCTGTTGCCTATTTGGATTCCACCTTCTTAGTTTGTTGATTCAGCAACCAAGTGTATTCATTTCTAAGCCATCTTTCTGAGCCGTTTTCATAGATTTTCGTCGTTCTCAAACACGGATTATCTAACAAGCAATCGTGTCATAACAAAACTTTGAGCTTAATGTCATCCTCAGAAAAAAAGAAGGGAAAAAAAAGGAACCTGAAGAAGAAAAAACAGCAGGTCCCGGCATGCACCTCGAAAATTATTCATGTGGCCCTGCACGGTGCTTGGTGCTCGAGTGCAATGAAATGTGCAGTGAAAATGAAAAATCGATGTAGCATTATAAGCTACAGAATACCGCTTGAAGATGGAGCATGAGATTCTTTCCTCATTCTTCTTCTTTCAGCCAGCAGTAACGGAGGTGCAGGGAAATTGAATAGAGCCATCGGCAATGAGCTGCTGGAGAGCGGTTTGTGGGTTACAGTGAGGAGGAACGGATGAGACTTGTGAATCAATCAGAGACAGGGAGAGAGAGAGAGAGAGAGAAAGAGGGAGAGAGAGAGAGAGAGAGAGAGAGAGAGAAAGAGGGAGAGAGAGAGAGAAAGAGGGAGAGAGAGACAGAGAGATAGAGA
>JBCNYG010000021.1:16057478-16081888 GCA_039654305.1 Porochilus rendahli
TGTGTGGAGTTTGCATGTTCTCCCCGTGCTTGCGTGGGTTTCCTCCAGGTACTCCGGTTTCCTCCCACAGTCCAAAAGCATGCACAGTAGGCTAATTGGCTGTTCCAAATCACCCGAGTGTGACTGCAAATGGTTGTGTGACTGATGGTCCTGCGATGGCTTGACGAGCTGTCCAGAGTGTACCCCGCCCTCACCCAGAGTCGTCTGAGATGGGCGCCAGCCTCACTGCGACCCTAATTAGGAATAAGCAGTTCAGAAAATGAATGAATGAATTAACTATTCTATAAATACACAGATCAGCCATAACAATAAAACCACTTCCATAGAGTTTTGGACTCTACAAGATTGCTGCAGGTGTGCCGAGGATCCTGGCACTCAGATACTAACAGTCAGAGTTAACAAATCTTTGTCATGCTCCTCAAACCATTCCTAAACATTTATTACCGTGTGGCAGGGTGCATTATCTGCTGTTAGGAAACACCATTACCATAAAGGGGCATAACTTGGTTTGTAAAATTGTTTAGGTAAATAGGTAAAAAGTATTAATGTAATATCCAAAAGAAGTCAAGAACCCAAGGCTTCCCAGCTGAGCATTGCCCAGAATATTATGCTGCTTATTGACTCCTTTCTATCATATCCAATATTAACAGTTTTATGCTACAGTAGCTCTTCTGTGGGAGAACAGACGTGCTCGTCTTCAGTCCCCACACACATTAATGAGCCTTGTGCTCCCATGATCCTCTTACACTTCACTGCTTCTCCTTCTTTCTACACCTTTGGTAGGTACTAACCCCTGCATTCCAGAACACATCCCACAACTCCTGCTGTTTTGGAGAAAATAGATCCAGTTGATTAGCATTAACAATGTGATCTTCGTCAAAATCACTCAGATCCTTACACTCATCTATTTTTCCTTCTTCCACATCAATTTCCCAAACTGACTAGTGGCAGGACTGCCTCCCCCACCTGTCACTGGGTTTAATGTTATGGCTGATGGATGTTGTTGCTCCTACAAATTCACTGGCATGGGACAGAGTATTAGCTTTTTCTCAGTTTCCTTTTTAGAAGTGTGGTTTGCATTTAGTTTAGAGTTTTTTGCACCTGCATTTGAAGAACATTTGAGCTTTTAGCAATACTTCTTATCCACAAGTAATTTTTTATTATGAACATGAGGTCATGTTTCATCTTCCAGCCACAGAATACAGAGTACAGCAGTTACAAAATTTACAGGGTGCATGTTAGGAAAATTTCATGTTATAGGAATCCCCCAGAATCTACTCTGAAGAGTACAACCTAATGATTAAAAAGATGAGGAGGAGGAGAAGGTCGTGCCACCACCCAGGACCCAATCCTGACACCATCTATGTGTCTCTCCCTCTCTTGTATTTCAGGACTGATGTCCATAAGCGCTGTCCCCTGTGTGAAGTCATTTTCCCACCACACTTCGAGCAGCGCAGTTTCGAGCGCCACGTCGAGTCTCACTGGAGGGAGTGTCCCGTGTGCAGTGAACAGTTCCCTCTGGACTGCCAGCAGCACCTCTATGAGAAACATGTTCTCACACACTTTGATAGCAATGTGCTCAACTTCAACAAATTTGATTAGAAAAGGCGCAACTTTGTAAAGCTTTCCGGTTGCATACTCTTGGAGGAGGCCGTAAATTCTTTGTTTAGCACTGTTGCTAATGCATGTTTTTACATCATTAACATTTACTAATCAGAATTTTTGAGATTTGCACATAAACATGGTACTGTCTCATGAACACATTTTGTTGCTCAGTGTCAGCTATCAATCTTTTAATCATATTGACCATTTTCTTTCAAAACAATTAATTTATTCTGAATGCATTTATAGCTGCTATGAGATGGTTGCCCTGTAAAACAATAGCCGATAGCTTTACATGTATAAACATAGTCTGTATGAAGAGATGTCTGATATCTACAGTCAAAACTCAATGGACGTTTTCTGTATTTACTTATGTTTTAATAATTTTATATGAAAATTCAGGTCATGCATAACATGTTGCTGTGTAATATGTAACGGTTTTGTTCAGTAGCTGCTCTCGTGATGTATGGCACTGTTTTCTGATTTCTGAGCTGGACCATTTAGGATTTACATAATGATGAACTGGGAAAACTTAGAATTCTTAAAAATTCTGACAAGATGTTGAAGATTTTAATTCTGGAGATTAGATATCCTGCTGCTCATCCTGTCCAAACAAATTATTAGATAAAGCTCATGATTGGCGTGTGGCTGGCATGCTTTAGTGTTCATGTAGAGTTTATTTACAGATGAGAAACTTTAGCTTTGCGCACAGAAATCAAATGTCTTGAATGTTTTATCCTATGAAGACAATAAATGTTGCTTTGAATTTTAGAAAAACAATGCAGTGATTTTTCCACTGTCATCAAATGTATAAATTCGAATTATAACAATCTATTAAAAATAAATATGACAGTTTTTCTTAATTGCCACAACACACTCCCTGAAATTTATCTCCTTTTATCAAAACAGTAAACACAAATGCCAAAATTCTAATTTCACTTTCAAAACCTTTAACTTGCCTTGCAAAAACAAAACATGATTCAAAGTATTTTATCCTTACCCAACACTGACATCAGAGAACACAGAAGACCAGCCAATACATAAACTTACACAAAATTCCATACACACTACATAAATAAATGTAAAATACTGCATTCATGGCAGAGCAGGAAAAAAAAGCTTAATTTGATGTAGACTACTTAAACGAATTTATAAAAAAGAAAATAAGCAATGTAAAGTCAGGTAGGGAAGCATATTTTCATTTAATCTGCATTGGTGAAATTGGCAAGATTACAAAAATAAAAGTCGGAATATCGTTGAAGCTGTGAACAAAATGTTATTTAACTATTAATTACTTTTCTGTGCAATCACACTTTGAATGAATAGAATAAAGAATTCAGTAGAAATCAGCACTAACCATACCAGAACAGCTGTATTTATACTGAGACTAGATAACACCCAGGTGAACTCTTTACTAATTAGGTGACTTCTGAAGACTGTCTTTCACTGGATTTTATTTAGGGCTATCAGGGTAAAGGTGGACGAATAAAAATGCATGCCTCACTTTTCAAATTTTTATTTGTAAAAATTTTTGAAAACCAGGTTTAATTGTCCTTCCACTTCACAATTATGCACCACTTTGTGTTGGTCGAAAAAACAAAAATGCAGTTATGTTAGTGGTTGTAATGTGACAAAATGGGTAAAAGTTTGAGTATCATCAAGGTATGAATACTTTTAAAAGTCAAAATAAAAAAACAAACCCATGCCCACTTTTTCTGAGCGGAGTCACTGAACCAATAAGACAAGATTAAAACCTAAGCCTGGCTGTTATAGCAACCACAGGTGCAAAAACCAAGTCCCATGGAGTTTTCACATAAGTGTTCAGTAAAAGACCACACTTTGATAGTTTGACCTTTATTGGGATGGTTCTGAATGTCTCCATGCATCAGGCAAAGAAACGGATCGGGGCTCAAGACAATAGTTAATATTAAGGATTTCACTGTAAAACTTTTGCATGAGATATTGCTCTCTAATGACGGATCATGACAGTGTGGAAATTAAAGTCATGTTTTTTTGAATTGTGTAGTGAATTGCTAGAAGTCTGATGGCAAATGGCCAAGAATTAAAGAAATATATACAGTTAAATAATAATCCAGAAATTATCTGCATACGAGAAACTTGGTTGAAACCACACCTGGCATTTAATATCAGTGGGTATAAAATGTCCAGTGGCATAGCTGGGGCAATTTGTTGGGAAGTGCTCAATGAGAACATCATTGGAAGTGATCATTATTCTATATTATACAATTCACTTGGATGGGATCACGAGATGAAGGTTTAGTAAGGCCGATTGGGGAAAGTTTACTAGTCAGTCGAATAAAGAGTGCTCTGAAGCAATTAAACAAAGAAACAAGACTTTTAGAGAACTTAGAAGCAGCAGTTTACTACAGAATTTAATAGAGTATCAAAAAGGTCAAGCAAAAGTACGAAGAACAGTTAAGAGGATAAAAAACCTTGTTGGAGAAATTTTTGTTGTACCATAGGAAAAACAAAACCAATAGGTAAAGTGTGGGGAATGAGTACCCTAAGCCTACCCTATTAACATTGAAAATGTGAAATCGTAAATATTCCATAAAGTATTACTTGAAGATCCATTAATTTAGTAAGGACTGGGGAAAATAGGTACTGGGAAACATAAAGACTGGGGAACATCTGATCTGGGGAACATAGGGCTGATCCCTTCATGAGCTAAGAGCTTTAAATAAATGTAAAATGACAACTCCAGGGAAAGATAGTGTCTGCTATACCATGCTAGCTAAATTAAGTGACTCTGCTCTAATGAAAGTTCTAGAAATGTAAAATAAGGTACAGGAAAAATGTGTTATTGTGCCTAATAACAAACCAGGAAAAGATCCCACCAGTCCAGAAAGGTATAGGCCTATAGCTCTAATATCCCATTAATGGAAGACACTGGGAAAAATGGTAACAGAAAGACTAACATACTATATAGAGAAAAACAGCTTATTCTCATCATGCCCGAGTGGGTTCAGAAGAGGGCACAGTACAGTAGACCCTTTAATATGTCTGGAATCTGATATCAGGAAGGCTCAAGCCTTACTGATAGCTGTTTTCTTCGATATAGAGAAAGCATATGATGTGATGTGGAAGGAGGGTCTTTTAATAAAGTTAGATTGTATGGGCATAGGTCGTAAAATGTATAATTAGATAAGACATTTTTTATTTGGCGGATGTATTCACGTTTGAGTGGGAAACTCATTTTCTGAGAAATATTAACTAGAAAATTGAACTCCTCAAGATAGTTTTATCAGTCCTTTTCTATATTCGATTATGATAAATGACATATACAAGCATATTAAGCTAAATATTGGAAAGTCACTCTTTGCAGGTGATGGGGCAATCTGGAAAAAAAGGAAAGAATATTGAACATGTTGTAGGGAAAGTTCAAGAGGCTATTAATGAAGGTGAAAAATGGGCTCAGACATGGGGTTGTAAAATATCTTTAAAATATCTTTTTTTACAAGGAAAAATATCAGTGAAAATATTTGCTTAAAACTGTACAACCAAAAATTCATTCATTCATTTTCTGAACTGTTTAATCTTAATTGGGGTCAACAACTCTGGGCATAGGCCGAGTACACTCTGGGCTATTTGCCATGCCATTACCGGGTATAACCAAATATTTGAAAAAGTAAAAGTGAAAAAAAATCATATTGAGAAAATGGAAGAGAAATGCAAGGAAGTGGACCAAGAAATACCAATTAGCAAGGCGGAAGCTAAATCTGTTATTTAAAACAAAGTCATGATACAGTGGCAGAAACTATGGGACAAAGACAGTAAACAATTTATTTCATTCTTCATTATCCAAAATAAGCATATATATATTTTTCTAGTAATGCTGGAAAATTGGTTCTAAGACATGTTTTCAAATATCTGCAGACTACAAGACTAAAAGCAAGGATATAAAGCTATTATAAATCAGAACAGTTGGTGTCGTTAATGCTACAATTCAAAAAAAAGAAGAAGAAGCAGCTCTGAATGCTATTTGCCTTTCTGTGCTTTTTGATATTATCCTTTTCATTGCAGACTATTTGTGTATGACCTTGTGCCTGGCGCTGACTCTGCTTGAGTTGTTTCCCATATAAATATTAATATGTATATATTGCTTAAATATTTGTATATATATATTCACTTGTTAATAGCAATGTGGCTAGTTGGAAGCTGGTGCTATTTATTTTTCCCACATTTTCTCCTGGTTTTTGGTTAGCTAGGAAGTGAAGGAAGCCAATGTTTTTTTGTTGTTTTTTTTCCTTAACAACATGATATTTCTGAGCACATCTATAAATCTATAGCTCCTTTAAGCGCACTTAAGAACCTTAGTCTTAAAACCAGCATTATGCTATTTGGTGCAACAGTGGGGATGCCTGATTCTTCATTCATTCATTCATTTTCTGAACCTTATCCTAATTAGGGTCACGGGGAGGCTGCGCCCATCTCAGCCGACTCTGGGTGAGGGCGGGGTACACTCTGGACAGCTCGCCAGGCCATTGCAATCATCAGTCATACAACCATTCGCACTCACACTCACACCTAGGGGTGATTTGTAACAGCCCATTAGCTTACTGTGCATTTTTTTGGACTGTGGGAGGAAACCGGAGTACCCGGAGGAAACCCACACAAGCACGGGGAGAACATGCAAACTTTGTACGCTCGAGCTGGGAATCGAACCCAGGACCTTCTTGCTGTGAGGCGGACGTGCTAACACTACGCCACCGTGCCGCCCTAAATGTACTTTGTATTAGACTATAATGTTGACTCATGCTCTAAAATGGCTTTGTTAAACTATAATCTGCTAAAAACTTTAAAACTTGTCATGACTGCACAATGATGAAAAGTACGAAGATAAACTTGCGTTTAAACGATTTTGTGATTTTTTCATCTTTCACTGTCGGCTAGATTTTTCTTGTTGATAGGACCGAGGCATTAAAGCTCGCGCAGTCTTTTTTCATCACTTATCATTACTTGAAGATGCAGATTATCCTGTTGACCAAAGGTTTGTTCAATAATCAGGCTCGTTTATGCTGATGCAATCAGAGTCTCTGTGTTTCTGAGAGAGCGTTCCAAGCTCTGACGTATCGGCACTTTAAAGTTAAAGAACAGCGGCGGTCCTGACTTGCTTCATAACTAAAATAAGAATCCACTCTGTAAATTTGATTTTAGCGTTTATTTCAAGGGTTTGACACTACACATGTTTAGATCTTGTTAAACTCCATCTAAAGTTTCACGTCCGTAAGGCAATGAAGTAAAAGAGTGTAATGGCACCCGATTGTTGCAATACTGTCAACATTTTTACAAAATATAAATACACATTTAAAAAAAAAAATAGTTACACAAAAATGCCCCAACTTTAAATCATCACTTCAAAAATATGTAACATATTGATCTTTATTCTTCGTATTATTTTGTTTCTAACAACGTAATGCTGACTAACACCTAAGCGTTATAGCTGCGAAAGAGTGCGACATGTTGTTGGTTGGTTTCTGCCAAAAAATAGGGCCATTAGGTTGGAAATTCATGCGGAACGTTTACCTGGAATGCGACCGTTTATTTTCGAAAATATACAAATTCCAGTTCGAATTGATTCCATTCCATTTTAGACATGAAAAATATTTATAAAACCCTTTACTTGAGTGTAAGCGTTTGTATACATAATCAGTGCCCGTCTAATTTTTTTTACCCTGAAAAGCCAAGCTCAAAACCTCATGAAACGCCTCAGATAACATAAAAACGGCACAGAATGAGATGCTGTGATTGAAAGATTGATTTAGTTCAATTTGAAATAGTTTTATTTTCTAAAGATTTTTGGAGCTGCAAGGCTGCTGTTCTGGAGGCAGTAGTTCGGAGGTTAAGTAATGTACATGTGAAAGACTGCCTGGGGTGTATTGTGTAGCGAAAAGGTTCTTTTTATTTAAGCTTTTGGGCTTCGACAGTCATCTCATCTCATTTGTCTATTTAAAGAAACAAGACAAAAAATAAAGTTCTGTTTTTTTTTTTTAAATAAATAATTTTTCTATATATTTTTCTAAACACAACTGTCAGGCCGTGTATATATATATATATATATATATATTCTTTTAGTTGCCTCTCACACTCTGCTTGGAGTAGGCTCTGATGTAAACCACGCATCTGATATAATGCAAAATCCAGCCCACACACACACACACACACACACACACACACACTCACACACTATATATCCTATTTTTTAACACTGGTATACTTTGCTTCCTATTGGTCTAGTCAAGCGTATCGACTTCATGCCAAGTTCCTTTATCACAAAGGGCTTGTTTAAGAGTGTGTAAGATGAGGACTATGCTTAAGGCTTTTAGGGAACCACAAATTATTTCATGACGTGAGTAAAAGACCAGCTTTTAAAATTGAAAACCAGCCCTGAACAGAAAAGATTTTGTGCAAGTGGGAACAAGGGGCAGTTTTAATGACACGGACTACGAGTGATGGGAAGGATTAATCAAATGTCTTTAGAGTCAGGCAAAAGTTTTTAAAACCCATTGCACTGAGGCTTTTGGTTAAAAAATGATTGCTAAGCCTGCATTCACACTAGGGGTGAGGCAATGTGACCAAAATATCAGATCACGAAAAAGCAAAAATATTACTGTTGCATTAAAAATAAAATCTTCAAATCGCATTTTTAATATTAACATAAAATAATCCGCTTCCGTTCAAAATCTGTAATTAAAATAAAACCTTCTTAAAAAAATAAAACAAGTGTCATGATTCTTGTGATAGCTTAGCAAAGTGTATTGTGACATGATTATTAAGTATCATTGAAAGATTTGTATTCATTTCTGATAGAAGGGGCTTGGAGTGAATTCAGGACATGGTTGAAGATAAATCTGAATAGGTGGCAGATTTTTAGGTTTTTAGTAAACTTTTTACTGTCTCTAAATGCCCAGTCAGATTCTGTAAAAGCTCGCTCATGAAAAAGCATGATGTCTCTTATTCTCTTGTATCACCGGCAGTGATTCACCGCCAAGCTTGTTGAACTTTCAACCCAAAATTCTCAGGCTGGCGGAATTTCTTTTCACTTGTCTTGTTCACGAAGTGTGCTGTGTTTTGAGAGATAAGTGTGACAATCTGGAAGCTTCCTGTCCTCTGTCATGGAGCTAAGCGGCTGTGATTGACAGGCGGGTATCGTAGCAATTCAGCCCTCTGCTATGACAGTTCATTCTGCACGGCAATTCAATTTGCCATGGTTTGTCAATAACAATAAGAGGAGCAACTCTGTGTCACAGCTGGATTGGAGCTGGTTGATGTCTGATAAATGCAGGCCTGTCTGGACCACAAGATAAACCAGGGCCTGTTGTAGTAGTAGTAAAATAATAATAATAATAATAGTAATAATAATAATAATGATGATAACAAGTATATATTTTTTCAGTTATTTCCCCCAGCATGATCTGGGTTGCTAGTTCTGTATTTGTACCCAAAGGTAGAAGAAGCACTGTTAGGAGGCATATTTATTGAGCTTGAGAACTTCAAACGGCGGCCGACTCTCTTCTCTGTCTGCAGCACGGCCGCATTTCCATTTCAGCGTCACGAGGGACTCAGTACTCAGAGCCGCACTGTAACTGGATTTGATTATCATTTCTCCAAGGTTAATCGCTCTTCCCGCAGCTCATGAGCACCGTTTAGACCGTTTATAATTTAGGGATTTATGGCAATGGTCTGCAGGAGAGTAACTTATAGGAAGCTTTTAGTTCACCTTTATTTCCAGATGATTCGTTTGTAATGAACTGAAATGAATCATTCTTTAGATGAAGTGAGGAGATTCACAGATTCCTTTGCACCTGTTTCAGTTTGCAAAATCTAGTTAATTTCTTTTAAATTTAAAATTTTAAATCTTGTTTCCCAATCTTGTATACGGGGCAGTGGTTAGCATGTTCACCTCACAGCAAGAAGGTCTCGGGTTCGAGTCCCGGGTTGGATTCCCGGGCTCTGGGCATTTCCGTGTAGAGTTTGCATGAGTTTCTCCCCGTGCCTGTGTGGGTTTCTTCTGAGTACTCCGTTTTCCTCCACCAGTCCAAAATTATGCACAGTAGGCCGATTGGCTGTTTCAAAATTGCCCCTAGGTGTGAGAGTGAGAGTGAATGGTTGTGTGTGGTGGCCCTGCAAAGGCCTGGTGAGCTGTTCAGGGTGTAACCCACTTTCGCCCAGACTTGGCTGAGATGCATGCTAGCCTCCCCGTGACCCTAATTAGGATTAAGCGGTTCAGAAAATGAACGAATGAATGAAAATTAAAGTCCTCTGAGATAACTGGATCAGTATTTTTTAATTGTATCTCTTTTAACATTTCGTGAAACACCCTGCGGTGGCCTGGGGAGCTGTCCAGGGTGTACTCTGCACCCACCCAGAGTCGGCTGAGATGCGCACCAGCCTCCATGCGACCCTAATTAGGAATAAAGGGTTCAGAAAAGGAATTAATGATTTTGTCAAATAAAATGTTTATTAAAAACAAAGGTAATCGCCCCCTTTAAGTATCTACGTGTGGAGGAGTTTCACTGTTTAGGTTTCATTTTTCTCTCCGTCTGCCTTTTCTGGAGTTTTGAGGGCGTGACTAAGTGCAAATCAGCTGTGCTGTGAGCTATATTAAATTGGTGTTTATTGAAATATGCACACACCTATGAACAACCCCTCAGTGAAACCACTTAAAACCTTTTAGAAATTTTGTTCAGGTCTCTCTTTCCTTCACACTTCTTCACTTCATGACCTTCTTGCTCTCAAAGTCCTGACACCTGCACATTGCTCTTTCTAATGATGTCTCTTATTAGCTATGCTAATTGATAAGTCACATCTGTAGAGAATTGACTTTGCCCTGAGTCGGAGTCTGCTCAAGAGAGATTATGCTGCTTTTGCATGCCTTACCCATAATGCAAATTGCATATTCCTGATCTAAATCCTGGAGCATGCATCCATTTTTTTTTCTCCTCTTTGGATGAGCATTTAGCTGCACCACCTACACACACAAACACACACGCATATACACACACAAACACAAACAAGGGCACTTAGAAAGAGGAGCACTCCTCTCATCTTCATTCTAATGCATCGCTTCTGTTATTCGACCTTCTTCAAATGGAATTGAAGACTTGTGATGGAGAGAGCTTATTAGAATGTTGTTCATGTTAAATCATATAATTAGACAATTCATTAAGCTACGTTATGGAGAACATGACTTTATTAACAACAAATTGTTCCATTTATTTAAAGGATTGTTTTTGTTTTTTGTTAGCCCAAAATGGCTGATATTCATCATTGCTTCTCTATGCAATTTTGCGTGAGTGCGTGTGTGTGTGGGAGAGAGATAATTGCCAATGCCTCATTTTGCCTTATTTATGTTGTGCACTGGAATTTCTGGCCGTGCCTCGTCAGCCATTAATTTCATTAAGTGCTTGTGTCATCTCTGTCGCTCTGCGTGCAATTACACTCTCATTAGTGCGTGTTTTTCGCTGAGTCAAAGTGTAACACCATGCAGAGGAACCCATCAACTCGTCAGGGTCAAATCAATGGGCATATGATAAAGGCTAAAATATTACATTTTTACATTACTTGGATGCACAGGAATCTGTACACTGTACACATGCGTGTAGCCTCGCGATTAAGTTTCACATCCTACGCGTTGGCTCAGAGGTCATACCTCGCCCCTTGTGTAACAAATCAATTAAGGCCAATCAGCAGTACAAAAGACGTATAAATTTTTTCAAACATGTTTTCGCGCCCCCCTGGGAGGAAGGAAGCGTTTTGCTTCATTAACTCCGGGACCATTTGAAAGGTGCTAATTAAGAGGAGGTAGTTCAAAGAACTTAGGGTTGGGAATCATAATGAAGATTTTAAGCCTTGGGGACAGCTGGTGCGTGTCCACCTAACCAGAGGGGTTCCAGATGCTGTCCACTGGAGAAAAATGGAGCAGTTGATGTAGTTACGGTTTTAAGAATATTACTATTCTGCTCTGCTCTACAAGTGAGCGCCTAGTCTCTACAACATCATGTGGTCATCGGGGGCCGTACCTCTGGATTGGCAAACCGGGGTAGTAGTTCCCCTTTTTAAGAAGGGGGACCGAAGGGTGTGTTCCAACTATCGTGGAATCACTCTCCTCAGCCTCCCCAGAATAGTCTATTCAGGAGTATTGTTGAGGAGGATCCGGCCGATAGCTGAACCTCGGATTCAGGAGGAACAGTGTGGTTGTTGTCCCGGCCGCAGCACTCTTGACCAGCTCTACACACTCTACGGGATCCTGGAGGGGGTATGGGAGTTTGCCCAACGTGTGCTTTGTGGACTTTGTGGACCGTGTCCCTCTGGATATCTAGTGGGGTGTGCTCCGGAAATATGGAATACTGGACCCATTGTTACGGACCGTTTGGTCTCTGTCAAGCCAGAGCTTCGTCCACATTGGTAATGACATGTCAAATTAGTTTCCAGTGGGGGTTGGACCCCGCCAAGGAGCTCTGCCTTTTGTCACCGGTTCTGTTCATAATTTTTATGGATAGAATTTCTAGGTGCAGTCAAGGTGTTGAGGGTTTCTGGTTTGGTGGCCATAGGATCTCGTCTCTGCTTTTTGCAGATGATGTCCTTTTGGCTTCATCAAGCCAGGACCTTAAGCTCTCGCTGGAGCGATTCGCAGCTAAGTGTGAAGCAACTGGGATGAGAATCAGCACCTCCGAGCCCGAGGCCATGGTTCTCAGTCGGAAAAGAAGACGCAGAAGAAGATGAATGAATTAATGAAAAGCGAGAACCTTTGATTCCTACAAGAAGAAGAACTTTAAAATAACCTAATTGAATAGTTAATTCACAAGCTCAATACACTTTCAGAACTGAAGAGCATCGAAGCATGCTGTTCTGATGTCAGAGGAATTTAAAACAGTTTTTCTCTGTCAAAATCAAAAGGGCATTGGTAACTGATCCGGAGGTCAGGGGTTCAAACCTCAGTACCACCAAGCTGCCACCGTTTGGCCCTTGAGCAAGGCCCTTCACACTCTCATAACATAAATGTCACTCGCTCTGGATAAGAGCTTCTGCCAAATGCTGTAAATATAAAAATGCTCCTCATCAGTCACAGGGATTTTTGCTTGGTTTACAACAGTGCATGATGAACTTAATGATGGTGTTCTCGACACCTCCACTCCATGTGGAAGAATGAAAATAACCCAGGCTGTTTGAGTTAAGATGGATTTTAAGAGATTACCAGCTCAGGAGAGTTTTGTGGACTGTTAACCAAATTTCTCCAGACTTGGTTATTGCTTCATATGTATGTGTGTGTTTATATGTGTGTGTGTGTGTGTATATATATGCAGTGTCTGTAATCAGTCGGATTTTCTGACTTTTGTCGGATTTAAAGAAAATTGTCGGATAAAGTAGGATTTTTAGGCATTTCTCTTTCATTTTGCACTTTTCTGTCGGATTTTTAAAAAATTACTGCGGTTTGTTTATATTGACAACTTGAACTAGGTCAAAGAAGTAAAATCTAGTGAGCGTACTCCATCCATATTCTCGTATTTCTAGTAGCTCACAATCGATAATCCTGGTCTCAGACATGTGACCGGCAGCGGGAACCTGCCCCCCATGAAAATAATCCACTGTGCTGTGAGAATACAGTCCAGTTAATGTGTCTACTTGTTTTTTTCTCCTAATCTAGTGCTTTCATCATGCCTCAATGTCTAATGTAAAGAACGATAGTCCTTTAAAGTTTCGCATGTTGACACAAAGTGCGAAAAGATGCCAGTAAGTAAGTGGCTGAGCGCCATCAACTGGCACTAAAGCCTGATGGAGCAGTGACTCCAGGGATGATATGGGAATCTAAGTCACCTTATAATTACGTTTTTGGACTGCATTTTTTTTCACTAGTGAGTTTATATTTTTTGTAGGCCTTAATTTTGACAGATTAGACATAATGCATACACAACTGTAGTTAGTTTGATACCACTTATATAACATTCTAGTTTATATTCACTCTGCAGCTGCTATTTATTTATTTCATTTCATAGTGCCGTCAGTGTACATACCAGTGTTCAGTTTTTATTCACAGGTGTTTAGAGTTTATATTTCTATTTATAATGTATATAATTGCTTGTGTTCATATTCTGCTCTTGATGGTGTTAATTACAGTTTACTGCCTTGCTTGTTCCTTTTTAAAGCTGAGAGTCTTTTACAAAATTTCGTCATGTGTGAACATAATGACAAAGAATCTTGAACCTTGAATCATATGCTGCTGTTCATAATAACATGGATGACAAGAGATTTAAGAAACCTTCTTTACAGTTTGTCAGAAATGTATTTTTAAAACCCATTAAATTAAAGAAGCATCAGCTAACAATTTAGCTTTTAGATATTTCATTAGACAATGAAAAAATGTTTGATGTTAATTGTCAGTAAAGATGATTTGTGTTACAGTAAGAAAACATTAATATTTGGAAATATTAATATTAATATTCTAAATAACATTCAAGATTCCACTAGATTGCACAAGATTCCACTATTTAACACCAAAAAATTTAAAAAGATATACATGTGTGTGTATATGTGTATATATATTTATTTATATATATATATATATATATATATATATGAGTGTGTGTGTGTGTGTGTGTGTGTATACATATATACCATCTATTATCAAAACTACAATTTTCATAATTTTTTTTAAGAAAAGACTGCCAACACCCATTTATTACCAATATTAAAATATTCATCATGAAATAATTGCAACGGCAACGTAAAAGTGATTAAAATCAGTGTTTCTCCTTTAGAGTGAAAATGTCTGCTGTAGGGAAGCATTTTGCAGTTTCTACCAGGTACATCAGACAAATGATTTGTATCAACAGGGGTTACAATGCCAGAGGACTTTCTGCTACAGGTTCGATCCACCACTCAAAAACCTGCCGTCCTGCACGCTATGTGGCAGAATGGAAGAAACAAAAACAAAAGTTTTTTTAGCATGCTGCAATGCATCACATAGCATGCTGTTTTTGTTTTTTCTTGTTTCAAAAGCCAGTGACCAAATGACAGTGCAGCATGTAGCTAAAATATATTATAGAATTCATTGCTTGGATGCTTGACTCTTCTCTGTTGTTGAGGACGAAGGGTTTTGCAGGTTAATAAGGCATACTGAGTGTTGTTTCACAGTGCCTAATAGTGTAATGCTGGCTAAAAATAAAATCACAAAAGGTAGGTAAGTCTGTTGGGCTTTTACACCCGAGCCTAGTCACTCATTAGGCTGGTACTTATCCCTGGTTTCCTTAGCGTGGAGTGACTAGGACTTCTCCTGGATGGGACGTGTGTGTGTGTTTGTGTGTGTGTATATGTGTATATATATATATATATATATATATATATAGAAGCCATGATAATGTGGTCAAGCAGATTAGCAGGGTAGAGTCTCCAAGGGTAACTGTACAGTAGCGCTGAGTTTTATGTCGATTGACAAAACATTGGGTGTAACTGAGACATGATCTCGTATCTTATTTGGGATATTTCTCTTTAATTAAAAAAAAATCCAATATATGCTTGAGCCACTCAGGATACAAAATGGGTGAAAAGAATCAGGGGACTGTCCCCAATATGTGTGCCAAATGTCAAGAGTTTCACCATACTGTTCTATGGGCTGCAATAACCAAAAAAGATTGAGAGGTTGATGATGATGATGATGATGATGATGATGATGGGAAAATGTAGAAACACTTTGTTCACCATTTTGCTAAAGTAAACACCTACTTATACAATGTAGATGCTGGCAACTTTGGAATTCCAGATCTCTTTAAAATTAAATAAATAAATAAATAGGCTTTGGGGATGTTTTTCTTCGAACTTCTCTGACATTTGTGTTTCTGAGACAATTTCTTTTCATGCCCAGCATAAAGACTGACAAATTAGTCTATGCAAATTACTCCAAGTTCACAACTCCAAGCCCTTGAACTAAGGAGCAGTTTTGTCTATTCGTACACGTCAAATATCAGTCATGAGGCGAGTCTATTGTGTTCGCACACCATACGCTATTGCTTCTCTTATCATTTACAGGAGGTGACATTTCTTCCCCTTCAGCTGGAGAGAGAATTTATCAGACTAATAAATTCAGCAGTTGAGCACCACGCCTCTACATTACAGTGAAAGGACGATGACATTGCCCTTTTATTCTCTTGGTTAAAGAATGTGTACAGGCTTCAATGCGGAGGTTAAATGACAGCTTTTCTATTCCCTGTGCATTTATATCTGCACTAATGACGTGATCATTATTGATTCTGGCAGGTGCACGGCGTGCCTGAAATGTTCACAAGTTTGAACGTTCGGGTTCCTTGCTCTCCTCACTAGCTCGGGCTTGGTTTGTTCACCTCTGCTCTGCCCCCTCACCTTCTCTTCCTCCTGCTGTCTTCTCCTGACCTTATCCGACACTCATATCATGAAGCAAGAAAACGAGGCATGTTTTGTTGGAATGGATGGTGGAATAACAAGCAGCCTGCAGTAAGTGTAATCTATGCAGCGGTGGACAAATAACAAGCCTGCATGCCGTGAGATCTTGACTAAAGGCTACTCTTATTCTGTTGCTGGTTTCCCAGTGGACAGTGAGAGAAAAGAAAAAAACTATTCATGATTGACAAAAACAAAGCAGTAATCCTACACTCCTCTATTTTCACTAATCTGTATTAACTACCCTGCTTAACGAAACTTGTTTTGTTTTGCTTGTTCCTGATGTCATGGATTTTGAATGAAAGTTTTCCACATGATCAGCCGGATAAATTCCTGCTGAAATTGAGGAAGCTTGGTAGACCAGGTAGCTGAGAAAAAATGAAAAAGCGAGACGTGGCAGGGGTTGTAGGATTTCTAATTCCTGAGTACCCCTTCAGGCAGGCACTTTATATATTTTGGTATCCTGAATCAAAAAAAGCGCTAATTTCATAATGTAGTTAGGTAAAGTTGAAAAATTAATCAAAATATAATTGTTTTTGTGCCCACACACACACACACACACACACACACTTGCCAGCGATCGGCTTCATTTCCTATGCAAACTGTTATCACTTATAACAGTGAATAAATGAAGGGAAAGCCATACTCTGTTAAAGCACTGCACCCACTGTATTCACCAAACCCTAAAGGAGAAGAGGAGAAGTATACTCATTGTACACAATGCAGTAGAGATAACCCACAGGAGAGTTTAAAATTGCTCATCATGGCTTTGACACAATCCGACGATGTTACCCTTCCTGTTAATGCATCAGGACTAAAAACCTGTTTGTTTCAAATAGCAATCATGAGTGCACACAACATGAATAAATGACTGGTGGAGCGAACATACGCATTTACTGACCTTTGAATTCGCACCACCTGGTCGGATCCTTGTTGTTGTGTAACCTGACCTAACGTTACGATACGTGACGTGTTTACACTAATACTACTAATAACATTACCACTGTCATGGCATTAGTTACTGTGTCATTAGTGGAGAAATTCTAATTTAAATCCTTACCTCTTTCGAGTCTTCAGACACACACGTGCTCTGTCTAACTTGAAGATGAAGAAGAACTTCGAATTATCTTATTAGGTCCTTTAAAAACACATGCTAATTAGAAGCTGATCACAGACAGCTCCTCACAGTGAGATGACATTGCAAGGGGCAGAGACAGAATCATCGGGACACTAAAAGCTGAGGCTGTGCAGATGTTCTGAGGGGAATCGTGACACTCGTACTGTACTGAACGTCTGTTTTTATACTAGAGTTCATCAATAATCAGTCTAGAGACGCTGTTCTCCATGAACATTTTACTGCTTTGTTTTGTACTTTGCGTTCAGAGGCACAAAGAAAAATCCTCCAAAAACTTTTATTCAGTCAATACAGCATTTAGAATTTAAAATTAGGGTTTAAGTCGTTTTCAATTGTGCCGATTTTACACTACTGTTATTTAAAAGAATGAGGAAAATTATTTGATCATTCAAAATTATACAAAAAACTCCACAGCAGCACGGTGGTGTAGTAGCTAGCACTCCAGCTCACAGAAGGTCCTTGGTTCGAGTACTGGGCTCGGGTATTTCTGTATGGAGTTTGCATGTTCCATGTTTGTGTTGGTTTCCTCCAGGTACTTTAGTTTTCTCCCACATTCCAAATACATGCACATTAGGCTCCAAATGTTCCAAATTTCCTGTGTGTGTGTGTGTGTGCAATGGTCTGGTGAGCTGTTCAGGGTGTGAACCACCTTCGCCCCGTGTCGGCAGAGGAAGACTCCAGCCTACCCATGTGCCTTATAGGAGTCCGCAATTCGGTAAATGAGGGACGAGTGAGCGAGTGTGCATGAGCGTGCCCCGTGCTTGTGAGAGTTTCTTCCATGTCCTCCAGTTTCCTCCCACAGTCCAAGACATGCACATTAGGCTAATTGGCTGTGTGAATGATTGTGTGTGTGTGTGTTTCTCTGATATGGACTGGCTAGCTGTTCAGAGACTATCCTGCCCTTACACAGAGATAGACTTTAGCCTCCCTGCACCCTAGCTAGGTTAAGTATTTTGGCAAATAAATAAATAAATGAATGGGAAAAAAAAGAATCAGATGTTTCTGCCTCTTTCGATTCAACTCTGTAGTTGGGAGCTGCATGTTGACGGTGGCAGTCACTAGAAAACTAAATGTGCTCTCACAGAATACCGATCATGGTCCACGTTTAATATTCCGATATTAGTACAATGTTTTGTCCCAATATGTACCAATGTTATTCCGATCTTTGATCCGTTATCCTGATTTCATCTGTTATTTCGATGTTTCATCCGATTGTATTACAAGTTTTTCCTATGTTTTCCTGAAGTACACTCAACACAGCCCAAAATATTTCACTCGTGCCTGAAAATTTCCCCAGAGTGCAACTATGTCCTCCAATGTGGACCAGTGTTCTCCAGTGTAACATCGGAATACGACTGGGCCAAATCGGGATCATGATTGGTATAGTGTGTGTGCCCCTTAAGAGTATTTACTATATAATGCTCGCTAATGTACATTTGGAACATCTGGTATCAGGAGATGAGCCAAATTATTTTACAGGGTAGAAAAAATTGAAAGTTGGTCTTTTCTGACATTTTTAAGTAATAACATGTAATGGTGTACCACTCCTTGGCATGTCAGTGTGTTTGGTAGTATAATAGAATCTTAGTAAGAGTCACTGGATGACACGGTCATAAAATTATTATACTGTCATTGCAAAATAATACACACGACTCATATAAATCAAATGAAATACAAAATGTAGTAATACAATACAGGACACGAGCCCAGATAAGGGAAGAGAAGGCGTGATGAGCGAATAACTTTTAAAGAATAGAATTCAAAACCAGCATATTTTTTAACCTCTCTTTGCCACAAAGTTTATTTTCTCCTCTCAGATCCTCGAAATGTTTCTCTCCATGAGGACAAGTCAATAAACTTCTATAAATACAAACTGCTTCCTCACGTCCTCGGGGATTTGCCTTGTGCTAGAAGTTGCACGTTCTGCTGAGGGAAAGCATGGGTCAGGTTCTTTTGCTCCTTAAGTAACCCCCTTACATTTCCATTTCTGAAAAAAATAATTTGAGCCTAACTTTTTGAGGTCAGTCTGTTCAGCATCTGCTGCGGAAACAGAATGCGACGCGAACGCTGCCGCAGCTTTCCTCCGTCCTCTCGGCTTTGTCCGAGGACGGATGATAGGTCAAGATGTGCTCAGGGCGCGTGTCATACCTTAAGGGACATCTGTTCCCGAGCTCCAGAGACCACTCGTATTTCACTTAATGCTAATGCAGGAGGACAATAAAAGGAGGCAGCAACAGGAAATAAATAAATTAGGAAACTGAAATTGTTTGCGGAGATGTGAGTTTGGAGTGGATATGGAACAGGATTCAGGACTGAATATAATTATTTTAAATTCTTATATAATATCTTTTAAATAAGGATTTGGGTTTGGGTTAGCTATTGTAAAAACAAATATTTTAAATAAAACAAAGGTTTATTTTGATTTATATGCTTGTTTAGTCAGTTATTCATGGAGGTGTTTTGTTCTAGAATATCAATTATTATTATATTATCTATTTATTATAATTAATATTTCTTTATTTTACATCTTTAATTTACCCAAAGAGCTCACCAGACTCAGTGCAGAGCAACACACACACAACCATTCACACTCACACCTAGGGGCAGTTTAGAATAGCCATAAGTTTTTGAACTGTGGAAGGAAACCGGAGTACCCTGAGGAAAGTCACGCAAGCACAGGGAGAAGATGCAAACTCCACACAGAAACGCCCCGAGTTGAGCCTCGGTCCTGGGACTCGAATCTTTCTGTGCTAACAACTACACCACTGTGCTGGCCCAAAATTACAGTATTACAAATATAAGGAGTCCAATATTTTATAATTGTGAGTGGTGATATATATGGAGTATATGTGGAGTATATGTACCTTTGCTCTCAGACCCTGTGCAGTAATTGCTGTATCTATATGTCTGTGGTAAATGTTGATCAGTCCTGCACATCGATCTGGAGGGAGTTTCTCCATTCCTCCGTACACAACAACTTCAACGTTGGGATGTTGGCTGGTTTCCTCACATGAACTTCTCACCTATTTCTACCGGATTACAGTCAGGATATTGATTTAGCCAAGATGTTTTAAGCAAGCCTGCAGTCTGTAAAAGATTTAGTTTCTGACGACGAAACACAGTTACAGGTTTCCACTGTGATGCGAAACTTTAACCGGGCTATGCCAAAGGAAAACCAGAGAACCTTTCAGAGTTCTTAGTCTGACCTTTTTCTTACAGCGTAGTTATTACTAATTATTTTTTACATTTCTTTGTGATTTTTTTCCCCTCACTTGCCCTTTTGCTTCTCTCTGAAGGTATTTGATATGTTAATCGCTCCAAGGGATTTCCCAACATCACATTCACATCACTGCTGTGTAAGATGTAATTTTTTTATTGTGGGGAGTTAGTAAGGTGGGGGTGGGTTTAGATGAAATGAAGAGCAGACAGAAACGAGTTTTGAAGTAGCTGAATGTTACGTTATGTTATGAAACGGATTTTTTAAAAATTTGCTTTATTTCTTTCAGAATGGATATTTTATTTTGATTATTAAGTCACTGCTTTTAACTGGTTCTGTTGAGTGTTAATTGGTTTGTGTGTGTGTGTGTAATATGTGTATATGAGCGAGAGAGAGTGCCCGTGTGTGTGGTGTGTTATCCTTCCCTTTGGATAAGGGCTATTTAAACTCCAGTATATCAAGAAGTTGCATCTTTGAAGCCAGCTCTGGAGCAAAAAAAAGCAAGCAGCATGACATGCATGTGTTCTTAAGAGCAGTACACACTGATCTTTGGGAGATGGGTTGTTCATTTAATGTAGAGAGTGAATAAGGGATATGAATGAGAATATTCATTCATTTGCCAAAATGTTAGTCCTAGTAGGGCCATGGGAAGATTGTAGCCTATGTCAGCCGACTCAGGGCGTAAACGGGGTACACTATGAACAACTCGCCATGCCATCACAAGTCCAACACACGCACAGACATTCACTTTTACACTTAAGGGTGGTTTGGAAGTGCCAATTTGCCTACTGTGCATGTTTTTGGACTGTGGGAGGAAACCGGAGTAGCCAGAGGAATCCCACACAAGCACAGGAAAAACTCCTCACAGAAAATCCTTTACGAGACCTAGGACTCGTACCCAAGACCTTTCTGCTGGAAGACGGACTTGCAAACCAGTAAGCCCTTCGTGCCCCTAATAATGAAAATATTAGATTATGAGAGTATGTAGATTGAACCTGGGGCTGAGCATCGATCAAACCGCTCAGTCATGTGTTGTTTCTCGAGGTAGAAAACGTCCACGTCTTCATGTCTTTTTTGCCTTGGCTGGTTAATTACTTTATTTTGGCATGGGAAGACTTTTGAGAGTAACCAGGGACACCCTCGCCCACTCATTTCCCATCTGCTCTGTTTGCATTGCTGTTTCTACACTCTTCTCAATGTTTCTGGAAAGTGTGACTCCCAGTGCTGCTAACACTGTGTGTGTATATGTGTGTGTGTGTGGGTTTGTTTTGTTTGGTGGGGTGCTATTAGTGATCTCTTTCTCCGGGCGATCCCTGGAGTGCTGATGAGGATAATTATGTTGAACCTGTATTTTGTGGGAGAGTTCACTCTCCCCACGGCGCCCCCTACAGCTGTGGATTAGTCACTCCAGTACTGAGCTTTTATGTGTTAAATTTAGCATGGGGGAGGGGAACGGGGAGTGTGATTACATTTTTTTTTTTTTGTTTCGTCACAGCTAATATTTACCAATGGGTTATCATGCAGTTATTAAAGTGCCTCCATGCAGTTCTAATTAAAGTGAAGTGACGTGAGTGCTTGAAGGAAAATGAAACAGCGACGCATTCCAATTATTATTTTTCCCCATCACTATAGGTTCCGGGTTACCACAGTTTAACTTGGGACTCAACTGTTCATACAAATTAATCAATATATGAATCCGTAATGATTCCATATGCATATACATGTTTGTTTGAGTGTGTGTGGGTGTGTGTGTGTGTGTGTGTGTGTGTGTGTGTGCGCATATCAGTGTGTTATTAGTGATTCTTTTTTTATTAATTCCACCAGTGATCTAACGTCCACATCAGGACGTCTGGACAGTTGGAAGTGATTTTAGGTAAAACAGGGTTCCAGGAGGTGTTATGATTGAACTCAGTTTGCTTAAAGAAAGGTTTTCAGAATTGACCTGATTTTCTGCTAAACGTTTCACACTGAAACCCCTAACTTTTGCTAACTAACTAAGTGAATGAATAAATAATACACCTGTGCTTTGCCTCAGACTTATTCGCAAATGACTTCCAGGTGTTTTTGCCACCTTTGAATTCTGAAGTTTTGAACACATAACACTTTTTCATGCTGCTGATTGACAGCTGCCCACGTCGACACCACCGGCTGTGTGGTTTGTGTATTTTGAAATCCTTTTTCTGCACTCATCTTGCCTTTTATCCACGGGCAGCCCCCCCACGTGGTTGTCAAGGTGCACAACGTCTGTATGTTTTTTGTTTAATTTGTTGTTTAGTTTGCTTTTAACAAAATCCTGGCCAGACCTGCAAAGATTTTCAAAAATGGTGGGGACACTACCCTAGCTGAGTCCAAGACCTGACTTGACTTTGGAAAGTCAAGATCAAAAGTAAAGGTCAAAGCAAGGTCACACAATTGTTGAGATAGAGTGCAATTACGCCCTAATGTGCAGTTATATGCTTTATTCATTTATTCATTTTCCGAACCGCTTATTCCTAATCAGGGTCGCGGGGAGGCTGGCGCCCATCTCAGCCAACTCTGGGCGAGGGCGGGGTACACCCTGGACAGCTCACCGGGCCATCGCAGGGCCATCAATCACATAACCATTCGCACTCACACTCACACCTAGGGGTGATTTGGAACAGCCAATTAGCCTACTGTGCATGTGCATGTTTTAGGACTGTGGGAGGAAATTATTATTATTTTGAACAGCATTCTCCTCTCCGACCCAACCACCAGAGAGTCCGGCTCCCTCCCTACAACGTTACTGGCCTCGCAGATCAGTTTGTTCAGTCTGTTTGCATCTGCAACCCTCAGCCTGCTGTCCCAGCATGCAACAGCATAGAGGATGGCGCTGGCAACAACAGACTCATAAAACATCCTGAGCGGTGTTCGGCAGATAAACGACCTTAGCCAACTCAGAAAATAGAGACGACTCTGGCCCTTTGTAAAGTGCGGCCGTGTTCTTAACCCAGTCCAGTTTATTGTCAGTATGAACTCCGAGGTATTTGTAATCCACCACCATTTCCACATTGACGCCCTGGATGGAAACAGGGGTCGCTGGTGTTTTGGATCTCCTAAAATCCACAAACATTGTCTTGAGCTTTGTCGCATTACGCTGTAGATGATTCTGCTCGGACCATGTGATGAAGCAATCCACAGCAATGTAAAAATAAACTAAAGAAATCAACTCTCCATCTCAGGGACTATTCAGCGAAATCCACCTCGCTCTTGGCTCTTAATTGTTTTCTGTTTGACCATTTTTGGCATTTGCCAAACCACTTGGTCCTACTAGTGTCTCCGGGAGGTTGTAGCCTATCTCAGCCAACACTGGGGGAAAGTGGGATACACCATGAACACACAACCGTTTCCACTCACACTCACACCTTGGGGCAATTCGGAACCACCTAATGTGTATGTCTTCGGAATATCGGAGAAAACCACGGTACCTGGAGGAAACCCAGGCAAGCACGGGCAGAGCATGCAAGCTCCATACAGAAACGCTCGAAACCAGGGACTTGAACCTGCCGCCCCTGTTTGACAATGTTAATGTTGTGTGTTTGTGTGTATTTCCTATTAATACTATCCTGAGGGGATGCAATCTTGGTTCGAAACAATTGGCTGTATGTACATATTAAATTGTTAAAGATTATGTTCGACAGGACATTCTGTACAGCGCTGTTTGAGATCAATATTATATTACACGCTGTGTAATGAGAATGTGAGGATGTAATAAAAATGGCATGAGGTCAGCTTTTATGAAAGCATTATTCCTGCATGATGAACAGGTGAGGCCTATATGTTCACATTAACCCATGTAACAGAAAAATCAAGTTTCAGTTCAAGTTTCAAGTTTCAAGTTTATTTGTCATGTACAGGTAACAATGAAACATCATTACCGGCAAAGAAATTCTTGGACTCAGAGCCCCCTCAAATTGCACTTAAGAACAGAAAAATATTGCACATAAATTTGTACTGAGAAATGAAATACAAAACAAGAACAAATATTGCACATAATGTAGTATT
>JBCNYG010000021.1:16098890-16113864 GCA_039654305.1 Porochilus rendahli
TCTCTCTCTCTCTTTCTCTCTCTCTCTCTCACACACACACACACACACACACACACACACACACACACACACACACACTTGTTCTTTCTATATCTTTGCACAGCTTCCATCATAATTAAGATTTTCGAAAACCAAATTTCCCCGTGATGGACGCGAGAGATGAAGCGGCGGCGTGGGAAGCGCTGGCGAGCCGGGACTCGTGTTCCAGGGATGCAGCCATGGAGCACATTGAGCAGGAGGTGAAGAAGAAGGTGGAGAGTATCGTGCCAATCCTGAGGACATCATCAGCATTATCATCGTCATCGTCATCGTCCACATTGTTGCCTACTGGGATGACTGAAGACTTGAACTGCATCCTGGCACGTGTCCTCATGCTCTCCAAGAGGTGTCCGTACGAAGACGTGAGAGGAAGATGCGTCTGGCTGCTCCACAGCGTCCAGGTGAGGGGGAAAAAAATACAGACGGGGAAGATGGGAAGGAGGGAAGAGCGAGGAAGGGAGCCGAGAAAGTGATGGGCAGGTAGAGGGAACAAAAGGACGAGGATGGATATCAGGATGGACGGGCGAAAGGAAAGATGGCGGAGTGAAAGAGTCGGGGAAAGGAAAAGAACGTCCACTGAGATGAAAATAGAACGAGAAACAGTCGAATGAGCGTGGCATGGGGGTCCCTGGTCGACTCTGAGATTCGGTTATGTTCGTCTGGATTTCCTCGGGGTTTTCTGGTTTCCTTTCTCCTTAGGTGTAGTTATGCAAAATAGCCACCAGGTGTGAACATGAATGAGAATCATTTTAAGCATAGTGACCCCGACTAGGACAGAGTACCCGGTGAAAGAGAAATAATAAGAAAGACGTGAATCGTTGCGTGGGAACGGTGCTCGTCCTCTGGGTTCTAGCGGTATGATGCCTTTGACGCGGATTTAACCAAACATCATGGCCCTTCAGGACACAAAGCGAGTGCCGTGCAGACATCCATGTTGTGTCATGCAGGACGGTAAGGGTTGGTGGGATGTTTAACTTGGCATTACGTAGGTGTAGTCAGTTATCATCAGTTCTGATGTCGCAATCCAGGGAGCGACGCGGTATTTGTTCACGTCGTGATTTCGTTTTTGCTGTACGCCTGTGTGTGTGTGTGTGTGTGTGTGTGTGTGTATGAGATAACCCTCTGTGCCACGGTCACGGGGAAGGGGGGGTTGTTTGCTCGGGGTCACATGGTTTGATCAGTAGCACTCCTCTACTCTCACCAGAAATCTGTGGAGTGCAAGCCTGGGTCTAAACCTGAGCTCCGTGAAGTGTGTTTGGATGGTTTTCTTCTGGAGGAATCAAAAGGTTCCCCCGACGGAAGGAATCCACAAAGCACGAGTATTCGTATTTTTAAAATAAAGTTCTCTTGATTAACGCACTGTTGTTGTATTTGAGTATCGTTGCTCTGCAGGAACGTACAGGTTTCTAATCGTCTATCCACTGACGGGAGAAGGTTCTAGCGTGGACACGTATCCAGCCCAAAAAAGAAATCATTAAACTAACATGTTTATATTATATATACCAGAGCCACGCCCATTTTGGCTGCTAAGTCTGTATAACACTCTCTCCCTCTCTCAGTGTTCAATCCTACTAGACTTGCGAGGGAGGACGGAGCCTATCTCGGCCAACTCTGGGCACCCTGAACAGCTCACCAGACACTCGCAGGGCTAACACACACAGCCAGTTAGCCTAATGTGCATGTTTTTGGATTTGATTGTAGGATGAAACCAGAGTAACGTATATACATGCACACGGAAACACCCACGCCGAGCCCGGGACTCGAACCCAGGACCTTTTGCATCACAGCAAGGTGCTTTAACCACTACTCCACCGTACCGCTCTGTATTAGAGACGTCACTGTGACTCACAGAGAGCGAATGCTTATGCTGAAGGCGATTCTAAAATCTCTGAAATACAACAGCAAGGCGAGAATCAACCTCCATCCACCTGCCGGCGTCGCTGTTGATCCGGTCGACGTCAGGTGTCGGCTCGCGTTTCTCCTGTTCTGGTTCCTCTGTGAAACGGGCTGCCGAGGTACCGTACGTTCAGCTGTGGGTAACCTTATGTACGGTAACCTGTTGCACTTTTGGAAGCATTAATACGTCCGCCACCTGGCAGGAAGGTCCTGGGTTCGAGTCACGAGCTGGCGAGGGCGTTTCTGTGTGGAGTTTGTGTTCTTTCACGTACTCCAGTTTTCCGTCAGTCCAAAGACATGCACGTTATTCTTATCAGGCTGTACCCCGTCCTCGCCCAGAGTCGGCTGAGATAGGCTCCACCCTCCCCGCGACCCTCGTAGGAGTACGCGGTTCTGTACGTGATCGCTGTGTTGTGTGTGTGTGTGTGTGTGTGTGTGTGTGTGTGTGTGTGTGTGTGTGTGTGTGTGTGTGTGTGTAAGTAAATACAGATGTATTGTCAGATTATATTTTTATATGAAGGAAGAAAACACCTCCTTGTTGAATGCTGGCAGTTGATAGGGGTTTGGATGTCAGAGTTGAATGTTCGCTGAATGATCCGTCACCAAGGACACTTGAGTAAACACACACAGTGAAAGGATGCCATTCATAGCAAGGATCATGTATTCACCTGAGTCCTCGGTCACCTTTGGATTGCATAATAAAATGCAAATAAAGCGGGAAAGACACACAAAGGGAGCGAAGATGTCCACGGTGAAGGAAATGGTGGTTAGATTCCCGGGTTTTCTTCCCACGGTCCAAAAAGTCTGATTGGTTGTTTCAAGTCGCCCCTAGGTGTGTGCGTGGGTGACGATAGTTGAGTGTACCCCGCCCTCGCCCAGAGTCGGCCGAGATGGGCACCAGCCTCCCCGCGACCCTAATTAGGATTTAAGTGGCTTAGAAAATGTATACAACTGAGCAGTTGAGGGTGAAAGGCCTCGCTCAGCCTCAGGGCCCAGCAGTGGCAGCACGGTGGTACTGGGGATTGAAGCCCTGACCTGTGTATCACTAACGCATAGCCCTAACCACTGAGCCACTGACATCACAGGGTTATTTATTCCAGGGCAAATCCAGAGGGCATTACACAGCGATAGCAAGTCCCTCATGCTCGTTCGAAGAAGGAAGAAAAATCAACAGTTTTAAAGTCACATGATCGAACTGGGTACTCAGATACCTCGGCGTAATGAAATGTTTCCCCCTAGAGGCCATCGGATGAACATTTTGCCCTCATGTTAAAGAAACTTTGTTTTTATTTGGGGGTTTGTTTTTTGAACAAACTATCCTAGCATGGGTGTGATGGTCAGGGGGGCACATCGTGTTTATGGGGGGGGGTTCGGGTGGGGGGTTAATCTAGATTTGGAATGTTGGAGAATTGTCTGTGACGTCTGACGATGTGGTTCTGTGGCTCTGTGTGTTTCAGCGGCGTTGTAGACGGATACTGCGTTATCAGCGTTTGTGGTGATTTCCGGCGTATCTTTTGATCTTGAGCCTTGAGCAGTTCTACACATGAAAAAGGAGATTCCAGTCTCAGTTACCAGATTTAAAGGGTTTAAAATCACGTCCTAATGCCCCCCCGATCTATTCTTTTCTGTTCTTGATTACCGCACATGATGAGAGAGAGAGAGAGAGCGAGAGAGTATGTTTTTGCGAAGTCTTGTTTGCCCTTAGGTGAATGTGAAAGGTTTTGTGTGTGTGTGTGTGTGTGTTGTCCCTGCACTGGTCTAGTGAGCTGTTCAGGATGTACCCCGCCTTCACCCATTGTCGGTTAAGATGGGCTCCAGTCTCCCCTCGACCCGAGCTCCACCCCGCCCTAATGATTATGCCAGATGTTCAGTATTTGTACACGGGGCGTGAAAGTGTCCCTTCGTCTAAACTTTTGACCTGCATTCGGTACAGCAGCTGAAAGCGTTTCCATTTCTCTGTTCTGTAAATAGCTGTAGGCCTTCTAGGGGTCAGGTTAACGCGCGCGTGGGGGGAGGGGGGTGTATCGACACACACACACACACACACTCAAGAGAGGAGAGATGAGTAATAGAATGGTGAAGGAGTTGGAAGGTGTTCTGTCGACTGTTTAGTTTTTGTGTGTGCTGAATATTAAAAAGTCATGATGGCGTTGCAGATCAGGCAAAGAAGCTCCCACGCGCTCGCGTTCAGACGCCCCTCCCCCGACACACATGACTTTACCCAGCAAGTCTCGGAGAGAACCGCTGGCACCACACACACGGGCACGTGGTTGGCAATTTATTTTAAAATTTATTTCATGCTTTTCAGAGTTGATCTGCTCAGACATTCTCTGGGGCACGGTAGCCCAGGATTGGTCAGTTCGGAGGAAGTGTGATGTCGTTCCCAGGATAGGCTAGTTAGAGTGAGGTCATCAGTGGAGGCATGGCTAGCTAGAATGCTTTCATCTATGCAGGTGCAGGGTCTCTGATTTCTACTCGTGAGCCTTGGTTTACAAAAGAATAAAAGATGAGAAATAAAAAATAAAAAGAGTGTGTACCTGTCTTACCGATCCGTCATGTTCACCTAGAGGGCCCTGAGAGCCTGGAAGGAGAAACCCGCGGCAGCGTCTCAGGAAAAGCGCTGTGTTTGTCCTGATGTTGAAGCAGGAAATTGTGATAAATGTCCACCAACGTCTTTAGGAAGTTCTCTGAATTATACTCACACACACACACACATACACTCACTCACACACACACTTACACTCACACACCTGAAGCCATTTTTCAGGGCCCGTCCGGTGAGATGTGATTTCTTTTCGAGTTACAGCATTCTCTTTGCCAGCTGAAAGAATGAAAAGTTTGGGGGGGTTGGGGGTTGGAAACACTGCACAAGACAAATGAAGGTGCACATAGGGCTTAATATAGACTCTTTCCTTTTTTCGCCCTTTTTTAAGCCGAGCTGTTGGGAGATAAGGTACGACTGAGTAAGCAAGTGTAAGCGCAGGAGAGAGCTGGTAATCCCCGTGATAGCACCGTTTGGCCCTCATCCTCCGTCGACTCGGAGATAAGAGTGTGTGTGGAGATTTTATTAAGCTCTTGAGGATCTATACGCCTGCAAGACTCATTAGCAATATCACAGGAGAAGAGCTGATCCAGGTCCAGAGGTCAGCACAGTGCAAAACATGCCTGATCCAGGAGGACTGATTTGATTTTATCTCAATTACTGGTTTAATTTGTGTTAAAAGTGAGTGATTCTAAAAGTGATAGATAACAGCAGCAGTTAAACACAAATAGTATATGTGGGTGTGCTCATATATATACACACAAAACCCATTGTCTTCTAAATGTTCCTAATGGTAGAGGTTTAGTAATATTTAAATGAGTACTTAAAATATATATATATATATATATATATTATGGTAATTCCATTCTGTCAGTCAACCTTGATAGTTAATATTAATCACTATGGATAAATGTGATGTTTTTATTTTTTATTAATGTTTTAATGATTGAGTAATCTAATATGATAGGATATTGATAAATATGATCAGTGATAGGATAGTGTATGAATATCTTTAATATTTTAGTTTTTTTTTTTTTAAGTTTTAGCTGACAAGGTGCATTGCCCAGAATGCAGAAATGATCTTGTATCGTTTTAAACTCATTCATTCATTTTCTTAGCAGCTTAATCCTAATTAATGTCGTGGAAAGGCTGGTGCCCGTCTCAGCCGACTCTGGGCAAAGGCGGGGTACACCCTAAACAGCTCACCAGCTTATTGCAGGGCCAAACCCATACAGCCATTCACACTCACACCTCGTGGTGATTTGGAACAGCTAATTAGCCTACTGTGCATGGTTTTGGATTGTGGATGGAAACCGAAGTACCCAGAGGAGACCCATGCGAACATGGGGATAACACCCACATGCATCCTCCACACAGAAACCCGTGAGCCCGGGACTCGGACCCAGGCATTCCTGCTGTGAAGCGGACATGCTAACTGTACCACCATGCCACACTGGTTTCCAATTCTAATAAAATAATCAAAATGCTATTTTTTGTGGAAGTTTATGTTATAAGACATTTATTTCCAGAATCTTACTGTACACATTTTATCAGCCATGTCCTATTTGATTTCATGAAATAACAGTTAAAAAGTTAATTTTTTCAGAGATAACTCTTCTTTAATTAATTTTTTTAAACTTTGTTTTATCCTGCGTTATGTCCTGTGATAACTAAAGCATACTTTAGCTTTTCTGGATTATTCACCCAAGTAGCAGTACACAAACAAAGCAGTAGACATTACCTCAATGTTCAACTCTGGATAAAATGTTGTTTTTGACACTATTTAGTACAATTTAATCCCGCAGTGCAGTACAGAGTACCCAGTGAGCATTATTCGAAAGTCTTTCCTGATGACTTTCTGTGAAATGTGAGTAAACTAAAACACCATCATCATCATCCATTAAAATTCCTCACGCTGGTTTGCTTGTTGCTGTGGTGGAAGATCACTGTTTTGTTTGGACGACCATATAATTGTTTTTTCTTGTTTTTGTCTGTGTAGCAGGATTCAATTTTTCATCTTCGACACACAGCACATAAACAGGTTTTTTGTAGCAACACGGGTCTTTAAAAGCAGGTCTGTCACGGACGGTGATGTTTTTGCTGGAGATTGTTATCGTGAGCAGGTGGACAGGTATAACAAGGCCACAGGTGTCAGGGCCACAGCAGCACTTTAAGTTACAAACCCCAGAACACATACATACACTGTACAGTTCTGTTTATCAAGCCATGTCTGTGTGCCTGTGTGTGCGTGTGTGTTTTTTGATTAGAATGGCATCATTAGATGCTCTATATCTTGTTTCCTACTTTGTTGTACATGGTGAGCTCGGAGGATCAGATGGGTCAGGCACTTGCGCCCTATCCGCTGTCTGTTTCCTGTCATGCACCAGCAAATTACGCACACACGCACGCACGGGCTGACTGATGATCAAAATGAAAAGCAGCAGGGTTCAAGAGTGCCGCTCTCCAAGATTTCATGCTGCTGCACCTCGGAATACCTGAACAACATCCAGCTGAACAGAACAAATGAGGCTTTTAAACTGTAAAAGTACAAACAACAAACACATGTCTGCTCTCTGGAATGCATTCCAAAACATCACGGGTAGAAAAGGCTCATGTTCATTTAGTACAAAATAATGTGCTTTAAAAGTTTGGAATTACTCAATTTATCACTGCTTAGCCATCCATCCATCCATCTGCTTGCCAAGTCGTGTGTCTTTCCATCTGCCAGACCAACCAGATGTAAAGTTTGAATTTACCAATCCATCCATTTAACCAGCCGGCAAACCATTGATCCAACCAGGTGGCCAACCGCCAACTAACCAGCTGGACATCCAACCAGCTGGCCAACCACCCACTAACCAGCTGGCCATCCATTCACCCATTCATCCAACCAGCCAGCCAGACAGTTGAACTATCTGTTATATTATATCTACATAGTCACACCTTTTTATCCCTGGATCTGTCCATTCACCATTATATGTATTAGTCCAGTACACAACCGTTTCTTTCCATTCCATCCAAGCATCTGCTCACCAAGCCACCCTACTATCCATTGAACTGTCTCTGCATTTATCCATCATCCATCCAACCACTCAAACTTCCATCAGTCACCTGTCAGTCCTTCCACTCTCCATCCCTTCACCCATTCTACCATCTGCTACCTCCATGCAACCATATAGCAGTCCATTTATTTATTCTTCCAACTGTTATGCATCAGTCCATTTATCATTTATCATCCTTCCACCCACCAGTCCTTTTGTCATATTAATCCACACCTCTCTCCATTCAACCACTAATCACCGTCGATCTACTATATGATCCACTCATCAGTCCCTTTAGTTCTCATATCTTTTCTTCAATCCCATCTAGTCACTTACTCATCTTATTCATTCATCTGGCATTAAGTCTTTCACTCATTTTTTTCTTGTATCCCTCCACCCATTTATCCATGTAATCCATTCATCCATCACATCCACCCACTCAGTCATTCGCTCGCCTGTCTATCAATCCACAAATCATCCATTCATTCATCCTTCCATGCGTGCATAAATCTGTCCATCCAAGCACTCACTTATCAATCTGTCATGCATTCTTACATGCAATCACCTTTCTTTTTTTTTAACCACCCACTGATTCACTCATCCATCTATCCATCCCTACTAATGTATGTATCTGGGTTTATCCGACTGAAATAGTTTGAAGCACTATTAGACTTGTGCAGTTTTCATCCTCTTTGCACCGTATGCAGCCGTGTGGGGTTTTTTGTGCCTAAGCGGTAATTCTGAGCCTTACCAATTCTTTCATTGTATGTGTGTAAATGGATTGGCATGACAATAGAAATCGACTTCTCTTGGTTAGACTGACAGCTTGGATCTTTCTTCCTCTCTTGTTCATTCTGAAAAGCTGACATATTAATATCATATGGTGTTGCATAATACATTATTTGCACTACAGTAAATGAGGATTGAGTGAACAAGTCATCGGCATCCCAAATACATGATATCTATGACCAAAGGAAACATGATCCCTTAATGCAACAATCTGACACATCTGGTAATTTGACATTATTTCAAATCCACTTTATTTCTCTAAAGAGCAAACATAACACCTACCTCAGGAGGCGATTTAATTACGCTGCCAGCACATTCCAGCGTTCCAACATTCCTCCGATCTGCTGTGATGAGGCCATTTTAATAATGAATAGGACGCGAAGACCTCAAACCAATTAGCCAGTGACATTTGGAGAAACAGCCAGGAGCAGAGCATATGGACCGAGCCAGGCCACATATTTTCTTAAATGCCAAGTTGAATTTGTTGGAGATGGCCTTACACATACGGTGGTGCTTGAAAGTTTGTGAGCCCTACCAAGTATTAACAGAGAACAGTAACGAGCATGCAGTTAAACAAATAAGCCAAAAATAAATATTTTTTACTTTTAGGAAAATAATCCGATCTTGGATATCTGTGTGAGGCAAAAATATCTGAACCATTTGCTTTCAAACCCCCTTGTGTAATAACTGCAGCTATTTCTGATGACCGCCGATCAGTAATTCATGTCAACTTGGAGAAGTTTTAACCCATTCCATCATACAGAACAGCTTAAACTCTGAGATCTTTCTTGAATGAATAAATACAGTTCCATCAGTGATTACGAACTGTCTGGGCTCAGGTGCGAAAAAACAGCCCCAAACCACGGAATTACCAGCACCGTGTTTCTCATGTCAAATAAGACTCCTTGAAGTTGAAATGCAGTGCTTTCCTTTCTCCCAACAGGTCATTCACACCAGTATGTTGTATTTTGGTCTCATCCAGTCACAAACTGTTCCCAGTACAGTTTCTGACTTAACCATGATCATTAGCAAACTGTAAGCTCCAATGTTCTTTATACAGAGCTTGTGCTTTTAACCTGGAACTATTACACATACACTATTACACACCTTGTGGTGCTCTTTGTTGTTCATCCTCTGCTAAAGAAGAGTGTAATGATGGCCTTGCATTTCCTCCATTGGTCTGACTGCGAACTGGTGGAATCTAAACCCTTTAGGAATTGTTTTATATCCGACTCTTTTCTTGACATTCTCAGAAATCTTGTTGTGAAGATCAGACTTTGATTTGAGCTGAATTAATTAATCTCACACAAAGCATTAACAAATCAAACCATGCAGTTTTCGGTGATGATAAAAATAAAAATTAGAAAGCTTATAGGAAACTGTAATAAACCTGTAATTTGAATTACCATTCGAACTTGAGAACTAAACTGAGTTGTGGTTTAATGGCCTTAGAGAGTATGCCGACGTCCAAGATAGGACGAGGGTTAAGATTTTTGCTCAGTGCCATCTTAGCAATGCTAAGATTTGAACTTGTAACCTTCTACAGTAATCTTTATCACTGAATCTTAACCACTGATTCGCCATCGTCCTTTTGAAGCTTAAAAATTTCTGGCGTAGTAATCATATTATTTTAACATCTAAAATAATAAGTATCAAGTGTAGCAGTTTTATTTTGAGAGAAACACTACTATGTACACATATACAGCTTAAATAAATTGTGAAGTGTTTAATGACAATTATAATCACCGTAATGATGATGACAGTGAATCATCTGTGAATCATTGGCTCTGTCTCCTCTAATGAACGCCACACATAAAGAGATTTCCTCTCTGGGGCCTCACAGATAATAAGAAAGGAATGGTCCGCTTGTTTAAATGACACAGCGTTTTAAATTGTACTGCTTTGATCGGTGGATCGCGTCATATTTAAATAGCGTCAAACCGGTAGATCTATTTTAGTTTAATATTTCACATGGGTAGGTGACAGTTTTAATTAACAAGTCAAGACAGTTTTTTTCCCCGCTTCAGACAACCCATACTTCAGACAGGTCTGACCACTTTATTAGGAAAACCCACTCCTGCACGTTTATGAAATTAGCCAAGTAAAGGCTCATGTGGCAGTTGCACAATGCATAAAATCAGGTCAAGCGCTTCAGTGAGTGTTCACATCTGCATGGGGAAATGATGTAATCTGTTGATTCCAGACATTTACATTTATGGAATTTGGCACCCTTATCCAGAATGACTTGCATTCATCATTTTTTTTTATACCACTAAGAAATTGAGGGTTAAGGGCCTTGCTTAAGGACCCAACAGTGGCATATTGGTGTTACTGGGGCTTGACATCCTGGTTGAAGTATTTCAAAACATTTTCAATTAAAACAATCTCAAAATTGCTGCCAAAAACAAGAAAAAAGCAAAGATTTATGGCGACTCTCACTCCTGGGCATGAATATAAACTACATCCCATAGTGGGGTCCTGGTTTGGAAGCTCCAGGACTTTTAGCACTGTGAAGCCACCTCTTAGCCAATGTTTCTTCCAGGTGTGCTCTGACATGGAGTTGTCACACCTGACAGCGCCCCCAACTATAGGTTAAATAGTCCCAGCCATACCCTTGCTGTAGGTTAAACAGTAAAGTTAGGTAGAACTCTTCAGCCTTGGTTGGTAGCTACCTATTAGTTGGTCACGCTACACAAACCCACCCACACCCATGGTTTCGCCAACTTCTGGCACACTAGCTGGCATACAACGCCCATCGAGCAAAAGAGTGAGACAGGTACTGTGCATGAGCCTTTCTTCATCATCAGGTTCCGCTGCTGAGAGCCAAGAACAGGACTCCAAACCGCCCAACCTGACTCTCCTACAACCCGGAGGAACAGACTGATAGGGACACTGAGAACATGTGATCTTCAGAACAGATTATAAACAAGCTTGTGGTTCAACCAGTAATATTGAGCAGCTTTAGTGATCTCAGAGTCACTACTATAGACTATGTACTGTTCCATACTTTTCTCCTTCCCTGCTCATGTACTCCAGTTGCCCATTTCTCTTATGGGGCAGAGTGGCATAGTGGTTAGCACTCGTGCCTCACATCAAGAAGGCCCTGGTTTCAAGACCTTTGCCCAGCAAGGGCATTTTTTGGTGGAGTGTGCATGTTCTCCCTGTGCTTGAGTGGGTTTTTTCTGGGTGCTTCAGTTTCCTCCCACATGCACATTAGGCTAATTGGATATTTCAAATGGTCCCAAGAGTCAATGGATGTTTGCCGGAGAGAACCTGTTTTGCATGGGCCTTGCAAACCTTTCAGATAAAAACATGTACCAACAGAAACAGAAAGCAGAAAGTGGCCCAATGTATCACAGGGTTTCTTACATATGTCTGTTTCACTCTAAAGTCTTTTTATCTTTTGTTCTCCGTCTCACTTTCTTTCTATGCGATGTTATTTAGATGCAATTCTCTTGCTGTCTCAGGCTGCATGGGGACAGGCAAGGCAGGACAACACACGGGCAGAATGAAATGCAGTCGAGCACACTGCTGCCATCAGTAAATACGCTTCAAATTAATTTGAGCTCATTAATTGGAAATTGTTTGCCCGGGGATTTCTGTGTTATTCCAATTACTTACAATGCGAGCAGAGATGTAGGAACATGGCAATTTTTTTTAAAGAAAGCGTAGGAGGGGGATGACAGAAGAGGGAAACATAAGAGCAGATTTGTTCCGTGAAGGGAATGTCAGGGGTTTCTTTTGTCGGGTGCAGGAGATTTTTCTGACCTTTCACGAGACCTTATTGTGCTTTGTGCTCAGTATTTAAATTGATTCTGTCTCGGAGAAAGAGCACAGAGTGAACTCCAGGTCTGTTGTCCTGTTTCTCCTGGCGGTTTTAATCAGCCACAAACAGATGGGTATTGAAAACAAGCTTTAAACATGACAAACACTGGACAACCTTTAAACTCGGCTCTTCACGTTGCTGGATGCACAGCAGACCAAGTAGTTGCAACTACTACTAGTGTTTACAGTTAAATACCAAACAATTACGTGTAACAGACATTACAAATTCACAATTCTGATTGGCCTGAATCGGCACGGTGGCGCAATGGTTAGCATGTCCGACTCACAGCAAGAAGGTCCTGGGTTTGATTCCTGGGCGTGGGCGTTTTTTTGGGGGAGTTTGCGTGTTCTTTCTTTGCTTGCATGGGTTTTCTCTGGGTACTCTGGTTTTCTTCCACAGTCTAAAAACATACTCAGTAGGCTGACTGTCTGTTCCAAGTTGCCCCTAGGTGTGAGTGTGAGTTTGAACGATTGTACATGTGTCAGCCCTGAAATGGTCTGGAATCGGCTGAGATGGGCGCCAGCCTCGCCGCAACCCCAATTAAGATTAAGGTGCTTAGAAAATTAATGAATGCCAGACTGATTGGTGTTGATATTTTTTTTACTGTAACATCACTTATTATAAATTTATTTGTAAGGTATTTAAAGCAAGTTCCTGTCATCCTTCACTTTACAGCAGCTATAAATGTCCATTCCCTTTCTTCCCTTTCTTCCCTATCTCAACATTATTAACAAAAAAATGCACCTTGTTCCCAAATCATCCATGGAGGCCCAGTTGAGTTCATGTTCATTTTCTGAACCGCTTAACCCTATCACTAAAGATCTCCAGACCATTACAGGGCACCACTGGGGGCAGCCGTAGCCTAATGATTAAAGAAGCGTCATTTGGGACCAAAAGGTCACTGGTTCGATTCCCGTACTAGCAGGAAAAATGTGTGACAGTAGTGGAGTGAGCTGCACCATTCCCTTCCTCCACATTCATGGCATCTAACCCCAAACTCCACTTTGGGCACCCCCAGTGTGTGGCAGCCCACCGCTCCGAGTGAGTGCTCGCTAATTGTGTGTGGGTGCTCACTGTTTGCATGTGAGTGTGTGTGCTCACGTTGGATGGGTTAAATGCAAAAGAAATCATTTTCCTTGCCGGATAATGCAGTATAGCAAAATAAAAAAATAAAGCTGTGGATTTACATTCCTACTCTCACCTATGGTCTCGAGCTTTGGGTAGTGACCAAAAGAACGAGATCGCGAATACAAGCAGCTAAAATGAGCTTCCTTAAAGGTGAGAAGTTCTATCATTCGTGAGGAGTTCGTAGTAGAACCGCTGCCCCTCCGCGTTGAGAGGAGCCAGTTGAGGTGGCTCGGGCATCTGATTAGAATGGCTCCCGAACGCCTCCCTGGTGTGGTGTTTCGGGCATGTTCGACCGGGAAGAAACCCTCGGGCCGACCCAGAACACGCTGAAGGGACTGATCCAAAAGTCAGGGGTTTAAACCCCAGTACTACCAAGCTGTCACTGTTGGGCCCATGACCCTCAATTGATAAATATAAGTCGCCGAATGCCGTAAATGTAAATATTAATCGGTTGAATGACTGGGGTTTTGCCAACTTGGAGTCATGTGTGTTGTCCACATGATCACCTGTCAGTCAAAGCTTGTAGAGTTTTATTTATTTCCGAAGCGACTAATCGCCCTTTCAGACCTTTTGAAGCTTTGGAACGTGTGCCAGCGCTTTGCTTATCTCTCCATGACCATTTTCTTGAGGCAGGGATCTTCTATTTCTAGCTTTCACTTCCCATTTATAATTTCTCTCTCTCACTCTCTGTCTGTATATTTCTCCTCAGATGCTAAAGAAATCGTTCTGAAGGCTCAGATCCTGGCAGGGGGCCGAGGCAAAGGGGTGTTTGACAGCGGCCTGAAAGGTGGAGTGCACTTAACCAAAGAGTGAGTGAGTCCCTACTCTAGAAGATTGGAGACATTGTTCTCTCTCTTTCGATCTCTCCCTTTCTCTTGCTCTCACCTCTCTTGCTTTCGTCTTTGTTCAGTTGCCTTTTCTATAAAATGGACGGTCAACTGCTTTTTGCACGCTTATAGAATTATTTCATTTTTTCCACCATGTCGAGCCCTTAGGCCTCGATCTGTTGCTCCATCTCCATGTCTATTGGTTTTTCCCCTTTTTCCACGCACACCTTTTATATTACATGCTATCTTATGGCTACCTTTTTTCATGTGTTCCCAGCCCAACTGTTGTGCAAGAGCTGGCCAATAAGATGCTCGGGTTTAACCTGACCACCAAGCAAACACCGAAGGAGGGCGTCAAGGTCAACACGGTGAGTTTGCCTCCAGGAATCAGGAGCTGCCTTTTTCACGCTCGATCTTTTACCTCACTGCTCATAATCCGCTATTCCTTTCCATTAAATTAATGACCGAGCCTGGGCTCAGGTTGTGAAAAAAAAAATCCCATTAGCATTTTTTTTTTCCTTTCTGTTTCACCTTGCCCTTTCTTTTTTAGATAGACAAGATGAGACACACTTGCTTTGAAGCTTGTTCGTCTTCCTTCTATCTTAAATAAAAGAAAGTATCCCCGGTATGAAAACATGTAAAAAGCAAAGCCACTGAAGAACCAGTGTGTCATCTCTCAGTCACTAACAAGCCAGTGGATCACATTCTCATTTTCTCTCCTTCTTAACTCTTTATTTCACACACACGGAAGCTAAAAGCACACACACAAACACACACACACACACACACACACACACACACACACACACACACACACGCGCGTGCGCGCACATGCGCATGCTTTTATAGGTAATAAAATCTTGGTGCTGTTTGTGATAGTGTGCTT
>JBCNYG010000021.1:16117425-16133835 GCA_039654305.1 Porochilus rendahli
GTTTAAAACTTGAAGCAGATCATTGGCTTCTTTCAGGAGATGACTAGTATCCTCCCTGCTACTCCATACAATAATTTTAGCTGTAGACACGACCAAACACACACACACACACACACACACACACACACACACACACACACACACACACACACACACACACAGGACTCGTACTGAGCCACACACAGATTGGGGTCTACACAGCAACATCTCTATTTGCCTCTTAAACTGTCCCTTGAGAACTCTTTTTTTTTGCAATTTTTCACTCTTATTTCTAGCACCCTTCCACTGACTAAATAGTATATGATTCTAAAGACTTTGGACTTCTGCTCTAGCGAAACGTCGTTCCCAGTTAATACCAGGTAGTTTACAATATGTGCACACTGTACATACGGCGATAGCTCGATTTTGTCCGATAATTCAGTCTTATGAAGTCTATAAGGATCTATTCCATCTCACTAAGCTATTTAATCACGGTAGCTCTGCTGTGCAGTGATGGTTAGAGTGTAGAAATACTGCAGGAAGGCCACTGCATTTTTCTGTGTTTGGTAGCATGGTGATCTTATTATTTATAGAATAGCAGACATCCTTCATATCCATGGGTGATGCCTAGTTACATGAGTGTCAGGTGCCTATTGCAACCCATCCATAGGAGGTGTGGTCTCCCTGGGTCAGTTCTTTAAAGGAGGTATCAACTGTGTGGCTGTCAGCCTTAGAAAAAAGAGGTGTGGTTTATGTCTTTCGGTCTTCGTATAGGAGGCGTGGTCTGTGTGACTGTCAGTCTTGGTAAAGGATATAGAGTCTGTTTGGCTGACAGTTTTATTAAAGGAGGTGTGGTCTGTGTGTCATAGTATAGGAGGTGTAGTCTGTGTGACTGTCAGTCTTGGTAAAGGGGATATAGTCTGTTTGGCTGTCAGTTTTCGTAAAGGAGGTGTGGTCTGTGTGGCTGTCAGTCATAGTAAAAGTGGTGTGGACTGTGTGGCTGTTTTAATAAATAAGGTGTTGTCTGGGTGGCTGTCAGTTGTAGAAAAGGTGGTGTGGTTGGGTGGCTGTCAGTCTTGGTAAACCCTGTGTGGTTTCTGTGGTAACAGCTGCACCCATAAGAGTATTTACTTTAAAATTGTTCTAGGATTGGTTTCTGTGGGTGCTATGTGTTTTCTTGGCCGGGATTCTCAGACTGATTAATGAATGGAGTGTGTGTCGCAGGCCCGTTAAGAGGCTGTAATTGTGTTGTCAGTCTCTGTTTCCGCAAACACAAAACCACTAGTGAGCTGTCACCGTGCCAGCAGCTTATCCATTAATGTGGCTGTATTCAGATAACAATACAGATGCAGTGACTTCTCCTGACTCTCACACACTCTCTCACATACTAGTGCTTTCTTTTCTTAATTCTTTTCCAAGTCCCTGCTTCCATGTCTTCCTGTGTCTCTGTGGTTGCAGGTGATGGTGGCTGAGGCTCTAGATATCTCCAGGGAGACGTATTTTGCCATACTGATGGACCGCTCATGTAATGGACCTGTGATGGTGGGCAGTCCACAGGGGGGAGTGGACATTGAGGAGGTGGCGGAGAAAACACCAGAGCTTATCTACAAAGTAAACGCACACTCACACACTTACCTGTCTAGCTATCTAGCAAGCTAGCATTTAGTGTAGCTACCTGTGTTATTGTCTATATGTCAGTCAATCATCTATTCATCTGCACATCTGTGTGTCTGTGTATCGTTCTGTCCAATCATCTCTCTTTCTCTCTCTCTTTCTCTTTCAATTTCTTTTTTCATCTTTTCCTCCACAGGAAGTCATCGATATTTTCGAAGGTGTTCGAGACGACCAGGCGCTACGCATGGCAGCTAATTTGGGCTTCAAAGGGCCACTGGAGAGGCAGGTAATGGAGCAGGAGTTAGAGCAGAGCACCAAAACCAAACACACACACTGACACGGCTGTTGCACTATTACTCCAGCTAAACGTTGTGTATGCTGGGCTTTAGCGGGAACATCGCGATCCACAGAGGCATCAGTAGTCAGTGCAGCGTTTATTTCAGCTATAAATGACTCACTGATGTGCCGTAACTGCTGTGGCTATAAACGATAAGCTCTGATTTAAATCTTCACTGGGCTTTAAAGACATTTAGAGGTTATCTGCATCCCACTTCTGCCAGGCAGTGATATATATGGCCAGCTCCCGACCTCCTCAAGCCAACTCTCGCTTATTTTAATTCTCCTTCTCCTTTTCTCTCCCCACTCCTCCTCCTACACAGTTTTCTATCTGTTGTATCCGTCGGGTTGCGTCATATCAAAGCTTAATTCCATGCTCTTTTCCACTGATTAGTTTGGAATGTAGTATTTGTATAAATCAACTTAATGAAGCCCATTTTAAAGGGTTATGAGCATAGAACACTGGATTCAAATGTCCTGTGTGCATCTGCACGCACACACTGGGGTGTCTGTGTGTTCATACACTGATTCAGACAACCCGAGGAAATTGAAATTATTAGTCAAGTGTGCAGCTTGTCAGATTTCTGCTACAGTCATCCGTTTAATGCTTTTAATAAGGTTCATTTGCAAACAGATATTCTAGTCAGAATGAATAAATTACTTTTGGAGGCAGAATACTGTTTAAACAACTTGGATTAATAAAGTTGGTCAAATAAAGTGTAGTGTTGTGTCTGTTTCTTGACATGGATGAACCTGTGAATCAGAATACTACACACAGGCCATGCCTACTTTACTGACAGATACACACAGGCCACACCTCCTTCACTAATAATAATCCACACAGGCCACGCCTTCTTCTCTAATACTAATCCACACAGGCCACGCCTTCTTCACTAACACTGATACATAGGCCACACCTCCTTCATTTACACTGATGCACACAGGTCATTTGTTGATACTGAAGTAAACAGGAATCTTCTTTGCTCAGATGTTTACATAATTTTACAATAGTGTGTGTGAGAGACAGGGCCTTGTTAGTTTGTTTCCCTCTAATCCCTCACTATTTCAATCTGTCCCAGGCTGCAGATCAAATTAAGAAACTTTACGATCTCTTCCTGAAAGTTGACGCCACTCAGGTGGAAGTGAATCCACTCGGCGAGACTCCCGAAGGACAAGGTGGGACGGTTTACCATGCTGAAACTCGTGTGTATTAATTTATGGGGACAGGATCTGTCTGCCTTCATTACTGGTTGTGGTTGTTAGAGAGAGAGACTGTGTTTGAGCAGGTCAAGGATACAGGTGCTGGGTGTGTATCCACATGGGCCTGGAATATTTTGAGGAACTTAATAGTTCCTCAACTGTCCAAAAGAGCAAAGTAGCAGGTTTATTCATTTTTGATCATGAAAATATTTTTGTTTTTGTTAATTGCCTGCAGTAGATACAGACAGAAATTTTTTGCTAAGTTTCTGTCAGTATTTCGGTTAATTGTCTACTAGGAGGAAAGAAAATCAAAGCATTTGACTAAAGTTCATGTCAGTGACTCTTAGGGAATTTTTAAAATTCAGTAGAAGTACTGAAGTGGAGCAGTGTGTTAAGATCATACCACATGCTCAGTTCCTGGTTGTGTAGAGGGTTCAGTATGAGGATGCAGAGGAGGCTGAGTGAAAGACATTGGAAGACGTAAAAGAGGAGAAAATATCGAATGGATTCGAGTAATACAGGAAACATGAAGTGAATGTTACGTGAGAAGTCTGAGCGTGACACTGATTAGAGCTTCATTCTGATCCTCATCCTCTCATGACATGAGTGAGAGCACGTCTCAGAAAGTGGGAGTCTGGTTCGGCTCTGCGAGAGACGGAGCGATAGTATTCGGCTTTCTGGATGAGCTCGGGGACTACTTCAATTTCCATCCTCAGAACTGTATTACTACCCCAAAATGCGTGAATGATGACACTGAACTGCATAGCAACCATTAAACCAGATCGTCACTGATGCCATCTCTAGGGGTTGGGATTTACTGCGAGAACACTGATCACGGGATGAGATGGGGAAATTAGAGGCATTGCAGTCTAGTTTCCTGGTTCATAGTTATTTCACCGAGCCTTTGGGAAGGTTAATTATGGATAAATTGAACATTTAGGGATAATTACCGATAATATCTTTTGGATTGAAATGAGAGAGGATGCTCATTATTTTTTAGCTGCTATGACTCATAGTTAAGTTTTCTTTGAATAGTGGCTCATCAAGCTTGACAAATTCAGTCATGTTGTTTTACCAACATTTACTAAAATGCATTTTTTTAATTTAAATCATACATAATACAAGGTATTGTTATTGTCACTAGCATAACATTAAAAATTTACCCAAACCCAGATAAAATTACGTATTGTGTAGACGAACCAACAAATAATCAATTAATCGCAGTTTTCCTAAAATAATAAAACCAAAAAGACAACTGAAAACAATACTAAGGATGGATTATACGCTGAATGTGATTTATTAGTCATGTTGCCAGACCCAACCCAACTCATTTAATGGTCCCACTGGTACACTATTACCCCCGGTGGTGGACATTTGGTGTCATTACTTTCAGAACTGAGACAAAATATCATCCTGATGCCTTTTCACAGTTGTGTGCTTTGATGCCAAAATCAACTTCGATGACAACGCCGAGTTCCGACAGAAAGACGTTTTCGCGATGGACAACACGGCCGAGAGCGATCCCACAGAAACCGAGGCAGCCAAATACGACCTCAAATACATCGGCTTGGATGGCAACATCGCTTGCTTTGGTGAGTTTTGTTTATGGAAAAAAACAGGCAGATGTTAAAGGTTTGGTGGATGAAATACCTTTAACTTGTAAAAACTACTTATTGATCAAGGCCAGGGTAAAGACCGAGCAAATGAGGGTAACAAGTAGTTTATTATATGGCATTTTTAAATGGTTGCCTTAATTATCTTCCCTCAGGCGCTGTTAGTTGTTTGCTTCTGAACTAGTTGTCATTTTCTCGTATGGATATTTACTGTTTACATTTTTTCTGTATGAAGACACTGAATGCTAAAGATAACAGCGCAAGGTGCAGATAGCTAGAGTTAACTTGCTGGTTGGATACTCAGCGGTCCTCACCAATCAGATTGCGCATACTGTCATTGCTATATAATAAAATTGACATTTGATTTGTCAACATAATGAGTGCAAATACTTGATTCGATGTGAGATTCGGACATCCGATGATTCTGAAAGAATGAGCAAACCATGGTTATAGGCATCCTTCACTAAGCTTTCACTTCTTTTTACAGCATTATAGACTATGTTGTTAAATAACTTACCATTGGAACAACCCCAACATGCAGCTGAGGGGCTCAAGATGAAGGGTTTTGGTCAGGTGAGTTCTTTAGTGTGGGTCTTTGCCATTTTTAGACTCAACCTCACAACCTTTCAACCTTAACTATAGTACAGATCCTTTGTGGATGAGCTCCAATACCAAAGTAGAAACCTTTTGGATAGTAGAACTGTGCACATGCCTTCAGCACTTGCCCTTTAAACCAAATTATTGTGGTCTAGTAGGTCTTACGTCTTTAAATAATTTTGAAGATTTAATTTTAGGATATTTTTTAGTAATTAATTGTTTACAGTTAACCACAGTGAGACCCAATCCAAGCACAAAGCAGGACACCTTTAAGATCCTTCAAAACCTCAAGGACTGATGTTCTTAGATTTGGACTCTCTTCCAGTCACCATCTCAGAATCCACAGATGTAATTTTGATTGCTGGTATAATTTTGGTGTTTTTACTCAGTAGTATGATAACGTACTTCACTATAACGTCAACCAGGTGAAAGGAGGATCGCCAATGTCCTTAAAGCAAACCAACATGGCTTTTTCAGAGCAGGTTTTTGTTCCCAGTTTTAAAGTTCCTCTTTCGGGTTTTATTTAGATTTGATATTAAAAATACAACTTTATTAAGACATACCAAATGGGTTCTACTTTTTTTGGATGCTGCCAGAAACAATGACTTCCAATTAGAGAGAAAGGCTTCGAAAAAGTGCCTCAAGGCAGATTGGCTGAGAGATTGTTCTATTTGTCATTAAAGCAGCTTCTCAGAAGACATAAAAGACATAAAAAGGGTTTTTTAAAGTGTTGAACAAAAGAGATGCTAGAAAGCATAAGAGTAAAATATGCAGACAGCCTGAGTCTCCACACACACACACACATACATATACATAAAACACACACACATATGCATACATATACAAGATGTCCCAAAAGTCACTTTAAAACAACAATATATTTCAACAAAGGCGTCACTGCAGTTTTACATGCTGGACTTGCCATCATGTTGCAACGCCTTGAAGACCAGCTGTATACCTTCACATGAGAGCCCCCATTTTTGACAACCTTTAGCCACGATCTCGATCACGAGGCCCCGATCTTGCTGCAGGCAGTGTGGATTCTTTCCTCAGGCTGTTACAGGTCAGGGGGCTTAGTGTCGTACACCTTGATATATATATATTTGATATAGCTGCACACAAGGGGTGTGAGGTCACAAGGGGTGTGAGGTCAGTGGATCACATAGGCCATTCCAGGGCACCTCTTCGACCATTGGTCAGGAAACTTGATGTTCTGGAGATCCCTCATTGACCTGTCAAAGTGGGGAGGGGCATTGTCTTGTTGAAGAAAGACATTAGCAAGAGCGCACAGCGAAGTCCTGCAGCATCTCTAGGCAATTTTCCCCTGCGTCCGAAGGTGGCTGTTTGAAGGTTTTCAAAACAATACAGCTAGTCTTCAATCTTTTTTCTCAAAAGATTTGTAGAGAAGTAATTTTTTACTTTTTTACTAAAATACGCGCGCACACATATGCGTAAGTAAGATCCACACGCACACATACATATTGGCAGCAGTTTGTGTGCAGTTTTTCAGGCGACATTTTTCAATTTTCTTTTTTTTCACCCCAGTGCTGGTTTTGGAGCTGTTGCCAAGCTTTAGCCTTTTGTCTGAGAAGCAGAATTAGCTGCAGGAAAACACTTGAGCAGTTGGCTCAGTTACAGCATGGACTAATTAGGCAGGTTCAATGGCCCAGCTAACACCGCAACTGCTACTGTTGCTGGTGTCCAGTACTCATTTAATCTAATTCACTTATCCATCTGTTTGCCAGGATGATGGAGAATTAGACTCAGGTTGTCTGCAGTTATTGCTTGGTAGAGTAATTGTTTTTAGTGTTTTATGGACTGTAGCATGCATTTTGCTCCATAGCTATCGTTGTGAATGTTACAATTTTGTGTTAGTGTAACTATGATATGCTCAGTATTGTTGATGTTTTAACTTGGAGTGCTATTTCAGCAGTTACAGTTTTATAGTTATAGTTAGTATTTATAGTTGTTTAGTTTTCATTTGAGTTGCAGTTTGAGCTTTCTGTGTGTGTTTAAGTTTCATCACTGAGTTTTAGTTGCATACACAAACTTCCTGTTTGAGTATTTTTGTTTCATATTTTAGTGTTTGAAAATCATATTTGAGTATTTAAGTTTCCTAACTGGGTGATTAAGCTTTTTATATGAGTTTCCTGTTTGATGTTCCAGTTTGAGTATTTCAGTTTCCTATTTGGATTTTATTTTTAGATTATTTCTTATTTAAAGAGTTATATAGAAGGTATTTATTAGGATGGAATTACAGACATGCCAAAAAAAATAAAATATTTGTTAAACTATTTTAATAAGAGATGTTCTTGAGGCAGTGCCAAGATTGCATTTTTAAAATTAATTAATTAATTAAATACTTTATTATTATTTAAATATTTTTATTTTAATGTATACTGTATTAATTCCGTAGGGGAAACTTTTACTTCTGCATTTAACCCATCCAAAGTGAGCACACATAGACACATAAACAGTGAGCACACACACACACTCGGTGCACTGGGCTGCCACACCTTGCAGTGCCCGGAGAGCAGTTGAGGTTTAGGTGTCTTGCTCAAGGGCACTTCAGCCATGAAGGTGGGGGAAGATGCTGCTCACTCTCCCCACTGCCACGCATTTTTTCTGCTGGTTCGAGAATCGAACCTGCAACTTTTCGGTACCAAAAGCCGCTTCTCTACCATTAGGCCACGGCTTCCTGTATATTGTGTATATATATAAATTTAAAAAATTAGTGCTTTTTATTTCAGTTGCACAACAAATTGGCTTCAGTATTTTATTTCAAGGGTTTTTTCCTAATTTCTGAAGCAATCCTTCTTACTACTTTACCATTTTACAGTCAGTCAGTGTTGAGATACCTCTTGCCTTGAATAAAGCATATCAGTTTGTCAGAGTTTGCTGGTGAAGGGTTTTTGCATTCTAGTGCATCTGTGGTGGTGTTTGTATGCAGGGCTGGGCTTTTTCTGCTCTTTCACCCTTTGACATTTACAGCTTTGACATTTCCAGCTCATTTTTGCTACATACAGTGTACTCCAGTATCACAATCTCATATGCCTTCTCATATGTCTTAGTTTTTATAAATTCGCTAGTATGAAAAATGTGAAACATGTGAAATGTGACTCTTTACTGTTCCTAGATCTGCAGAACAATGTGGAACATCTGATTATCATAATTAAGATCATGAGTGGCACATCTGCCTCATAGCAAGAAGGTCATGGGTTCAATACCCGGCCTCAGCTTCTGCATGAAGTTCGAATGTTTTCCCTATGCTTGCGTAGGTTTACTTTGGGTACCCTAGTTTTCTCCCACAGTCCAAAGACATGCACATGGTTGTGTGTGTTGGCCTTGCAATGCATTAGCTAGCTGTTCAGTAGTTCAGATCATGTACACGAGTGAGCAAATGTTTTTTAGAAAGACATTGTAGCTGATTCTGTTTTATTTCCAAGAGATCGGACTGTATTTTGTTTTTCTTTTTATGCCTGGCAAGTAATGGGCCCCTTTAAATAGCTTCAACCAATGAATGAATAATTATGATCATCAATTATGTCATTGCAGTTAATGGTGCTGGACTTGCTATGGCGACGTGTGATATCATTGACCTGCATGGCGGGAAACCAGCAAACTTCCTGGACCTGGGAGGAGGAGTGAAGGAGAACCAGGTGTACGCAGCTTTTAAACTACTCACCGCTGATCCAAAGGTAAGAGAACCTCCTCGGCTGTGATGACAAACCAACAAAAAAACTTTTGGTCGCCCACTATACAGCAAATTGTTTACGGAAACGTGACCATCGGGTATTGCGGACTGTATTCATTTTTTTTTTTAATTTGGATTAAAAATGAAAAATCATCTAATAAATCAAGCTGATATAGAGTTAACCATTTGTTACTTCTCAGTCTCATAAAGTGTCAGAGCTCTCTAACCAGAGGGATCTCAGCTTGTCCATATTTTCTTTTACTCTTCATCAGATTGCTTCTGTTCTACTGTTCACTAACTCTCTGCAGTTGCGTACACTCGTTCTTTGGTCTCATCTATCTTCCACTATACCTCATCACTCAAAAGCGAGAGTCTAAAAAACCAAGCTTCTGTTCACAGCACATTCCATCCACGCAGCAGCAACAACCTGATTCGACACAGCAGGGCTAATCATTTGTTTACTTTCACCTTAATCTCACACCACACATTTATTTTGCTCAGGATCTGAGGCACATTGACGTCTTCATCCCGGCTTACAGAGACGCGCATCGCTGTATCTGTGGCTTCCTGTGTTCCCTTTCTGAAGCACGAGTGCCGAGGTTTAATACGCGACTGCCGTTCTGAGAGCGATGAATTTTAAGCAGGCTCTTGCTGCCTGATGAATTATTCTGCTCGGCTATCTAAGGTGTATTTATTATTTTTTGGCATACATAAATCCATCACTGGAAAAAAAAAAAAAACCTGTAAGCGTAAGGACAGGAAGTGGAGTTTCTTACGTGCTGTCCAGAGGATCAATCTGATCTCCTATTTTCTCAGACATGGTGAAACCAAAGATAAATGTTGTGTATGTTGAAGCAGTTTTTAATGATTTATAGTATATCAGTGTTTTTGATGCAGAATGAGGAAGAGTTTGATGTTGGCCTCTTTTTTTTTCTGGGTCTAGCCTCTCATTTTCATTTCTCTCTCTCTCTCTTTATCTTGGTCCCGCTCAGTTTAGGGATTTGCATTTCACAGGAGCATTCTGTGCCACCTCTCACATGCGCTGGGAATTTTAATCAGAATGTTAATTATTCTGTCTTTAACAGGATAAAAATCTGCATTTGCATTCCTCCAAACTCTGTTTGAGCTTTTGTGCTCTAAAAAATCTCTGGCTTTTCATCACTCTTGGCAAGCTTTGCCCAACGATCTCCATTCGCCACCAAGGCTAACTTCCAAATCTATGTGTATTGGCACAGATTCCAGGCCTTTCTCTGAGTTAGTGCATCGACCTGAGACCTGCGATGCTGTGTTACTGCTTAAGTTATATATTAATGGCAAAGAAGAGAGGCTGGGAATAGACTTGCGAAGAGAAGGGAATATGGAGGAGAAAAAGAGAAGGGACACAATAGAGGATAACGTTAAGGTCTAACATAGCCAAAAGATAGTGGAGCTCCGGCGCTCCATACTTATGCACATTGTGCACCGCTGTAGGCACTGAGTGCCGTATACGAGAAGAGAAGAAAAGGACAGAGACTGGAAGAGAAAATCAGAAAGGAGAAGGAGGGCATGAAAAATGTATCCTGCTGTACTGTTTGTGGAAGGGCCCATATTCACAATGGGTGTGAGGAAGCTGTGCAGCCATAACACACGGCAACATCACAAGCAGTGTAATCATAAAGTCCATCCACTTGAACATCTAAATGTTCAAGCGTCTTTTATTCGTAACTGAACAAAAACTTACCGTTTCCTGTTCTTACCCTGTTCTCTCTCTGTCTCTCTCTCTCTCTCTCACACACACACTCTCTCACTCTTCCTCTCTCAATCTCTCACACTCTCTATCATTAAAGCATTTCTGAATAACCATTATTCAAGCCCGGCTTTGCAACTCCGACGGTGAGAGGGAAGGAGAGGAGACGGAGGGCGCAACTGAATGGCAGTCTTTTTAAAAGTTACATGAATAAAACATTTACTTTTTTACAATTCAGCTCCATTTGAAACACATCACACACCTGTGGGCCAAATGGCAGCTAAAGAACGCTGTACTGAGAGACAGATAGACGGAGCACGAGGGCATGAGTAACTGGAGCTCCTGGCGCTGAATTAGTTGCTGGAGTGTGTTAGGGGTGTGTTCCGAGTCTGGGCAGTTACTAGGCGATCAAGTTTAAGAGAATCATCGTCACTGCAGTGGATGACCCATAAGGCAGCTCCAAGTGTGTAAAGGGTCTGTCAGAATGTCACAGTTCATATGTTACCATCTTTGTTCAGGATCTTGGGGAGTTAGTTCAATGTAACACGGAAGCATATGTAGAAAAGTGGTGGAAGGTAGTGCTTTCAGAGCCAGCCAGCTTATATACTTTATCTACCTGATCAGCTGCACGTAGCCCCCAGGGACACTGGCTCCACTGAGTGTGGTATCTTCCTGAAGAGTCTTGCACAAGAACAACAACATCACCACTTACTGCAGATTCGAGATTTAAACACTCACATGGTCTTCATCGGTGTCATTACGATGATCAGCTACCCTGTCTGCATCCATTTCATCGCTAAACCCTTTCTCTGTCATTGCGCAATATGGCTGACAGTATGTGGACCCCTGACCATCATGTAATCTAGTAGATATAGTTTGGATATTCTCCAAACACAAAGCTCTACAATTATACCTGTAATGTTACAATGGAACTTAGAGACCCAATCCTGCTCCAGAATTACATTGCTTCTCTCCTCAAATCTGGTTTTCTAAGGTGGGACTGAAGAACTCCAGAACTCGGACCTCAACCTCAGTGAACACCTTCAGGATGAACTGGAACTCTGACTGCATCCCAGGCTTTATTGCCTGACATCTTCAACCAACCTCACTAATGCTCTTCTGGCTGAATTGGGGAATTCCATGATTAAAGAGAGAGTAGATGAGGTTGTCGTGGTGGTAAAGTGGTTAGCACGGTCGTCCGGGTTTGAGTCCCGGGAATTTTGTCCCTGTGCTTGCGTGGGTTTCTTCCGGGTACTCCGGCTCCTTCCCACGTCCCGAGGTGTGAATGTGAGTGTGAGTTATGTGAATTGTTCAAGGTGAACCCTGCCTTTGCCCAGAGCCACCTGAGAGCTCCAGCCTTCCCGCTACCCTAGCAGGAATAAGTGCTTCGGCAGATGAATGAATGAGAGATGAAATTGTCATCAACTGTATATACTTTTAACCATGTAGCCTTTCTGGCACTAGACCTGCATTAACCACTTTGTTACCGAATTTGCAACCCTTGAGTAATGAAGCATGTCTCTGTTGTCTGATAAGCAACCTTGTCATAATCTGATCTGCAGCTTCTGTCATCATCATCATCATCTAGTCTTTTGGTGACCCATGTATCAACAATAATCTGCGTTCTCTCGGTCACTACAGTACCAGCTAAGTAACTACCAGATCTTTATCAAATCGATTACCTGATCTGTCTCCCACGGTCATTTAACATCCCATCTGTGACTATCAGTTTCAGCATCAAATATATTGTTAATGGTCCAAACTGTACCCCGTGAGTCACTCCCCAATCAGGATCTACTCTCACTGCCTAGACTGCGTCATTGCATCTTGATCTTGACAACTGTTACAACCTTCGCATTTCTGGTTTGTCACTTGACCAACCCGTGTCCCCGATGCAGTTACCCAGTCTGTATCCCATGTGGCATCATGCAGTCTGTCCACGAAATAACACCTTCACCTCTTTTACTTTCCATTACCTGAATATACTGCCAGATGCACTTGCTTTTAATAACTCTTTTGTTGTTTGGATGTTGTGGAGGAGTCTCTGCCTCCTGAATACACACTCAGACGTGTCTTCGCTGATTTTGTTCCCATCTGAAATCCTTTTGGAACACTGTCTTTGCTTCACGCCTTCATACTCTCATGAGCATGCACATCCGAACATCCTGTCCTGTTCCTGTGGGTACACCTGTTTGTGTATTTATTTGAGTGTGTATTTGTACGTGTTTGTGTGTGTGTGTGTGTGTGTTTGTCTCTAGAGTGATTGGTGTAGAAATAGACAGATAGGTAGAGGTTAAGGAGAGGGCAAAAGTGGTTGTATTGCTCAAGGATGAAAGGATTTGTTTCATTATCTTTACTTTCTTCATTATCAACCACACACACAGAGACACACACACACCTTTTTCCATCTCGCCTCAGCCACACTTCATCATTTCTCTCCATCAGGACACAGGTGCCCTTGTCATGGAGAGCTTGATGGTGTTAAATGATGTCGGACCAGCACACGTCCACACACTGACACAGACAAACCCGAGGGATTCCTTGCTTCTCGTTCGTCCTTAACGCAGGCTCTGTTCTTGGTGTCCCAACATGGCCGTCTTCAGTAATAGAGCTCATTTCCCCTGTGTCTGATCTCACGGCCTATAGAGTACCAACATGTGGCTGAGTGTGATTGGCAGGGCAAGGCATAAATTTATTGCCGTGACGATGGAGGAGTTTATAATGGTGGATGCCGTTTTAGCTGTGGATTTTTGAGTAGCCTCCCTCTCTCATGTGAATATTCATGGCTAATTTGTGGCAGGAGGCATGATTAAAAGATCATCTAAGGGTTTTTGTCGAAAGCTGCTTACTTGGACGTGCTGAAAGAATCTAAGAAATGTGTGTTTCCCTCACCATTCTAACCAACAGTTGGCATACAAATGAGTAGATTTCTTCCCTGTTTTTCTCTCCCTTCCCGCTCTAACAGACTTGACTAGAGATGCATTTCTCCTAGAAAAGGTGAGTGTGATTGCACCGCAGTGCAAAAAAAGAGACAAGTGCAGCTCATGATGGATGGATGTGTGTGCTGGGTGAATTGGTCAGAGCTAGGAAATGAAGTTTGATGGCTCTCTGATGAAGTGTGACCGAACAGGAAGACTTTGATTACAAAACTTGATGTACTTCTGTGAGGCCAAAAATACGATGCTACTAATAGGAGAAAAAAGGATGGATAAAAAGCCCAAAAAAATAGACGAGTGCAGGTCATAGCTAATTTCATGTATATATTGGCTGAATTGTCTTCAAGTGTAAGCTGTCTTGGTGCCCAAGCAGGAAGATATAGATTTCAAAACTCCATTTATTGGAGGCACATATGACCTATCAACATATTGGTTATATATTGACCTCTACGTTGGATGACTTGTCTTGAGGTGTCATAAAAAGTTTGATTTGATTTTTGGGAGGAAAAAAATGGATGTCCGGCACGCAAATAAAAAAAAAATCAAAAAGTGCATAATATAGTCGATTTAATTCGGTGATTCTCAGGTGAAGCATATCTGAGCAGAAAAACTTTGATTTCAAAATGTTATTCATTTCTGTAGTAACTGCATTACTGTACTGAGAGAGAAACAGATGGATTCGAAACAAACAAAAAAATAGACCACAGGGGTTCAGATGCCGAAAGGCCAATAAAGAACAAGTGTGGCAAGTGTGAAAGCCCCAGCATTAGCGTGCGGCCAGTAAATGTCCGGAAACCTAATATACAGTTTTGCCTCTGTGGCCTTGAAAAGTAAGACCGGGTCACTGACACACAAACTCATTCTAACACTGATAGTAGTGAGCCAGAATACCAGGTTCGTTGAATGAGTTGTCTCGATAGGTCATACTTACTTTGGTGGCTCTTTGAAAGACTTTGATTCTGAAATGCCATTTCATTTTAAATGGTGAGGAGACACAAGAACACTGTTTGGGAACAGGGCGGATGAGTTGAAGGTGATTCATTTTCTATCATTAGGGCTCTGGCAGTATTACAGCAGCATATGTTCCTGTTTGAATTCAATTAAAACCGTACAGTTGGGACGGTTAAGAGAGGCGATAGCGTGTAGTGACAGTGCTTTGGTGTACAAGATGTAGCACATGCTAGTGGGGAAATGTTTTGCAGTCCTGAAATTGTGCACTGTGAATATGAGTGTTTGTGGGTCTCTCCCATGTGCACCTGCATATCTGCCTGTAGTGCAACCTCTTTCTCCATTACCACTTCGCTAAACAACTGGGTTTTGATGTTCGCTCAGCTTGGTAGAACCTGTGATCTTCTCAGATGGAGCAATTATCCTGGACTGGAGTGTATGGATTGCTGCTCTCGAGTAAGTGGAGGGAAAGAGAAGCGTGTTAAGGAGCACTTGAAAGTGCAAAAATGCATTTGCTGGTTTGTTTACTGTGGTGGGAACCGTGCATCGGTCTTGTTTCATGAAGATCAATGCTTTTATTGTCCATAAAAAGGAACTAATACCATCAAATTAAAGTAGCTGGGTGTGTTCAGGTGCTCAACGGTAAGATTACACTTCTATATAAGTTATAAGTGAAGTTAGCACTGTCACTAAATGAAACAATCCTACAGGTCAAACTATCGCTGGCTATAATCTCCACATGAGCCTCATCCCATTAAAGCCTCAGATCTGTTCTGTTCAGTGCAACTGGTAAGCTGTCCAGGTACCCAGAATTCCACTGGTGTTTGATAGAGAATTGTTAAAGCAATATATGGCAGAACACATCATGTGCCAATCTTATTGCTGGTATTTTGTTAAACCTGTTCATGTGTTTTTCTTGTTATGAAAAGAGTCTCTTGGGGATTTTTTGTTTCCTTATTTGTTCATGTCTTTTTGAAGTGTAAATATTTGACTGTTTAGGTTGCTGGAAGCCTAGTGAGGTATTACAAGACCACTGGTCGGTCCCAAGTTTGTATAAGGAAATAGCCTTAATACCAAGAATGCTGTTATCAAACCAGGCACAGTTATTCATACTGATGGAAATTAGGTTTATAAAGGACACTAGACATGAATTGGGTTCATTCATTAAGTTTGTTAGGAGTTTGCTAAGCGATCTCACTCTCTGAAAACTGTTCAACTCAAAAAGATTTGAAAACATCCTTGTTACAGTGCATTTCCATCCACTCCGTATTGCGCTTAACAACTCTTGTCTCTGTTTGAATTGCAAGCTGAAAGGCTTGTCATTGGGCCGAAGCTTTCAGGTTTCAGCAGCGCGAAGCGACTAGAAGTTTAACTCCTCTTGGATGGGATGCTAGTACCCATTTATTCTGGCAACTAAATTTGGATAAAAATCTTCTTAAACAGTGCTCATTTTTTATGCATTCTCACATTTTCACAACTAAATTTTGGCACTAATTAATCAGTTCATGATGCCTATATCTTTTTCTTTTATGAAAGGATACCCGTATATAGACTCATAGCCATAACTTTCAGCTTTAGTCTTCAGGGCATTCCCATTCAACGCTGCTTTGTTTTACACACACACACACACACGCACGCACGCACACACACACACACACACACACACACATATATATATATATATATATATAGAGAGAGAGAGAGTTGAAAAGACATGGTCACATTTCTTACATTCCATTTTATAATGCTCATAAGTCATAAACATAG
>JBCNYG010000021.1:16252705-16264250 GCA_039654305.1 Porochilus rendahli
TAAAGTAAGAGGTAGAAAACCAGTGCAAACGACAAAGCAAGCGAGTGGTCCACAGAGTAATGTCTTTTCCCTCAGGCGTGAAACCCAAGAGAAACTTCCAGACCTGCAGGCCGGAAATCCAATAAACAACTGAAACCCTGGTCTTCCCTATACACACTCCAATTACACACACTCCAGAGAAGGGCTGTGCATCTTTACTCAGCTCACGATTCGATGTCATTACGATTATCCTGTTAACCATTTGATTTGATATCACGATGCGATCATGATGCATCGTGCATCCCCAATTTTATATACTATCAGTGAACAAAAGCAGTCAGATAAATACAAACATTCTAAATCCAGGATTGTTTTTAGGATTCGCTAACATTGTAAGACATTGTAAGATATGACGATTTGCTGTATAAGTTGGGGGGTGGAGTTCAACATGGTGGAGGTTTGTTATCTCCAAGTGCTATTGTTTTTTTTATATTTTTAGCAAACGTTTTTGTAACCTTTAAGGAAGGAGTCTCCAGTGTCAGCAATCTGTAACAGAGAAAGTTTTCCGACACACATTTTCCGACACACGAGGCACACATGTGGTTAGGATCTGGTCCATGGGCCTTAGCACACTGGGGGTCTAATGGGAATTTGAACCTACGGCCTATCGACTGTAAGCCCAGCACCCTAACCACTACACCACTGGCCCCACAAATGGATTAAAATACACTACAAATTATTAATGGATAAAAAATATGACATTTGTATGAAAATAGCACCTTCATTTTCTATAATCACATATTCCTGTGTTCTTTATTCCTTAGCATTACTTGTCTTATACTTATAGTTATCATTTAAATTTCAACCATTACAGTAAAGACTACCAAAAAGGTATTAAAAATGGTAAAAATGAACATTGAGTTTAGGCACAGAGAAAATACAGGACTCGTGTTGCGTACCTCCAACAATCCCGATACATATGTATAAGTGCATGATGGTGCTGCTGAACGAAGCTGCCACCATGGAGATGCTGCACATGAGGCCCCCTGTGATAACCACAGGCCTGCTGCCGTAGCGGTTCACCAACACACTGCTCACTGGACCTGAACACAGGCAGATGAAGAGAGCATGAATTGATCCAGGTACAATTACCAATATACTCATAACAATCATGTGCACAATTTAGGGACTTCTTTTATCACATAATCAAATAAAAATAACAATTCATGATAATAACATATCAAGTTGGGTGGATGTTGCTGAATTGAATAGTCATCTACATCACCTTCAGTAAAATAATTGTGAATAATCTTAGTATTTTCAATATGTTACATTAAATTCAAATTCAAATTTATTTGTCACATACAAAATCATACACAGTACAATATGTAGTTAAATGCTTAGTATGACTGTCATAAAATGTGAAGAATAAGCAATCAATATCAAGAAGAAAAGAACAATAACAATAACTGTAACTAAAACTTTTTAAAGGATTTTATATTTAAAGGTCAGTATGAATATAAAAAATGCAAAAATAGAAAATAAAATAAAATAAAAAATATAAAATAAAAATATAAATAAAATATAAATAAAATGTAGGATACAACAATATATAAAATGAAATATAAATGCAAATATAGAGGCAATGGACTTAGAATTAGACTTAACTTTATCGATCCCTTTGGGATGACTCCCTCAGGGAAATTTTAATTTCCAGCAGCACATAAGAAAAGCAGTACACATATAGAAAAAAGCAGCACACAGATAAAGAATAAACAGTAAACACTTAGCTAATATATAAAAGAATAAAAATTATGTATAAATTAAATTAAAATGAATTAATATAAGTAATTACAAAGAACTTAATATGGCTTGTATAGAATAAAAAAATAATAATAAAAAAACAATGAAAATATATAATGAAATATAAATGCAGTGGCGATTTTTCAAGTATATTGTCTGTAAAGTGTCTGTGTGCAACAATCAGCTGAGGTGGAATGTACTGTTAATTTGTGGGGTAGAGTCTACAAAATCCAGGTACTAGTGTTCTGGTTCAGGGCCCGAATGGGGCCTAACATTATAGCGATTCCTCATCGGAAAAAAGGGGAAGGAGAAAAGACAGAAGAGTGGGGCTTATTTGATTCCATTTTGCATATTTTGATAAAAACTAGAGCGTTGTTTTCCAGCATTACGCCCAAAATCTTTGACGGACATGACGGGAAACTGCATTCCTACTCATCTCACCTCGGAATTTAACAGCAAACGCTTTTGATGACACCTATTAGATTATAGTCACGTTTCATATTGCTTTGATCCTAATGTAAAACAACTGCCGAGGAAGAAAATCATCAACTAAATCATACAAATCATTCAGCAAGTCGGATTGTCTTTTCTGAAGAAAATTAAAAACTGTGGGGGAGAAAAGCGGCCAGTGTTAAAAGGCCAAATCGTTACCAACAGGACGTTTCTGAAAAGGGATGGACCTCAGAACTTGAAGAACACTCTGTTTACTAGTCCAGGTTTAATTCCGAAGGTCAGTAAAAACACTGCATATTATATCATGACTGCCCGTAAGTGGGGAAAAAAAGCTAGCTGGGAAAGATGAGAAATAACTGATTGTGTTGATAGAAGAGCGAGCTTTGTTTGAGGTTAATCAGAGATCATTGCGGGGGAGAGGACGGTTCTTAACTTAATTCATGTTTAAAAAAAGACATAACACATTCAACATTATTTGTCGGTTTTTGTTCATAGTAAAAAGTTATAGGACTGGAATAAATGTAAAAATAGGAATGCATTCTCAAAGATAAAGCAAGTTTAAAATCATGGGCTTAGTTTCAGATTATTATCAGTCAAATATTTAATACATTTTTATGTAATCTACCATATTACACTTTTAGGGGTTTAATGTCTTGTCACTTGTACAGTACACTCTAACGTACCTTTTTTGGACCCTTAATATATTTCTTTGAAAACATATATGTAGCATTTGGCCATAAAAGTACACACAGTTGCCTTGAGTTCCAATATCGATCCCAAGTGGGTACATACGCCTAGACTCTGCCCCTCTCATTCATTAACACTGACAGCATTCGGCAGACACCCTCATCCAGACCAAGCTCAAGTTCGGTGCAGATTGATCGTACTGGCATTAGAATCCCTGACCTTCGGAGCAGTAACCCAGAGCCTTAACTACCGAGCCATCACTGCCCCTCATTTGCCAAACTGCTTAATCCACCTAGGCTCGCGGGGAGGTTGGTGCCCACGTTCGGACTCACAGCCTCACCTAGAGGTAATTTGGAACAGCTATTTATCCTCCTGTGCATGTCTTTGGACTGTGCACTGAAAAAAAAGAATCCTTACAACTTAATTTAAATGTGTACATCGGTCCCGCATGATCAGAATGTGGCCAACTGATGTGATTTTTTCAATGAATGATTTCTTGTTACACCAAAAATCTTGTGAGTTGGCCACATTCTGACCATGTGGGACCGATGTACACATTTCAATTAAGTAAAGTGTAGGGATTCTTTTTTTCCGTGTGGGAGGAAACTGCAGTACCCTGAAGAAACCCACACAAACACCGGGAGAACATGCAAACTACACCCAGAAGCATGTGTCACCACTACAGTGTTCAAATGACAAACCTTAAAAAATAACATATCCTCACCCCATGTTGTTTCATGTACACACAATAAACATGGACAACATGCTGAAAAATATTTAGTCTTTACTAAGCCATTTGCTCAGTGATTGGTATCCTGATTTTGATCTGTTTTCTGGTTTGCTCGTCTTATTCTGCTGTGCTCGAGTCTTTGTGGTTTGATGATTGCCTGACCCTTGTCTACCATTACCTGAGATCAATAAAGCCCTGTATAATTGCATTTGGTTCTATACCTGCAGATGAAACATTATGAGTCAAAAACGAAATATTATTTCAGAAAAAAGCACATTCAGTCTCATATCATTCATTCATTTTGTTTGTGTCATTTCTCTTGGAACATATAAGCTGAAAAAACGTTCATGCTCAATTTCATAGTCTGGCGCCCATCTCAGCCGACTCCGGGCGAAGGCAGAGTACACCCTGGACAGCTCGCCTGGCAAGCGCAGGGCAGAAACACGCTGACGGCTATGCAGCCTACACTTCACAAAAATCAGCAACGGTTCTTTTACATGCCTCTCACCACAGACAGTGAGAGATACGGCCGACATTTGATAACCCAGTTAACTGCACTGGGGGGACGGCAGTGACATCCCATTGAAAGTGGGGCTTGAATCCCTGACCTCGAGATCAGTAATCCAGCACCCTAACCACCGGGCAACCTCTGACCCGGAACTTAAAACTGTAAGAGCTTTTTAAAAATTAGACTGTAAGATAAATGTACGAAAATGAAACATTTATCTTAAAGATCGAATGGTTGTATGTGTGTTGGCCAATGGTGCAGAAAGCTGTCCAGGGTGTACCCCCCTTTGCCCAGAGTCGATCAGGATTCGGCATCTTAACAAATTAATGAATTAATTAAATATAAGCTTAAAAAATAAAGTTTAAATTGCCTCATTAACTCAAGTCTCATTATTATTATTATTATTATTATTATTATTATTATTATTATTATTATTATATAAAAAAAAATGAATAACAAAAAACAGCTCAATTTTAAGAAAACAGCACCAAACTACAACTGTGAAGATTCACACTAATCAGAAAAGATTACTAGGGGGAATAAATGTAAGAATTTTTTTTTTCAGTTTTCTGCTCTAAAATTGTTTGTGATTATTAATAAAACAATTAAGGGGGAAATGTGTCTATACTGAGAAAATCACATCCTTATATACCTAAGACTAGGATTTTGGATTCTGGTAAAGGTGCACTGATGCAATTTACCGAACCACAATGAAGAAGAACTAGAAAAGATTAATCATGCCGTCATTATGGGCTGTTTGTGCGCTTGCCTGATCCCATGATGCACCATATAAAAGAAATGCTCTCACTACAACCAGCAATCGGATGATCGGTCACGAGATTATGCTTTGAAAGGATGATTTATTTCAGCTTCAGAGACGCTAATGGCCTGTTGTTATCCTTCATTGTGGGTGCTTACATCCTTGTAAAACTTTTATGATTATGTGGTTAGGCTTTAAATTATGTAGGGCGGGTCTCGCTTTCATAAGCATAGCAAAAGCACTAATCAACTCACTGAGCACTCAGAGAGAGGAAGAGATGAGCGAAAACGAAAAAGGCACACGAGCGGAAGATGTTTTTATCCTTTATCTTGTTCAGAGACTAAAAATATGCTGAAAAAAGTCCTTTTGTACAGCTCATTACTTTAATCTAAAGTAAGAACTTACATTAACTCGTTCATATGCAACAGTAACCAAAGGAAATAATGGGTGGAAAAAAGATCATTTGTTTTCCAGATGCATGTGTGGTACAAATATATGATATCAGACAAAATTTCACCCAAATAAAGCCAATTTTTATTCATTACATTACATGAAGCTAAACAATAATCCCTAAAACCCTTCAGTTACTGAAACCTCATGTGTGATGCAACCCTGCTGAACGTGAGCTTGTGAAGCGGATTTACGCGTGGATCACCATTCGTTCATGGGGTGATATTTCCTCAGAAGGGATTTCAGTATCTCCTAAAATCCCAGTCATCTGAGGAAGATGAGGGTCATCACACATCACGTCTTTCCCATTGGGAGCGACGCTGAAGGGGGAAAATGCGGTGGTGTCTGTGTGTGATGAATTTCTGCTGTCTTTCTTCCAGTGCGTGTGGGGTGACATTGGGAAAGAAGCCAAGGGCGTTATGATGAAGGCCATGTCGTCGCTATTACACAGGGGAACTCTGTCTCTCTCTCTGTTAATGATGATGGTTCTCTAAAACCTTAGCACTCTGCACCTTTATCCCTCTTTATTCTTCGTATGTATAAAAGCATAGAAATGACAGATCAGGGACTCCTTCAGCTGTAAATAAATAAATAATCCTTTGAGAGTGTATGAATATAATCCAACTCGAATATTGGGCTTGTTCGTTAAAAAAATACAAATATATATACACGGCACAGTGGCGTAGTGGTTAGCACGTCTGCCTCACAGCAAGAAGGTCCTGGGTTCAATTCCCAGCTTGGGCGTTTCTGTGCGGAGTTTCTTGCGTGGGTTTCCTCCGGGTACTCTGGTTTCCTCCCACAGTCCAAAAACATGCACAGTCGGCTAATTGTCTGTTCCAAATCACCCCTAGGTATGAGTGTGAGTGTGAATGGTTGTGTGACTGATGGTCCTGCGATGGCCTGGCTAACTGTCCAGGGACCCTAATTAGGAATAAGTGGTTCAGAAAATTATATTACACCCTGGACAGCTCCCCAGGCCATCGCAGGGCCAACAGTATATGTATATATATAAAATATATAAAAATAAATGTTACTCTAAATTACACAATAATAATAACAATAGATATATAAATTAAAATATAATCAAATAAAAACATTCTAAAACAATTAATCAAATATTAATACTAAATTAATATATTTAAGGCATAAGTCTTTTTTTTAATTAAGCTTTTTAAGCAAGAGTCAAACATTATGTGTTTCTGGTGTTGTTTTTGAGTGACCAAAAGACTTTAAATCAGGAGGCTCCAACCCTGTTCCTGGAGAGCTACCCCCCTGCAGTTTTAATCTCCTACCAAAATCTAACACTTCTCTTTGAGCTGATCAAGAACTTCTTAAGGCAATAATCAAACGGTCAGGCGTGTATGATCAAGGTTGGAGCCAAAGTCTTTAGGAAGGTAGCTCTCCAGGAGCAAAGCTGGTGATCCCTGCTCTTAATATCTTCCTATATTTCTATATTATATATAAAGAGAACTGTAACAATAAATTTAGCAATTTATCTACTGTTTTAAAAAAGTGTAAGATTTAATAAGATGATATTGGACAGAAATATTTCATGCTAGTTTTGAAGATAATCCTATCAGTTAATCCTATCAATGTCCTACCATTATGAGTGGATCCTTTTAAGAAACTTCTCCTTTTATAGTAGAGCTCTTATGCAAATGTCTCAAAGCAACAATTTTGTCGTTGCATCACATGCCCACACAGGCAACCCAGTGAGCATGCATGCCTCCGCTGTTGGCGCTGAGTGCACTTGCACTTTGCAGAAAACATTCTTGTTCAGTCACAATTTTTTCTCTTTGAGGAGAAATACATTTTTACAATTCAAAAGACATTTTTTTACTGTCAATTATACTTATATATATATATAATTTGTTGTCATATACCATGCTGGGCAAAAGTCTTAGCACCATAGTGAGTTTTCCAAATATTATAAAAATTTTTTCCCCCCAATATTATACAAATATTGTGCATATATATATATATATAAGTTAATTTTCAAAACATTGCTTACTAATGTCGGTGTGTTATTTATGACTAATCATCTTTGTCAGAAGGTGTTGATTCATGACTTTTAGGACATGGCAAGTCTTAGGAAGAAAGGTTAAACAATAACCCTGAAGGGTTCTTCAGTATGACCCTTAAAGATTGTATGAAAAAGCTTACAACAGTATTTCTCTATCAGAGAAGGTTCCAAGTACAAATCCCTACAGAAAGCTAAAACTGCAGAAAACACAAAGAACCCTTGAGGAACTCAACATTCCACGTCTCAGCAGCATCCATATTTTCAAAACGTTCCAAAACCAACACTGATGAAATCCTACTGACAATGGGCACCTGTGATGCCACAAAGTTTATAGTTTTTGCCCTTTGTCAATGCTGTCCTAGATCTTTGCGCTAACCGCATCACACACTGAATACAAATCCAGCCCAGGATCTCGCCACAACCAAGCAATTAGTGCTTCCAAAGCGGCAAAGTTTAAAACACATTAGTATTCACGGATCAGCTGAAAAAACCCTGCAGTGCTTATAAAAGATTTAAGAGTCTCACCTCCTGCATACATAACGGCCAGCATGATGGAGGAAACCCAGGCGATCTGGCTGTAGGACACTCCAAAGTGGCGCTGGATCTGCTTGAAGTACATGGTGAGGGCTTTGGGAAAAGCGTAGGAGAAGCCGATGGAGACGAATGCACCAAACACCACCACCCAGCCCCAGCCTCCGTCCGGAGGGCTGGAGCGTGAAGCTGAGGCCATGAGGGCTTGGAGGCAAGGGAAGCAAATGTGGGTGAAGAAAAGTGACGAGTGAAAGGTTAAAGATGAGGAACAAGAGGTTCCTCTAGAAGTTGATCTTTGTACCTTTTTTTAAGTCAATCAATGCATCACAGTGCTACTCAATAGCATGTGACCTCCAGTTATCATTGATGATTCACATGTTAATGACGGACCATTTGGGCGCACAGTATCCTCTAGTTAAAGCTGTTTGCTCAGGTAACACTCCACATAAGTTCTAGTTTCATACTAGAATGGGGAAATTCAAGAAAATAAAACAAGAGCTCATATTGCTAACATATTTCCTATGAATATATTCACACTGGGAGATTATTGCAGTATTTACTTCAGACATGTACCAGCAATCAGTTAATTCATATATTGAGATACTCAGCCTGGACATTATATTTAATTTTCTTCTCTCTTTTTTTCCAGAAATACCTGAAACAAAAAAAAAGCGATCGTGCAGCAACACTGTTAAAACTTTAGCAAGAAGAAGAAAAGGACATCCCAGTTAGAGGTAAGTGTTTTTGTGTATTATTAGCAACCTTAAAAACATGTGTTACAACATGTACGGTTTTAGGAAATATACAATACAAAAAGAAGAAAAGGGACAGTTATTTTCCTGATGCTGACCAGCATTAACTATTTTCCTCCTTCTTAACTTCAACTCAAAAATTCCCAATAAAATTGAGGCCAATAAAAGTGTACACACTTCCAAATAATTTTCAACTGCAAGAAACACAAATTTCATGGATACAAAAGTTTCGTTTTTTCAAGTTAGTCCAGAGGAGCGTACAAAATATACAGCAAGAATAGGAGTTAAAAGGCAAACCCTATTAAAATACACTCCCCTAACTAAAAATAAGCATCATACCAACATTATCACTAATAAATTATCTGTCCACTCCAAACAATATTATTACCAGTAAAAAATAAAGAACTAAAAAGCTTCAAAGCATTTTAAAAAGTGCATTATAGATGTAGTCTTTGTAGTCCAGTGCCGGTGTTGTCACTCCTATTTAAAGTGTTCTCTGATTTGAACCAGAAACCTCATTAGGAGGTGAATTTTTTTCCCCCCACACCAGCGTGCATTAATTGAGCTGATTCACAGAAGTTTAACAATGTTTCATTGTACTCTTGCAGTGAAAAAGTTCTAATTGAACTGCAAGAGTACAATAAGAAAAGAGCAGGTGTGGGATTTATGTCTCTCTGAGTTTAAGGCTCGGGTCAGTTGGGACATTTTGCTGTGAGCAGGTTTTTTTTTTTTTAGGGCTAGTTTTATTACAATAACATTGTTCTTATTGTTGTAGTTACAGTGTAATATGACTTTTATAACAATTATAGTTACTAATGTAATGACAATTCTTACACTACTGGCACTGCATTGTGAACATACATTGTTGTACCTATGCAATTATAGTTATTACACTATTGATTTGTAATTACAATAAATATTAATCACACTGCTGTAAATACAATGTATTTACATTGATAATGCACAACAAATGTGAAAAAAAAGTGAAAAAGATTTCATTGTATGCTGTAACATACCTTTTCCTTCCTTTATTTTAACCAATACACAGATTTGTTTTCAATTATTTTATTTCCAAATTATGTGCAATGTGAATTTCACAGTCAAGATCAAATTATATTTAACAAACTCTCATACGATACAGCCAGGCAAACAAACAAAAAAATTGACAAAAGAAAATAATTTATAACAAACACCATGTAGCTATATATGTAAAGACGAGGAGGTTGAATTGGCTTTTAAAGTTGCAGCAGGTGACATGAGTAGTTCAAGTGTAGCTCAAACTCTAAGCTTGTTATTCTGTACATTTCCACAAGCTACAAATGTTTTGGAAATTTTCAAATGAGTACTGTTGTTACAGTTAGTGTCTGTAATGCTTTGAGTTCTGTAAAAAAAAAAATATATATTACTGGATCCGACCATTAAAACAAAGGAGGTGTAAACAAAAAAATTTAACGGGATAATAGGGGTGGGAGGGAACTACCCACATCTAGGTTTAAAAGAAAATGAGCACTCATTAGCAAAAAGAAAAGAATTATCACATCTATTATTCAAGTTGAAAAAAGATAAGGTAAATATCCTGTTTAAAAATAACTGTGCAATTACAGCAACTTATGTTACAGTATTTTACATGTATATCAAACCATAGACAATACAGTACTGGGTATAATCATCAGTAATTAATCCTGAGAATGGTCCAGTTCTGGTTCTCATGCTACTGAGTTTTGTTTCAAAGTCTTGACGAAGGCAACTTATTGAACCAGAGTCACAGCTAAGTTTGTTCAGCTTCCATCCGTCCAGCACGAGAATTCTCCAGAGAATAGGTACATGTGCATATACTGCTGATTTAAAACCTGCGTGGGTCGCGCCATCAGGTCCTTGCAGGGTACGGTCTGAACTGGAGTGGAGCGCTGACTTGTTTCAAAACCGAGATCGTTGCTCTGAAATGGCTTTGCTGTGCGAGTGTGTGTGAGAGACAGAGAGAAATGAAGAAACAGAGCTGAACTGATGTAGTGCAAGATCAGCATGCCACAGGAACCCAACAGAACATACAATCAACACACAAAACCAATAACGCTCAAAAACATCGAGCTGCAACAGGACTTTAACCCAGTGGGCGTATAATAAATTTTTAAAACAAAAAAACAAAAAGTGTATTTCTTTACAGGATTGTCAAAGAAAAAGCAGCACCGAAAAACATTTATTTCTTAAACTTCTCTAGATGAAGGATGAATGGTTCACAGACTGACCTTCTCCCTGAACAAGAAACAACCAGGATTAGATGGTAACTATCCCTGGAGTGGCGATAATCGTCATCAGATAAGCCCCACAAAGGAAAGTAGTAAAACCAAACCAAAAAACTTAAGTTAATAAATAAAACAACTTTATGTGAGAGTCTAATTTATTTTCACGAGGTGATATTAAAATATTTTATTTCTTTACGACGTCTTTAATGCATATTTCTTATTGAAAAGGAGTCGCGCCTCTGGTGGAGGTTTTTTCCTCTCTCTACCTGCTTAGTGGCATGCCACAACCCTGATATGACATCATTAAACCTATTTCCCAAAGTTATATTGGAGAAAACTGGGTTCAGAGCTTAGTAATTGGCATATTTCTCTGTTTAACCAAAGATTTATTATTATTTCCCTTTCAAGCCTAAAGTGTGATGGTGTGTCCTCAGAACTCGAGTTAAGAACTCCTGTTTTTATCTTTAGCTTAACTTTGGTGTGTGCAGTACACTACACTGATCTGGAGACCACACATTTTTTTGTCACTAAGATGGCTCCGCTGGTAACAAAATAATCACAATTACAAAGCTGGATTACAAGGTGCGGGTTTTCAACCAGGTTCGTCATCGTTCTTCAGATTGAAA
>JBCNYG010000021.1:16264599-16275787 GCA_039654305.1 Porochilus rendahli
TCATCCCACCAGACACATATGAATATATACTGTATGTGTGTATGTGCATATATATATATATATATATATATATATATATATATGTGTGTGTGTGTGTGTGTGTGTGTGTAGCTATTTATATATTTTTATTACTTTGTCATATTTGACACACGCGCTGCTTGTCAGTTCTGAAAAGGACGTCTATTACTGTGCTCCACTGCACACCTACTAATCAAAACACTAAACAAGAAAACTTTCACCTAAGCCTTAAAGATAAAAGGAGAAAAAACTGGCTCAAGACACAAACAATGTGATAATTGCACTTAGAATTTGTTTGTTTTAAGTGTAAAACAAGCAACAGCGAGGACACTTTGTTCTAGTCTATTATAGATTAAAAATACTGCCGTCTTCACAATACGCACTCCTCTGAGGTCACTGAATATCGCTCGACTTTAAGACTTCCCTCCTCTCGTGTCTGGAGAATCGAACAGCACCATTGGTGGGGAACTGAACTACTCACCTCCCCCATCTCTAAAACAAACAAAAGGAAAGAGCACAAAAATATCCCTGCTTCCCACTTTCTCCGACAATCATAGCACTTTCTGGAGACACTGAGGGTACAGCTTGGCAACGACGCACTCAAAATGGCGACCGAGATCCCAGAGGCGCTCTGGGGTCTCATAGACTTTGCTCCAGCTGTCGTCCTTTTCATCGTATTGGTATAGCGAGTTCTTGCGGCTAGTGCGGAACACATGCTCCTCCACCGTGACCTGGGTGGCGCGCACAAACAGGTGTAGGTGTCCTCCTAACATCATTGCTTTGATGTAGGGGCTGGCAGCCTGCTCGAAGGGCAAGTCCTTCCGTGGGCTCCAGCTGTTCTGCTCAAGATCAAACACCTCGACGGTGAAGGTGCGCTGGTGGTTGCGGCACACGCCGCCGATGTAGTAGATACGGTTCTCATGCAGAGCTGCCAGTCCTTGGCTGCGAGGGATGTTCATGGGAGCTAAGTGGCCCCAGTAATCCTTCCGGGGGTCAAAGCAGAAAAAGTATTCACCTAAAGGGAGGAAGACATGGACTGGTAAAAGCAGTGCAGAAAAACTGGACCACCGAAATTCAGTTCTGAACATTACAGTAATCTTTGTGCAAAGCATGACTCTGGACCAGGTATTACAAACAGAGCATCTTTCTGTCTCCTCTCACAAGTGCATTGACCGGAACAAGTTTAAGTACTAGAGGCTAGTCTTCCCATCATCTCTGAAAGACTGTTAGTCATGAAAACAGCTTCAACTACACTGAAAAGTCTCTGAGGAGCAACAGACCTGCCTGGCATGTTTACTTTTCGACATGGCGTTCTTTATTCTGCAGGTTCCTTCTACTAATGTCCCACTCTACATAATGGAGAAAAAGAAATGTCACCCTGACTGTGCATATGAGTGGAGCCTTGAACATGTTTAAGCAATAACGTTTGTGGTTTTCAGATGGGAAAATAAATCTAGCTGTTGTTGAGTAGCCTGAGGGAAGAACTTATAACCAATCATGCAAGAGGCACCTATGTGGAGTCCAAGGGGCCAAAGATTTCATTAACCCTGTTGAGGTGAGGAGTGCAAGAAGATAGAAAACCAAATGGGTCGACCAACTTGCACTGCTTGGATCAAAGTCAACTTGTAGGCTATTTTCAGGCAGAATGATCTGCTTGAGGCAAGAACCAACAGGACTGTAAGAGCAACAAGATAAAGGATGCAATGAAAGAAACATCACATGTTTAAAGTTCTGGCAGACCTTTGCTCAACATGTAAACTGCTTAGGTTAAGAGTTCGAAGAATTAGCATATAATTTAAATAAATCATAAAATCACACCTTGGAGCACATAGATGCGGTCCTTATACTCCACAGCACTATGGAACTCCATGGCAACAGGCATTGGACTAACAGCAATCCAGCGGTCATCCCTGGCATCGTAGCATTCAACTGATTTAAGAGCATTGCGGCCGTCACCCTCGTACACCCGCCCTCCGAGGGCGAACACCTTCCCGCAGCAGTGCACCAGACGGCATCCGATCCTCGCTCTCAGCATGGGCGCACGTGCCAGCCACCGGTTGCCAGCGTGCTCGTATTGCCAGACATCACTTTCCGCACGATGATCTATACACGTCTCGCTGCTCCCGGGCCGATAGCCTCCAGCGATGATGATGTCATTCTCAGGTGTGACGAGGATGCCGACCTCACGTAGGTCGTTGGGTGGTTTGCACAGCTTATACACCTTGCCTGTTGCTGTATCTAAACATGGTACTGTCTGCTTTTTGGCAGAGTGCTTGTGTGCCGCATCAAAACAGATCACCATCTCAGACGCCGTCATGCCGAGACGTTGTGGGCAGCCATTGGCTCCGTTAGCTCGGCTCTTTTCTGTAGGCTCCACGGGCAACGCCAGGGCAAAAGGAGCTGGAATGCGGCTCACAAAGGCCTCATCTAACAACGGCAGCCGTATACACTTGGCAAAAACATCAGGTAGGAAAGGCTGACGACGCTCGGGGTCGTGCTCCAGCCAGCGCACAATGCCCTCGTACACATGCTCCTCCTTTTCTACATTGAGATCGTCACTATCCAGAATTCCAACCAGCTGCTCCTTGGTCAGCTGCAGGAACTCCGGTTCGTCCACAGCACACAGAAACTTCCTGCGCACATAGTCCTGTGCTCGTTCACGTAGCTCCCGGTGTCCATATGCGTCCGCAAACATGAACACGCCGATGCAGTTCTGTGGCTCCAGCCTACTAATCATAAAGTGAGCGCACTGGTCTTGTAGCGCTGGGATCTGGAAGAGACTTGCTGCCGTAAACAGAGCTTGAACATTGTGCTCGGACAGGGTGACGCGTGATGTGTAGGCGTAATCCAGCACAAGGCTCATGGACTCAGACTCCACGCCCACGATGCGCACCTCGCGCCGGCTGCTCTCCGTAAGGCCGCTGGTGAACATTGATCTGGCATGACAGGAGAGGGAAGGGGTATTAAAATAGGGACTTGGGGATAATCAGAGTCTAAAGTGTACTCATTAATGCTTACAATTTGCCTCAAAGAAAAAAAAAAAGGTCAGCAGTTATCAGTTTTTTAATTCACTCTGCCAAGATGATTACTGGTTTGTTTTAGCAACATTCTAATATTCTAATAGAATTTTTGGAGGGGTGGAGAATGGCGCAACCAAGTCTCCATTCAATTCTGGAGATTATCTGAGTTAAATTCTGGATGCAGGAACACTTTAAAGGATTCTTCTACACTGTGAGGTAGCTGATTGTTTGGCAGTGTGGTATTACAGCAGGTCCAGTAGAGGCACTGTGTACTATTTTTTCACCTTGGTGGACGCTTGTGCTCATTACATGATCCTGTTTTGAGTATACGTGCTATGTTTAAATATCTTTCAAGAAGGAATATTATAGACTTTAACTATATGCATTGAAATACAACGATTAAACAAAATACACAATACAATGATAAATCTTCATGACTATCTTAACAATTTTTAAAAAGTGGTTCTCGTAACACAAGATAATCATTATTAGTTTATGCAGCTATAGTCATAGTTCAATCCTTTAATAACTTTTACACAATGCCAAGCTCTGAATATCAGAAACCTACAGCTTTTATTTTCTTACCACATTCACCTTTACCCTTCACTAATACCCTCAAACTGTTTAAAAGGAAACAGAAATCAACTTTATTTGCTTAGATGTACCTTATAGTATGTATAGAACTTATAATTTTAGTTAGCATTATGATTCTTATTGATCAGTTTGCCTGATTAAAGCGATATGGCTTCCCTGCACGGCTTCGGCCATTGTGTTTGTGCTCTGGTCAGAAAGTTAGAAAAGACGCCTTGCTGCTGCAACACCTTAAAAATGGAAGCATTGATTTCAGAGGGATGCTAATTTAAGGAACATGAACTACACATGGATATGCAGTGAATATTTCTTGAAAGTGGATTTTCACGATAGGCTTCACGTAAATTCAGGTACAATTAGTGTAAATCACACATCCTGTGAATAGGCTAAACATGTTAGCGTGATACCCACCAAGCTAATAAGTGTCTCATACTGGTGACGTAGTGTGAACGAACATTTTCAGCTGTTTTTTTTTTCCATGGCTATTTTGAGCACCTTTTTTTTTTATTTAGACTCATGAAAATATTAATAACCACATGCTAAAATTACACTGGCTATAAGAAAATGCTACTCATGACTTTTTTTTCTCTCTCCCTATTACATATTCCTTACACCTGTCATGAAGAACAGCACATAGCAGACCTGTTTGTGGACCAGGCTAAACACATCAAACATGTCTATAACATCCTGGTTCTTCTCCAGAAGTGATATCAGACCACTGCACAGATAAATCCTGAGGAACCTGATTAGTCGTACCTGAAGTAAGGACTGATTGCAGCAAGCACATTTCTGTGACAGGCGAAGGTGTCACCATTGTCCACCTCCACGACGATGTCGGTCAACTGCGCTTCATCGTACAGAGCTTTAAGCTGCTGGAGAATGGTGCACGCGTGCAGGGCGTCTACCCCGTTATAGCTTGTGCTTGCAGGAGTCCCATTTTGTACTTGTAACAGCTTACCAACGTCTGCAGCGAAAACAAGACAGAAGAGTCAAAGAGATAAATAAATAGACTTTTAAAACAAACACTTGGTTGATGAGAATAAGGCCTATTTCGAAAAAAGACGTCATCTATGACTTAAAAAAACAACTCATAGAAAATTTGCCATTTAAACCTATGTGGTCACCACATCCTTCCTATCACGATTTCCTGACTCTGAAACAGCCTCATATCTAAATATGGAATAGTTAAAAGGGCTTCGAAACTGCACCTATCCTTGTCACTGATATAGGAGTACAGTAGATCTCCATTTACTCCAAAAGGAATTATGCTCCGCTCAAGCACTTTTGCAAGTATGATTCCAAACAAAAAAAAAGCTACAGGTTGGTGTTATATTTTTCAGGTTTGTATTGTACTAGCGCAATCAACCACTTTCAAAAACAATGGCATGCAGCTGCCATGATTGGCAAAGTTTTTTGGAAGATACCAAAACAAACAGAATGGGTGACATGCAGTCAGTATTGCTTTGCCAAATCTGTTTAAATTTGGCTCTGCATTTAACCCATCCAAAGTGAGCATGCACACCTGAAGCAGTGGGCAGCACCTGGAGAACAGTTAGGTGCCTTGCTCAAGGGCACTTCAGTCATGAAGGTGAAGGAACCCACACTTGTTTACTGCCAGTTTGGGAATCAAACCAAAGACGAAAAACCACTTGCCCCACTAAGAGGTAAATGTGGTAAACAGTGAGCAGTGGTGCCTCAGTGGTTAAAGCTCTGGGTTACTAATGCAAAAGTTAAGGGCTCAAGCCCCAGTACCAACAAATTGCCACTGTTGGACCCTTGAGCTCTGCCTTTAAGCCTCAATTGCTTGGTTGTATAAAAACGTTAAATGTAACTCACTCTGGATAAGGGTGTCTGCCATCAATATTTTCAACAACTCTGTTTATTTTTTCCATCTATTAATTTATAATCCAAAGAAAAATGTCTCATTATTGGTTCATCTAAACACAAAAATAAATATTCCATTTCAACCTGAAGAGTGGCAACATACAGTACTTCGATGTGTCCACACTGGCATGGCTGTTAAGCATTATATCCACTAGAGGGCAGCTCTGAGTCAAACAATATTTGTCAAATAATGTACTAGTTAAGCCAACGTTACATGGTCAAATTGCAACGACAATTTTCTGCACAATACAGTATCGTAACAGCAATTGCAGGTTGACACATGTAAGACTAGCTTAATTATTCATTCTGCATTGCTTTTTTTAATCCCAAAAAAAAAAATAAAACATGTTGCCAAGCCCGAAGTTCAAGGCTGGTGTATCCCCTGCACTGATATAGAACACAACACTTCCAAACTAGCTTTAAGTATCATTTGGAGATCCAATCTGGCTGCGTTCTTCATCGAAGCACGAGCCGAGTGATCCACCGCTAAGAATTTTCAGCTCTTTTTGCATCTATCTGTATTTTCATCCTCCGTCCCTCCCGGGGTTAAAATACAGCTCAGTTAAGTCACGTATTTCCATTTATACACATAGCAAATACTTTCTCGTGTGCACGAGAAACCAATATTTAAAATACATTACATTACTACATTATTTTATAAGCCAGGAACAACTAACAAATAATAAACACAGAAAAAAAAACCCACATAAAAATAACAGAAATTATATTACTAGACAATTTACTGATTCGCTTTGCTCATTCATAGTTGGTTGGGAGTATAGCAAGTGATGGAGTGTGTGTTGGTCAGGAGTTGTTTGTGCCTCCTTCTCCGTTTCTTTTAGCTCCGGGTTATGCCGTAAGTTGAGGGCTCTGGAATTTAAAGTGTTCCCCAAATACTTGACTTTAATTTTGCAGATTTTGCACACTGCATGTCATGTCAAGCTCCTTCTTAGCCAGAAAATTGTAAAATCCTTCAGTGAAGACAGCGCTGGCTATAGGTTAAAAGCTAGTTCTGTACCCATCAATGACCGGCACAATTCACGACGGAGGCCATGTCTGGACAAACAGTACACGTTGTGAGTAAGGTTGGAAATATTCGAAAAAAAATTGTTTTTAAAGATCAATTCTTCAAAATTAGGATCAATTCAGAATGGTAATAAATAAGAATCGCTAATAAGACATGAATTGATTTTTTTCCGGCACCTTTACCATACCTGTAAGACAATGTGCACAAATATGGATGCACTTAAGGCTTTAGCATCTCGTCACAGTATGTTGAAGCCACATTAATAGGAATCTCTCATCAACTATCTGCTGTTAATTATAGCCATCTATAAACTTGATATTAAAATCCATTTTACACAAAATGGCTTAAAAAAACAACAAATGGCTTAAGAACAAGCAACAAAAAAGCAGGGAAAACCAGATGAAAACAATAGTGAGAACAAAGAAACTTGCAATTTTTTGCATTGAATCTGCTTCTTTTGACACACCTAGTTTTCTGTGGTGTCGACATAATCTAAATCAAACTTGTATATTTTGCACATTTGGTGAATAGAGTAATTCTGGCCCATGTCGCAGTTCAGCGGTCCATGCACTTACTCTATACAATGGAGATGAGTAACATTTATTTACCAATGAGTAACTGTATTTGTTGCTTCTAAATTTATTTTAAATAACCAGTTTGACTGGTTTTACACACAACCAAGAGTGTTTGCACAAAACCCATAACAACATCAAAGGCTTTAAATGTCATTTCAAATGTTCTACCTAATAAAAAATATTAGGTGGACGCTGAACCTACATGATGCCTAAACGTGGTTCATTTCATACATACATTTATTATTATTATTATTATTAAACTCTATTCAGGTCATGGTTCAGGAGGTCCTGTATTGTTTACTAAGATGCTAATGAAGAAACACAAAAGGGGTCCAGCATTTCAAGCAAAATGACCCTAACTCGTTTCAGTAGCCTTACTTTATAGTATTTCGATGACTACTACAGACCAGTGGCTTTAATTCGTTAGTTATATCTATGCCTTCTCTTGTACAAAGCAGAGAGCAGCATGCTACCTAACAACTCATTGTGACTTAGCCAGACAACCAGCAGGTGGTAGCTAGCTGAGATAGTTGAGACTGTTTTACTGACTAATTAGGTGTCACGACGAATTTAGGTATTTTCATCAGACGTTTGACTCAAATACTCTTAAAATCGTTTTCCTATCCGAATGAGACAATGACACGTCGTGAAAATGTTCAAATCTGGAGATATTTCGGGGAATTTAAAAAGCGAGACATCCAGCAGTTTAAAACCCCACGAGCGCATTATTATCCACAAAAGGCTCACACAACAACGGCTACAAACCCCTCAAAACACGTCCTATTTTACTCAATATCACATCAGGAAAATACATAGACACCTCTATATACATACGGTTGTCTCCCAATACTTTGTAACGTATGGTGTTTTGGACGTGGCCGGTTTAACAGTGCTAATCTGTCCAGGCTAGTTATGCTAACCCCTAGCTTGGATTAGCCAGCAGCTGGTTTGTACTTTTTACTGGTTACACAAACACTCAAAACAACATCCCTTTAAAACCTTAACATACAGTCCTGGCAAAGCAAATACCTGGTATGTCAATGATAATTCTTACTTTACTTTAAAAGAAAGAACTTTGATTATTTGAAGAGAGATAAAAACCATGTAACTCTAACCTCCACCGGCAGCCATTCTCGCCCAGTCCGTCTTACTGCGGCTGGGGAAAAACGTCACCGGTTGATCCGGGCGCCCGGAAACAAGCCTCAACCAATCAGCGTCCAGAAAACGTATGACACTAGCCAATCGGATTACGCCGTGTTTATGTTTTTGTACAGTGCATTAAAAGCGATATCTTGGGAGTCAACGGAAGATTTATTTAAAAGACATTTGAAAGGCCATTTATAAATATATACAAAACATAACCAAAATAATACAAAACATAACAAAATAATACAAAACATAACCAAATATGATTCATAAGAAATTTTTGTCAAGACAAAAAGAAATGCAACATAATTACAAAAATGTCCCAAAATTATTCAAAAGCTGTATAAATAGACATAATATAACAAATAAAAATAACACCAACGTTGTGAAAATTGATTAAGAAATATCATACACATCACTCAGCCATGAAAACATCACCATCATTGAAATAATTTTCTAAGCCGCTTAATTAGGGTCACAGGCCATCTCGGCCATCTCTGGGTGAAGGCGGGGTACACCCTGAACAGCTCACCAGGCTATCACAGGGCCAACACACTAACAACCACTCACAATCACACTCACACCTAGGAGCAATTTGGAATCACCAATCAGGACTGTAGAAGGACCCGGAGGAAACCCATGCAAGCATGGTGAGAACATGCAAACTCCACACAGAAAGACTCCAAGCCCAGGAATCGAACCCGGGACCTTCTTTCTGTGTATGAGGCGAACGTGCTAACTGCTGAGCCGCCATGCAACCATTACAAATATCAACAAAGCAAACTTATTCCAGGATTACAGATCTGAAGACCAGGATGAAGCTACCTGGGTTATCAGAGGCATGCCATGTCTCACACTGTCTGTGGTGAGAGACATGCGAAACATCTGTTGCTGTTATTCAAAAAGAGTAGGCCATTGGAATGCCGTCAAGGTGTTTCTGCCCTGCGATGGCCAGACGAGCTGTTCAGGGTGTACCCCGCCCTCGCTCAGAGTCGGCTGAGCTGTGAGCCAGACACCCCACTACACTAAATAGGATTAAGCGCTTCAGAAAATGAATGAATGAATGGACTTATTCCAAATGCAGTGTTACCAGTTGTTTTTAAATATTATTTTTAAAATGATTTTATTTTCATAATCAGTTAGCAACATTTTAACTGTAACCTTTAGCACCAAAGCTGAACCTTAAACCATATAAACAAGTTTTGTTTAATTTACTAAGAACTAGAGACACATGCATTGTGTGAGTTTACAGATGTTTTTGGTCCAAATGAGCAGACAATGCATCCGCCTCTTGAACCCCAATACCACCCATACACACACACTCCCACACACACACACACAGACACACACACACACAGGTAATGGGCACCGTTCATAAGCATACTCACTTTAAGACACTTTAAGCACAAATGAATTGAAGTTATACATAAAAGGTAATAAACACAGCAAAATCCTTAATTTTGTCTACCTGAAAACTTTCAGAAGCTCAGATTAAGAGAGGCTGGATGAGAGACACATATTAGCAACCAATTAAGTAAAAATAATAGTGAAATCAATATTCACCAATGCACCAGCCATGGTTATTAGGCTTCACACAGAGTCCCTGTGACTCTTTAAAATTGTCCAAGAACATCTGCTGCTCAAAAGCCTTCCTGATGTTGCTCAAATTGTTACATCACATTGAGCAGAAAACATCTGTACATGCTCCAATAAAACAGAACATTCATTGATCAAGCTATTGGCTCACTGTTCAGCTTTATACTTTGTTACAGGAGTAGTCTGGGGTTTTAGGGCAATTTAAGAGGCAGAATTACAACCACAAATGTATAAGCATAGAAATTAAAAGCAAAGATATGAATATTACTTTGCAGATATGCAATTAACAGTTATGCACTGAAGGCGAGGTGAATCATTCCCAAGATGGAACACTGAGTCAATTCAGCGACATTCCCACAATCTGAGGTGAATTAACTGTTTGTGAACTAAAGTAAAAATTGTTGGTTTGAAACATAATGGGCTATAATATGTTGATATTTTGCATCTGGTGATGTTCCCCACAAAATCTTACATAGCTTTGTGATCCCTATGTACTGGAGGTGGCCTTAAACCATGATGTTTCACTTTCATTCAATACTGGCTCTTCGGTGAACTCTGAGTCCAGCAATTTTCTGGATTGTCAGTAACAACACTGGTGGCATAGCAATATGATATTGAATTGATAATTCATCTCAAATATAATTTTTTTCTCCATGTTTCTGCTAACAACAGTTTCCACGTGTTAGGGCCTTGGGAAGCACATCATTGTGTTCTAGCTGTGTCTTGTACAGGATCTGTATGGTGTTTGGTGACCATTGCTACAAATATGATGTAGAGTTGATTCTGAAGCAGACTTTGCTAACTATGAGTCCTAATAAAACTTTTGAGGGCGTCATCAGGAGGAACTAAACCTTTTGTGCAGCCTGTTGTTTGGTGGATAGTTTTCCTTGTACAACTGAGCTTATCTATGGGTACCAAGGGTGTCTGAAATTTCTTACTACTGCTTGCAAATTATATTGTCTTTTTAAGAAATTTTATAAATTGCTAAAAGCTGCTTTAATACCTTTTTTTAATTTATATTTAGTTAATGAAGCACTTTTCATAATTTATTTAAATAATTTTGTATATGTTAATTATTTTATTAATAACTTTGATCCAGAATTTGACATTACATGATTGCAAGATGTTTGTCCAGCCTAGAATGGATATGTTCATATTTTATTAGCTGTAAAAAGTATAAATACATTTACAGTTTCCAGTTGCTTTCACACAACAATCTGTATACTTGTAAATTTAATGTAAGGCATAGATGATTAAAATCCGTTAATCAGAAGTGAAGTTACCAGCTGTTGTCAGAATCAGGCACACATGCGACAAAGCTTTTGTTCATA
>JBCNYG010000021.1:16358582-16371029 GCA_039654305.1 Porochilus rendahli
ATAGATAGATAGATAGATAGATAGACAGATAGATAGATAGATAGATAGATAGATAGATAGATAGATAGATAGATAGAAATCATCTTGATCAAAAAGGACTAGATTAAAATTAAGAAAAGAGAAGAAAAAAAAGAGGAAAGTAGAAAAAGGTTCTACATTAATGGAAGAAAAGAGAGAGGAAGAGAAAAGAAAAAGGAAAAGAGCATAAATAAATTAAATAAGGAGAGCAGATTTATATAATAATCGGGTTGTGCCAATTAATCAGAGTTCACAACAGAGGGAGAAAATACGAAAAAAAAGTCTCTCTTTCTCTCATAGTCCATTAGTGATCGGAAGGGCTTTAATCCCTGAACCCTGCAGTGTGTTCTTCTCTCACACGTGGCGGTGATCCAAGAGGGAGGAGGGAGCTGTGTTTAATCATTCATAATAGAAATTAGCATGGTGTAATAAACCCGCTATAAATGTCCATTATTTGTGTAGTTCAAAGAGGACGGCAGACTTTGTAGCTTGCCAACCTAAGCCAAACGGCGGTAAGAAAGCATTCGCCGTTTCTAGTGTGTGAATAAACATTTGGTTCAACAACTAAAGTATGTGCTGCTTTAGCAACAGTGAATTGTATAATGCAGGTAAAACAATAATAAATCAGTACAAATTTTTATTTTAAGTCTCCATGTCTAACAGGTTCTGTTTCTCTGAGTGGAATGTGTTTAACAGAGTGTCTCGGGATGCCTTGACCTTGTTCACCTTGTAGCAGCCCACCTCTGAGAAACACAGCGTGCTTCTGCTCTGCATCCTGTTTCATCGTAGCTGACCTGAGATCGGTGCTACATTAGCACTTTTATTAAGCTAGAATTAGGTTGGTTTGACAAAACCTGCTTTTCAAATGGTTATGAAATAAATCGATATCTATTTTTATTTAGATTTAGGATTTGTCAGCCATAAAATGTATGTCAGAATTGCCCTTTACATTTGATTACTTTTGACAAGACACTTTGTCCACAGCACTAATCCATGAAGGGAAGTAGAAAAGTACTGAGTTGAAAAGTACTGAATGGGCTTGATGAGGCCTGATATTTTCTCAGTGTGCAGAACTGCACTTCCTGTACAATTATGTGTTGAGCCAAAGTTGTTATAGCAATGTTTTTTTTTACCAGCCCAATCAATGTTTGGGTAAATGTTGGCAAAGGACCTTTTTCCGGAAAAACTCTAACAATGTTAGGCCAAACACTGGATTCTGAAAACTTTTCAGACATCCTCCACCGATTTTGAGCCAAACATCATCTTATGAACACTTTTATAACAACTTCCAATGTTTGGCCAATGCTGGCAAAAGAAAACCTTTCACATCAATCATGTTTGGCCAATGTTAGCAATGGAACAGTTTTTATAACAACCCTGTTTACCACTTTTATAAAAACTCGATACATTTTGGTCAAACATTGGCAAATATATAACGTTCATAATAATCTGATTTTGGCCAGTACTGGCAAAAGAACAGTTTTCATCAAAACCCTACTACTCAGGGCCAATGTTTGGCCAATGCTGGCAAAACAACAGTTTTTACAAGAAGTCTACCAATTTTAGGCCTTTGTTGACATGTGGGACTTACTGAAAGTCTTTTGGCTCTGATATCCCAAGATTGGTCCAAAAAGAAACCTATAATAATATTGGCACAAGAGAATAGGTGACACTGGGCCAACTTTCTCCAAAGATCATTTGACTACCTGAGTAGCATGCTACATTTATCTGTTTTATTTATAGAGATTCTATCAGTGACAGCAAGGCCAACATTTCTAACATGACCTCAAGGTTTCCTGTGACTGTACCGAGGGAAAAGCAATATTTTTTTAAGATGCATACTACTATATGCAATGTATAATTGAATAGGTCAAGTGATTTTTTCATTACAACTTTGCCTGAGAGAGTTTTGCTGCTTAAGGCTGACTAATTAGTCAGAAGGGCTTCAGAGGCAGTATATCATTGGTGTTTTATTATTATCACCTGTTCTTTATTGCCATCCTGTGATCTGTTGCTAGAAATGTAAAGTATGAAAAACAGTCTTGCCAAAAGAGCAGGAATATTTTTGTGTGTGTGAGAGAGAGTCCATGGCACAGGTCCATTCATCCTTAAAAAAACTGAACAAAGAATCTTGCCAAACAAAAGCAGTCGCACCTCGAGTGACATGGTGCATACAAGCCACCTTTCACAACTCGACTGCTCCCAGCATTCCTTGCTCCGAGCTGAACAAACAGTTCTGGGCCACTGCTTCTTTTAGCACATATTCTATAGCTGTCTCAGCAGAAAAGTAAACTTTTATTGGTCCTTTATTGAAGGTTGAAAAAAGGTGGAACCTGTTGCCCGTAGCCAGCTTCATGTGCTGACATACGCAGATACATTTTTCTTCCAAAACAAATGGAAACAAGGTGTTCACACAAAGCTGGCTTGACGATGCATGCCCTCTGACAGACATCGGGCTATCAGGAAGCATAACCGACAATGAGAGAGGTTCTTCAACAGCACAGTCAGGGTGAAGGAAGCCTTCTTTCAACATGATTAAAAAAAGGGGGGGGGGGGACTTGGCAGAAGCAAATGAGAGTCATTCGCCTCATTAAACAAACAATGAGGAGAAATGTAAATGTTAGTGCATGTCTCACAATAAAGAATCTCTGTCCACTTGTTTGGACACCTGCACAGAGTTTTGTGTGGGGAAAAAAATGCCATCAACAAGTACTCAATTTCCACAACGAAGGGCTTTAGTCACTGTGCACTCATTTTTCAGGTCTGCAAGAATGCCATTAACATGAATACATTCTACATTAAGAAAAAAACATTACCTTTTATGATTTATCACAGTGTAGCCATTGGCAGACATCGGTGTGTTTCTTCATCTTGCCCCATCATGTCTCATTTTGTAACCAGTGAGAATAAAACCATTGACTACTTTAAATACTGCCATGTTCTGTTTGGAGGTTAAAGTTTTGTTGGAAGTTAAAATTAAATCTTACTATTATTTTTTCGCAGATGTGGGCAGGTATAGGTAAAAATAATACCTATGGAACTTGTCCCAAATTAATTGATCAAAATTAATTCAGGGCCTATGGGATTGGTCACAACTCTTTCGGGTGTAGGGATTATGCCATGACATTGGACAGAGTTCCTTCAAGAGCATATAGGATTGGTCACATTTCTCTTGGAGACAGGTCTTCCTTTTGGGGGCATGCAGGTCAGAATACATAAGGGAGAGGCAATCTTTGAACAGAATTCATTCAGAACTGTCTTGAATTGGCCAAAGTTTATTCTGGAGCAGGCAAGATTGGTCAAGTTTCCTTTGGGCACTGGAAGTATTGGTCAGAAGGGACAGGATTGTTCAGATTAGACAGGCTTGGTGAGAATGACTTTGGGAGACTGGTTCTTTCAGGAACAAGCAGGACTGATCAGGATTCCTTTAGGGTCAGGCAGGACTGGTCAGAAAAATTTCCTTTAAGAACATAGAGGATTGGTTAGATTTTCTTTTGACATCAGTCATCCTTTGGGAACTTGCAAAAGTGGTCAGAATATCTTTGTGAGAAGGTGTGTTTGAACAGAATCCCAAAGGGACTGTCTGGAATTGGCCAAATTGGTTCCTTTAAAAGCAGGCAAGAATGGTCAGGTTTCCTTTGGTCACTATAGCAAAATAATTCCTTTAGCAAGTTCAAGTTTCAAGTTTATTTGTCATATACAGGTAACAATGATACATCACTACCGGCAGCATTAAAATGAAGAGTGTGTAGCTGGGATGGCTGGGATCAAAGAGGATCTGCTGGGCCTTCCTCCTACAGAGCTATGTGTAAGGCTGGCAGATCAGTCCTGGTGATGTGTTGTGCTGATATGACTACCGTTTGTAGAGCTTTTCGGCAGTACAGCAATCAGACCAATCAGACAACGTCCTGTGTCACTGCTTCCACACTACGGACTGGTAAGTTTTCCGGTAATGTATTCAGTGTAGTTAATCATATTATTTTTGGCGGCAGTCCGGAAAACTTACCAGTCCGTAGTGTGGAAGCAGTGACGCAGGACGTTGTCTGATTGGTCGGTCAAGTATTGAACTGCCATCGGCTGCTCATGCTTCAGCTTCTTCCTATAGGCTGGTAGCAGCAGGATGGAGGAGTGATCTGATTTGCCAAAGGCTATGGGACAGGCTTTGTAGGCACATTCAAGCAGCGTGTAAGCACTGTCCAAAAGGTTATGGCCATGCATTGGAAAGTCTACATGCTGTTAGTTCTTCGGCAGAATGACACTCGCCACACACCACTGCTTGTTGGTCATAATGCACACGCCGCCATCCCTGCACTTCCCAGAATTCTCTGTTTTGTCCTGCCGGTGAATGGAGAAGCCCTCACGAACAAAAGCCGAGTCAGGGACTGAGGGGTCCACCAATGTCATGTTTTAAAAAAATAAAAACATTGCAGTCCCTGATGTCCTAGTGGACATTCATCCTGGCCCATATTTCAGTCAACTTGTTTACTAAACTTTGGATGTTAGCCAGGAGAACGCTGGGAAGTGAGGTACGATGTTGTCTCTTTCCCCCTTTTTCTCCGGTGTTGTTTCCGTTCAGGCAGCCAAGGTAGGCCACCACCATTCATAAAAAAGTCTGTTAGTGTATGTATGTAGGACTGGTCAGAATACTTTTAGTAGAGGGTGCAGTTTAAACAGAAAACCTGACACAGTATGAAATTAGTAAAAATTTCTTCAGGAGTAACCAAGAATTCCTTTGGGCACTCGTGGGATTGGTCAGAAATTCCTTTTGGGGATTGAGAGTGACTGAGAATAAAACTCACTTTGTTTGAATTTCAACAGGATCAGGCGGAATTGGTCAGAACGTTTTCAGCAGCAGCTGGGATTGGTCAGAATTCCTTTGGCGGTGATAAAAAAAATCCCTCTCCCACCCCTAGTGTACATCAGGCATACAAATGATTGGACAGATGCCTGGCTTGTACTCGCTAATGCATGAATGCGATGTATGGATCATATGGATCACACTCTTCAGCCTGTAGCAGCCAGTTCTGCTTCTTATTAGACAGGGCATTTCCACATTGCCGGCCATCCAGCATGAGCTCCATGAGCCCACCCGATTTCACGCATCCCCTGATTTACTGGTGATGAATAACTCCAACAGATGGCCTCGTTATCTTTAAAGAATCTGGCACAGTGAACATCACAAACACATATGCACAATCCATTCTCCCTAAAAGCTGGAATAACCGTGTGGTCAGAAGCTGCATCTCTGTCTGTGGTGCATCTAATGTCTTTACGCTTTACACCTTTAGCCTCAGCGCATGCTGAAGTCTCTTTCATGAGAAACGCTTCCTATATTGGAAAAATGCAAGCGTATAGACACAAAAAAAAGGCGGGCGTGTGTGTGTGTGTGTGTGTGTGTGTGTGTGTGAGAGAGAGAGAGAGAGAGAGAGAGAGAGGACAAAGAACTACAATCAATCATATATTGCTTTCATTAGGTCGTGACTAGCATGCTCACACAGTTCTCATTATTCTGACCTGACCGAGCCAAACACAGCCCATGTGTTCTCTGAGCACTTATTATTGAAAGACCAGTTTAGATGGGATGGGGTTTCTCTCTCTTTTTTTAAACAATAATGTAAAAATATTCTGTAAGATGAAAGACATCTTGTTTGGTGTCGTATAAAACCCTAAATACATTTTAAAAGGAAGTAAATTTCCATATGGATGTTTTTGTGGTATATGCGTACAAATCTCTTGTCAACAACATAAACTGTTTGGGATCAATTAAGTCATGGCTACAATAAAGCCACAGTATTATTATCTTTTTAGTGCTTTGGTGTTTTGGATTAGTGGTTTCCCCACATAATTAGATGTTACTGCATCATTACAGTCACAGCATGGAAACTGTAAAGCTGCAGAAAGGCGAGAGCTGACTTTACTAACACACAGCAGAGTAAACTGCCACCTTCAACTTTTAAACAAAGACAGCAGGTTCATTTATTCACTGAATGAAGATTACACCCCACTTACACACAGACCTGATGGATGTTTTAAAGTTCTCACTATTGCTTAGTGCTGAAATATTTTATTCAGAAATGACAATGAATTACGCAAGTTAGGAATGTCAGCTTGGATACATTGATGATACCACAGCATTTAAGGGGTTAATACTGAACAGAGTTTAAGACCGTCATTTTGAAACCCCATTTGTCTCATAAAACTGCTCAGAGGTTCTGGTGGGTGGGTGGGTGGGTGGGTGGGTGTGGGGTAATGGGTCAGACCGCACCGCACCGCACACACTTATTATACAATCATACAGATTAAAAAATACATAGAATGGGATGCATAAGCAGAGACAGACAGGCAGAGTTAAATGGACAAAGATAGATAGATAGACAGGTAGGTACACAAATAAACAGATATGCCAGACAGACAGAGAGACAGAAATATAAACATGAAGACAGAGATAAACAGACAGACAGACAGACAGTCAGATAGACAGAAATACAGACAGACAGACAATGAGTGATATAAACAGGCAGACAGAGAGTCATAAACAGGCAGACAGACACTCACTCACTCATTTGCCAAACTACTTAATCCTACTTCTAGGGTCATGGGGAGGCTAGAATCTATCTCAGCCAACACTGGACAAAGGCGGCTCCCCACGCCATAACAGGGCAACATACACATAACCATTCCTGCTTATATTATAAACAAACGGGAGAACATGGAGGCAAACCCACGCCTGCACGGGGACATGAAAACACACAAAATACACAGACAGACAGTGAATTATGTAAACAGGCAGACAGTGAGTGATATAAACAGAAAGGCTGAAAGACAGACAGATAGTGAGTGATATAAACAGACAGGGAGGCAGACAGACAGCAGTATGACATCTTGGATCGGCTTCTTGCTGAAGTACCCAATAGCCAAATATTTTTCTGAAGGACAGACTTAATCCTCATCTGATCTCAGGATTTCTAGTCAGTTACATCTCTGCCACACTGTAACTCTGGCTTCTTCACTGCATGTTTGTCCTTCACTCCATCACCCAGCACTTTATTTTACGGTGCATGGGCTTCTATTGATCCTAATCTTAAACTCCAACTTTGACCTGCACGTCACTCATAAGTTATTTGTAAAGCAAATTATTTACAGCTGGTGAACTGGCAGGTAAATCACAGGAGAAGCCATGTCAGCAGGCGTCTGGAAATAGAAAGCTGGCATACCTGAAGCACATGCCTTTTAGGTTAAAGAGGGGAAAAGGCACGGCTGCGGATTCCACGAGTCTGCGATTGTTTCCCAGCAGTCAAGAACTGCTTTCTGTCAACTGCTCTTGTTTATTCCCACTTCAAGGGATTAAACCCAGGTGACGTTACATATGACTTACATACAAGTCATAATCGGTAAATTATTATTTTTGTGCAATCTACAAATTCAGAACACAACTGATGCACTGTGAGAAAGTTCCTGAGACACAAACAGCTGCATGCGTTGACATAATCAGCAACATCATTTTAGAGTTGGAAGTGATTGAGACTGATTTGTTTATTGTCTGTGTAGTTTGCTTTAATCATTGTCATAAATATGATGTCTTCATGTCAGAGAAATAATCTGCAAACTCTTTGGCTTACAGTGTGAACATCAGCAACAACAAAACATGTTTACTGGCAAATGTGTCCCTTCTGGCCTGCTGTTCAGCACATAAACGCCTTTGATTTACTTACTGAACCTAGTACTAAACAAGGTTTCAATGAAAAAAATCAAGGTGTTCCATTTAGTTATACATGAATTATTTAACTTTCAGATTTTCTGATACATTTCAGTTATTATTATTATTAGTATTAATGAATTAGTATTTAGCTTTTTGGAATTATGAAGATCATAATAATAATATATATATAAATTTTTAAACCAGAATGTATAGGCCTTACAGTGGCCTGGCGAGCTGTTCAGGGTGGACTTGGCTGAGATGGGTGCCGGCCTCCCCCCGACCCTAATTAGGATTAAGTGGCTTAGAAAATGAATTAATGAACAAAATATATATTTTAATTGGTCACTAAATATTAATTTTTTCTTTTATAATTAAATGTTATTGTTTAATATTAGTTTATTACTTTATTTATACATTTTTAAATATTTTTATATACATTTTAAAATATTTATACATTTTAAAATATTTAATTAATTTACAATATCTTTTTGCACCTTATGCAATTTTTCTTTATTTACTTTTTTAATTCCACATATTTAGTTAAGATATTTTATTATTTACATTTTATTAGTTTGTTTTATTTATTACAACGTTCATCTCATATTAAAATAATTTATATATGGTACATGTGCTTATTTAGTGTTTGTTTATTTATTTGTTCTTGAGCTTGTGTTCTTCTGCTGTTTGGGTTTATTTTAGAGTAGCTCAGTCGCTGTATATATCATTAACCCCAGTAAGATTTATTTTAGTAAAGTTTACTCCGCTCTTTTCTTCCCCGCCTTTAACTTGTGGTTGAGAGTGAAAAGTGGGCGGAGCTTTTTCACACCAGCGGTGGTGAAGGTGGGTGGGGCTAACGCGCTATGACTGACAGAACTTGGTCGATGATTAGAGCTGTAAGCGCAGCCAATGGAATCACAAGGGAAGCCACCGTTAAACTCGTTTCACCAATCAGAAAGGCAAGTGGGCGGGTCTTTTAGAGTCCGAGGCTTCCAACGTGGGGCGACAGAATGTCCTGAGAAAAAGATCAGGGGGGTGAAAGTAAAGGCAGATACTGGAGGGAAAAGACACACAGAGAGAGAGAGAGGTTGTTTTTATGACGAGAAGTGAAAGGAGAATCGTTAAACAATCGGATCGCTGGGATTTTGTCCGTGTTGATGAGAAGCTTCACCGGTTTGTACATTCGCAGAGGTCGGAAAGTTCCCGGAGCTGCCGCAGGTTTTCTTTTCCAGGGAAAAGATCTTCGTGCTGTTTATTATTTTAAACATATCTGTAACCAAACACACACACACACACACACACACACATATGCACACACACTTGGACTCACACACACACACTTATATTCTCACACATTTATACTCACACACATGCATATGCATTTACCCTCTCTGTTTCTCTTTCATTGTCTCTCTCTATTTCTGTGTTTCTTTTTCTTTGACTCTGTCTGTCTCTCTCGCTCTCACTCTCTCTATATCTCTCTCTGTGTCTCACTCTCTCTTTCTCTATCTCACTCTCTGTTTCTGTCTGTTTTTCTCTCTTTGTCTCTCTCTTTCTTTGTCTCTCTGTTTCTTTTTCTGTGTCTGTCTGTCTCTCACTCTCTGTCTCGCTCTCTCTTTCTTTATATATCTCTCTGTTTCTTTCTGTTTCTGTCTCTTTCTCTCTCTCTCTCTGTTTCTTTCTCTCTCTCTCTCTCTCAGTATCTTACACCTAGCACCCAGGTGTATTTGCCAGTTTGAGAGTGATGCAGTTATAATTCCCCTTCTTTCATGTTTTTTAAAATGAAACTGGAGAAATATTTGGAATCCTGCTGTTACTGATGTTCTGTTCACACATTTTATTGTCACTTCTCATAACAGATTCTTCATTTCTTTTTCAGAGAATTTTCCTAATTCCTGTCATATTTTTTGTTAAATAACAAATCCAAGGTATCAGTACACCTGGCTCTTAAATGGAGAGGGGTATGGCAATGTGAATAAAACACACACAAAAGAGCAACACCATCCCCCCAGCCAAAGCACACTCTACCTTTGTGGGAGCAAAGGTGCTTGGGCTCCCCTTTGTGTTCCATATACAGGGTCCAGTTGGAGTGTTTGGGTTCAGCCCGGACCACAACTCGCTCACCCAGTTTCTGCAAATACAGAGGCACTATCTCCATTCCGAAGGTCCCAAACTCATCATAGCATTTCCACGCAGGTGCAGAAATACAAGGGAGTGTCTTCACCAGGCGAGCGTGAAAAGACACAAATCCACTGTGGTTCACCCATAAACACATGTCTGAGTGTGTGAGTTTCAGCTTCCTCTCCGCAGTCCAGGTCCAGTCCTGAAATAAAATCTTCGGGTCACACCTCCTCAGCACAACAACCCGACCCAAAACCGTCAAACACACACCTTCATTCATGTGTCTGATGAGGAACCCACCTGTAACAACATACACATTCAAATAAATAATAAATACACACATAAACAGGATCACACCTTCCACATTATCACTGCTTACATAATTTACATAACTAATCACATTAAAGAACCTGGCCATATTAACACCCCTGGATACATAGACATACCTGGACGCATTAATACATCTAACCACCTCAACACGCCTGGACACATTCATATACCTACCCACATTAACACACCAGGACACATTATAACATCTAACCACCTTAACACACCTGGAAACATTATTATATCCAACCACACTAACACACCTGGACACATTATTACATCTATCCACATTAACACATGTGGACACATTAATACATCTAAGCACATTAACACACCTGGACACATAATTACATATAACCACATTAACACATCTAAACACATAAATACATCTGACCACATTAACAGACCTGGATACATTAATATATCTAACCACCTTAACACACCTGGACACATTTTTATACCCAACAACATTAACCCACCTGGACACATTAATACATTAACCCATCTTCACACGCCTGGACACATTAATACATCTGACTCACATTAACACACCTGGACACATTAATATATTTAACCACATTAACACACCTAATTACATCTGACCACATTAGCACAACTCGACACATTCATACATCTAACCACATTAACACATCTGGACACATTAGTATACCCAACCACATTACCACACCTGGACACTTGAATATATATCTAACATATCTAACCACCTTAACACACCTGGGCACATTATTATATCCAACACATTAACACACCTGGACACATTAATACAACTAACCACATTTACACATCTGGACACATTAATACATCTATCCACATTAACACATCTGGACACATTTATACATCTAACCACATTAACACATCCGGACACATTAGTATATTTAACGACATTAACACACCTGAACACATAAATACATCTGATCACATTAACACACCTGGACATATTAATACATCTAACTACACATCTGGACACATTATTATATCTAACCACTTTAACACACCTGGACACATTATCATATCCAACCACATTATTACAACTGGACACATTATTACATTTAACAACATTTACACTCATGGACACATAATTAGATCTAACCACATTAATACACCTGGACACAATAATACATCCAACCCCATTACCACATCTGGACACATTGTTATATCCAACCACATTAACACACCTGGACACATTATTATATCCGACCAAATTAATACACCTGGACACATTTATATATTCAACCACATTACCACACCTGGACATATTCATACATGTAACCACATTAACACATCTGGACACATAAGTATACCTAACCACATTAACACACCTGGACACATTAATATATCCTACCACCCTAACATACCTGGACACATTAATACATGTAACCAAATTTACACATCGGGACTCATTAATACATCTATCCACATTAACACATCTGGACAAATTATTACATCTAAGCACATTACCACATCTGGACACATTTATACATCTAACCACATGAACACATCCAGACACATTAGTATATTTAACCACATTAACACACCAAGACACATTAATACATCTAACTACAGTAACACATTTGGACACATTTACATCAAACCACATTACCACATCTGGACACATTATTAAATCTGACCTCATTTACACACGTGGACACTTTAATATATCTAAGCAACCTCACACACCTGGACACATTAATACATCTAACCACATTACCACATCTGTACACATTAATACATCCAACCCCATTAACACACCTGGACACATTTATATATCTAACCACATTAACACACCTGGACATGTTGTTACATCCAACCACATTAACACACCTCAACACATTAATACATCTGACCACATTACTACACTTGGACACATTATTGTATTTACCCACATTAACACACCTGGACACATTATATCCATCCACCTTAACACACCTGGACACATTAATACATCTAACCACATTAACACATCGTGACTCATTAATACATCTATCCACATTAACACATCTGTACACATTATTACATCTAAGCACATTACCACATCTGGACACATTAATATATCCAAACACATTAACACACCTGGACACATTAATACATCTAACCACATTTACACACCTGGACACACAATTACATCAAACCACATTAACACATCTGGAAACCTTATTACATCTAACCACATTAACACATCTGTACACAATAATACATCTAACCACATTAGCACACCTGGACACATTCATACATCTAACCACATTAACACACCTGGACACATTCAT
>JBCNYG010000021.1:16378240-16394454 GCA_039654305.1 Porochilus rendahli
ACAATAACAATGCAACATCTCAGTGTGAGGTTATGAGTATCTGACTAACAAATGGAATGCTATTGAAGTAACTGCACTAGTGTTCTCTGAAAATTAAGGTTTACACAATGTGTAATTAAATTCTCTGAAGTATTCATGCAGAGAGAGTAATTCTACCTTTAGTAAAAGAACAAAACTTGACCAACTTCCATAAGTTTTATTGAGGCCTCATTGAATTTCCTTTTCCTCCACATGCAGAATGTATACATGCACTTTCTTATCTACACATCAGTCAATCCATTATTGCTGTTAGAGACTTACTGCTGGAGCAAGCAAGGCTGGTTTACTTAATCTTCAAAGTGTCTCAAAATAAAACAATGAATGAAGAAATGAGTAGGTAGGTAGAAAGAAAGACGGAAAGTAAGATAGATAGATAGATAGATAGATAGATAGATCTAGATAGATAGATAATTTGAGATGTACTGTAGTGGTTACACCCCTTGGCACCAATACTTTAAAATCCCTCGGATGTGTAAATGCTAGCACACAGTGTAGTAGAATGCAAATAAGAAACTTTCCATTAGCTCGACAGCTACAGTGGATGATATGTCATCAGCAAAAAATGAGAGACCAGCCACAAAAAAGCACATAAGATGTCCCACCATGTCAATATTAAATACATGTGTGCATGCCGCAAAAAACAATACTAACACTGCCAGTTAATCCTGTAACAAACTGTCAACTAAACCAGCTCATAATTCATACATTCATTCATTTATTCATTCATTTATTCATTCATTCACTGAACTGCTGTATCCTGCATTATGGTCGAGAAAAGGCTGGAGCCTATCTTAGTAGACACTGGATGAGGGTAGGCTACACCCTGAACAGATCCCCAGACCATCACAGGGCCTCACACACAACCAGTCATACTCACACCTAGGGAACAGACAGGTATTAATGTGCATGTCTGGATTGTGGAAGGAGACTGAAGAAAATGCACACAAGCATGGGGATCACATGAAAACTTTACACAGAAACACCCCTACTAAGCCTGGGATTTGAACCCAGTACCTTCTTGAGGCTGCCACTGTGCTACCGCAATTATCTGTTTTTGAACTCAGGCCTTTCAAATGCAAATTTAAAAATCTCTAAAAAAGAAACAAAAATTAAAATGTAGCAAAGAACATTTCTTCTCACAATACAATACAAATAAGTGGGATGGCTGAAAAAATTTCCATGATTATTTTTCCATCTGAGGTTGCAGCTATTTATCAATTCAAATTCAGAGATATAAATAATCTTCATATAATCTATTTTAGTCCATAATCTCAGTGCTATTAGTAATGTATTTAAAATAATGTGGAATAATTAAGTTGTTTGGCTCCTGAGTTTGTAGATAATTGTCGCAGCGGAGGATACCATGCACATTTCAAACAGATGATAGCACTGCTATTAATCTTTTGTGAGCAAAGGTCATATTAATTCGCTTTCATCATATTATACAGACAACTTTGGGATAATAATGAGATTAATTAGAAAGATACCCATAAAGATGCTACAAGATTATAACTATTTGCCCTCAGGTTCCAACATAACCATTAAGGACCTGGACAAAAGACAACTAGTACTTAATAACATGATTCACTTTATTTCTGCTTGTAAAGATTTTACTACTTACCCTAAGTATTAGACTTAGATCAGTCATTTAGTATTTTTTTTTTTACCTTCATTTTTGTATTTTAGGGGTGTATAATTGTCGTGTCTAATAATGTGTAGCAGTCATGGTTATAAGGGGACACCTTATATAATTAATGAATGCCACATTCTTTCCATGCTACCACTTCCTGTGGTGCTTGCAGTTTACATAAAAAGCAAATGCACAAATGGCACGCTAGCTGCCTTGAACTCAGATGCCTTCTTGTTTGTGTTGTTCTGGTGTTGTATAGGGCATTACAGTTTTTTTTCCTGTTCTCAGATATTTAAAATAGCATAAACATTTAAATAGTATTTATTTGATACTAAGCTCTAGTGAATTGTAACAGCATAAAAATAAAAAGCTATTTATCAATCATATTGTTATTAGTGTCTGGCTGGAATTCATTCTCAGTGGTACAGCTCTGTTTTCTCACGGACTACACACATTTGCCTTAAAACGTAGTATTGAATCAGAGATAGGAGAAACAAAAAACTTACTGAACTTGGGAAAAAAACAAACACAAGCCAGATTGTTTGTTTGTTTGTTTGTTTGCAATTTTTATTATTATTTTTTTTTTTTTTACTTTTTTGGTAAGTTTTTTTAAACAGCTTGACCATTGAACAAGGACCAGGTGGGTTACTAAATTCAACATTGGTTTCTTGTTCTTCTTCTTCTTCTTCTTCTTCTTCTTCTTCTTCTGCTTTTCTTTTTTCTTTTGCTGAATTATCAAATTCTTCTTAGTGTTCTCATTTGAAGAGAAATGGAAGAGTCTAATCTTAGTCTAATTGGATGCCCATATGGCTGTAAGCACAATAACACCAGGGAAATGAGCCAGACGGATTGTTGAAAAACAAATAGCCTTGGAAATAGTTCCTGAGAAACATGTATCTTGGGAAAGAAGACTTTATAAACATGCATTTTATTCTATTACCTTAATACCAAGATGAATACATAATGGTATTGATAAAAAAAATCGTAGTTTCAAGATGTATATTTACATATTTTGGTGAACCAGCTTCATCTTACTGTAAAAATCTGTAAAATTAAACAAATTGAGGAAAAAAAATGTAGAGAAAAACAAACCGTCATGAAAAATAATTATTTTCACAAAAAATACTTGTACCACAATTACCAGTACCACTGAAAAGTATAATGAATACAATCGAACTGAAGCATGATTCCCATTTAGATTGAGTTGATTTGAGTCGTTCAGAGTGTGTGTGAACCTTCAAGCTACAATCCATGATTTGTACATTAACTGGGGCACAAATATAAGGACACACAAAGGCCAAATTCCCTGAGTTATCCATCAATGAGGAAGTGTGTTGACCTTTATATGGTAGGGAATGATTATATTTACAATGACATTGACAAAACCATCCATATCCATTTCAACACAAAAATGCTAAGCTTTCCAGAAAATCAAGGTTCTATCATCTCTAGCTCAGTCCCTTGACCAGAACCCTAATAAAAAAAACTTGGATTGAACTGCCACCATCTCTGAGTGCACAAAGGATTGTTATAATGTGAAGAGACCCTGTAAAAAGTAATGATCTCAGATTTCCTGCTTATATTCTCCAACCTAATAAACTGCAATAAATGTTGGAAGGAGTGCTGCAAAGGTCTGGTGAGCTGTTCAGAAAGTACCGCTCTTTTGCTCAGTCCTGCCTGCCACCCTAAGAGGACTAAGTGGTTTGGCAAATGAGAGAGTGAGTAGAGGGAGGATGACTGACCCGATGAATCACATTGTCTTTTACATCCTATGGATAGCTGTGTGCATGGGGCAGAGATGGCAACAGGACAAAGCACATGAAGAAGGCAAGCCACCAGAAGCAGTGTGAAACATTAGGTCCTAGAATTCCTGTGGATGTTACTTTGACCCGTACAATCTATCTAAATATTGTAGCAGGCCAAGTACACCCCTTCTTTCATCAGGATAATAAACACTGCTGTACTGTAAAAACTGTTCAGGAATGGTTTGAGGTAAAACTGGCCTTGACATTTCCCATCTGTGGGATGTACTGGACAAAAAAAGTCCAAACCTTGAAGGTCCCGTCTTGTAACTTACAGGAATTATATTATGTGCTGCTTGGTACCAGATACCACAACACACCCTCAGAGGTCTTGTGAACTTTATGTATTAATGGGTTAGAGCCATTTTGGCAATACAAGTAGCACCTGCACAGTAATAGGCAGGTGCCCTCAATGTTATGCCTGATTGATGTACATTGCTATGCCATATTACTGAGCTGATGTCTGTGGTGATTTTTTTATGTAAGAAAGTCTGCATTAGACTTGCAAAATTCATAATTATTCTGAAAATGTTTTGTGGTTTGTGATGAGTGGACACTGATCAAACAGTGAGAGAGGACTCTAGAGCTGATTTCATCTCTTCTAAGCCTATATCAAAATGAAATCCTAGCCATCTGCATGAATAAAATTAAAACCCTTTATAGCTGGGAAGCTTCCAGTGTGTCATCTGCACAGGCATGGTCAATTACCGGCTAAATCCTGTGCTAACAGGAGCAGATCAATATGCATGTAACAGTCTGCTTCAATGACTCTTGTTAAATGCATAGCAGCATAGACACCCACAGTAGCTGACTTTTAAACCCATCCCCATGTCTGAAACAAATCGACTCAAACACCCGTGTCCAGTCCATATGGTCATAATCGTTACAGAGAGATCATCTATAGCCATCATGTTCTGATTCACTATACTCTATCTCTGAATAGCAGATGTTGTTTACAAACAGCAAACATGTCTATGCATCCTAAAATGACTATGCATCGTAATTTTCAAAGGAATCTCAATTTTTTTTAAATGCATTAAGATTACTTTCCGGGTGGCACGGTGGCGTAGTGCTTAGCACGTCCGCCTCACAGCAAGAAGGTTCGATTCCCAGCTCGGGCGTTTCTGTTCAGTTTGCATGTTCTTGCGTGGGTTTCCTCCGGGTACTCCGGTTTCCTCCCACAGTCCAAAAACATGCACAGTAGGCAAATTGACTGTTCCAAATCACCCCTAGGTGTGAGGGTGAGTGTGAGTGCGAATGGTTGTGTGACTGATGGCCCTGCAATGGCCCGGCGAGCTGTCCAGGGTGTACTCCGCCCTTGCCCGGAGTCGGCTGAGATGGGCGCCAGCCTCCCCGCGACCCTAATTAGGAATAAGCGGTTCAGAAAATGAATGAATGAATGAATTTTTTTCATGGACGTCCCACAACATTACACAAAACTGTAAACAGATTGAAAGTACGACCTGTTGGTATGTTATAATAGGCAGATTAATAAGGTTAGTAGGAGAAATGGGTTGAGTAAACTTTGGCGTGAGGTTTACTTATAACAGGTGTCACACACACAGTAGAAATCATTTTCATCCACAGCCCATGCGTTCTGTGCTGCTCTTATTAAAGATGGAGCATTCGCCTCACATCAATTCACAACAACTCAACAGCTTTGACAAGGAAGTCAAGTTCCAAGCGTCCGTTAGTTTGTTTGTTTGTTTTTTGCTTACACCTCTACTGTTTTACTTCCGTTGCCTCACCTTCACCTTCAGTGTTATTCGGTGAAATCACATGAGCCGCACTGCAGCAGATATCAGTGACAGTGCCGTAAATAAGTTACACCACACAGCATGGAAGGTCATTATCGCAAAATAAACCCCAACAGTGTGGTCAGGGGTTTCTCTCCTGAATCACACTAAAGCAGTGTGTTTGCTATATTTTAGCTTGCGTTACATTATCCTGCTTATAACACATTACTTACTAAAGAAAATTATTTTAGCGATTAAAGAAATTATTTGTTTGGTTCCACTAATGATGGCGTCCATAACAATGGTTTGTTGGACTTAACAATTGTGTTTTATGAAGAAGTAACAAACAGCTGAATGCTGTGATTGACCAATCAGAATTAAGCATCAGATAAGTCATGTAAGAAATTTCTATAACTGATAGATATAACTGATATTGACCACAATATTTCTAATGTTCATAAAAATAGGTACTTCAGAAGTATTAGCACTTTTTTGGGAATGTTTTAAAATGTAGTAATTATATGAATTGTGGGTGGAGAAGTGGTTAGCGCTGGCGTTGCATCTGCCTGGTGCTTGTGTGGGTTTCCTCTGGGTACATCTGTTTCCTTCAACAGTTCAAATACATGCACCTTAGGCTAATTGGCTGTACTAAATTGCCCCTATGTGTGAATGACTGGGTGTGTGTGTGTTGGCCTTGCAGTGGTCTGGAAAGCTGTTCAGGATGTACTCTGCCTTAGAGTCGTCTGAGATCAGCACAGCCTCCCCGCGACCTTAACAGGATTAAGGGGTTCAGCGAATAAATGAATGCGTATTTGCATCGTATTTGTTCAGAACGAATCAAATCGGATCTCTTCTTATTTGTAATACACTAAAAAATAACTTGTGAATCAAATTTAAAACACTTATAATTGGCTCGGATGAATCACTCGAATTAAAACTCTAAAACTCAGTGTTCCAGCTAGGTTGTTTTAGCATGGTGCAGCGCCATGCCTTTCATGTGAGCGCCATGCCTTTTATAATGCACCTGTGTTATTTACATGCTATTTTTGTGCAAGCACCTGTCATCAATTTCCCCGCCTCTATGACCCTGGAAAGCAGATCGAACGTTTAATCATCGGGAATTAAGTTTTTTCTTAACTGAACATCCATAAACAGCACGCATCAGCTTGACTTGTCGTCTGTTCAGATTCTTCGGTAAATTGACTAATGACAGTAACGTGTATGTTTCTATTAAAGAATTTAATTTTATTTACAGAATTTCAGACTAATCTAACAGGACTATATAGTAATATAGTTTATAAATATTTAATGGTAACATTATCTGAGAATCATGATGTAAAGGAGATGTGCATAGTACAGATAAATTGATCAGCTTAATTTATAGGAATGCAATGCTGAATGAATACCTCACTTAAACTGCATATTCCATGAATAAAATAACACACATTTCAAATTAAAGATTTATGAGAAAAACTGTCTTATAATGATATCAATGTGTGTAATTATATTAGTGTTTAATTAATGCACTGAATTACTTTAATGTTTATTAAAATATTACTTTCAGTGTTATGTAATTGCTTTTCCGCTTAACTGAAAGTAATGTATGATATTGAAACAATATATTAATAATATTCATTTATTCACACAAAAAAAGCTGCATACGTTAATATAGTGAAGCAATTATTTTACACAATTATACAGTTATTTTAAAATGTATTGCTTATATTGTACACACTGATCACAGGTTATATTGTATAGTTAACATAATATAACATCAAATCATGTCTTTGTTCTTTTATGCATTGTTGAGATTTTACTGACAGAAGTCAGGCGTAGGGGGGATTAAAGAACTAGATACTGCAAGCATTTTAAACACTCTTCTTGAATGACAAGAGCTTTTTACATCAAGGACGGGAGTGTCAGATGGTATTTTTGCCAGCGTGGGTCAGGGATGACTGGATGTGAATCACGAAAACCTGACAGAGCTGTTTAGGTGCATTGAGTTTTGAGTGCTGAGTGAAGGAAGCTGCTTCATTGTTGGGTCACATCCTTGTGCAAAGTTGACTAAAGACATTCTCAGGAACAGACTTGCAAAACTACACATGTTGCTGAAAGTCTAGGGTTGAGGACCTCGCTTAAGATGGTTGTTAAGGTGGCAGTGCTGGGATTTGAACCTACAACCTTTCAGTATCATGGCTAAGAACTTTAATCAGGCTGCTGAGTTCTAAAATAACTCGAAACTTGGGAGAAAGACCATGCCTTTTCTAAATTCCCATCCTCCCCGCCTCCCTAACTCCTGCTTAGTACTCCGGAGCGGGGTCTGGCCATCCAGCACATGAACGCCATGCAGATCTCCAACATAGAGTTCCCCCAATATGTCACACTTCTATAACCATTCTTATTAAGATTTTGATAAGGGCGTGGTCTTGCACTGGCAAATAAATAGTTATATGGAGAACTGCTTCCGGTTTAGCCCTTCTTCCATTACAACAAGGGATATGAGTAGGAATACCATGTTCAGATTGATCTCTGCTATGGATTACGAACACAAGTGATGTAGCTGTGGTTGAGGAACTGTCAAAGCCAGAATTCATGCATCATGCTCACATTTTTTCTGGTATCCACCACACATTGAAACCATATCTTGTAACATTTAAGAGAGGACATTTTTCCAGACAGAGTGGCTTGGACAGATTTGTAAAGTTGCCTAGTAGCCAAGTTAATGGTCACGTGACTTGGATACTTCAGCATGAGGAAGTTTCTGTCTCCTGAGTGACGTCTACCGACTTAGATGATCTTAAAAAGGAGGAATGTTGCGCAGCATTTCCTGGGCAGTAGTAGAGATGCAATGATGTCATAGAACTTGGGCATGAGGCATGAGGAACTGCCAATATTATTATTGATATTATTGTATATTAATGCTAATAAAATAATAATATGTTAAATGAGAAAAAGCGGTTAAATCGGACGAGCTGAAGCATGGACACATGGACCTTTCAGCCTGAGAAGTAATTCAGAGGTGTCTTTAGAGTATTCATCCCTGATGCATCAATCACAAAGAAAAATACCCAAAGCCCTGATACGTTCCAGTTGTCCAAATAGTTTTCTTGCGCTTCAAGGCTCCCGGGTGCCTGATGGGAAAGAATAGACCACAAATTGAAACTTTGGACAAGGTCTTAATTGCAACTGAAGACATTTATGGATTTGTTTATTTTGTGTTATAGTATGAATATTAGCTTGATATTTAGAGATCTGATCATCGTCACGGTCACTAATGGCTCAGGATGGGAGGACATCTCAGTATTTCATGCTTCCTGATTTATTTTGGACTATTTTATAGTGAAACTAGAAGCACCCAGAGAGCCAAAACCTCCGCAAAGCCGGAAAAATAAATAAAAAGTACAAAAACGCCATTCTAGGCTTGTTGTAATAGCACACTTCGAAACAATCTCAGAGAATTAAATAATCTTTCAGAAATTCCTGGATTCAGAATTTGGTCCAGATCATCTCCAACATCAGATGGAGTCTCAAAATGGCATCCATGTTTAATCACAGTAGCCAAAAACAGTCATGAAGAGTCATGTTCCATCTTCTACTAATATTAAACCAGTTTGTGACAGTACAAGATGATACCGATAAAATCTACTTACTTGATTTTTTTGATGAAGATTTATTTATAAAGAAAGTTTTTTTTAATAATTAACAAAAAAAAGGTATTTTTTTGCCGTTCAAATTCATGTTTAGATTTCATTTTACTTTTGCTAGCTACGTTAGCTATTCTGTGAATATTGCATCATCCTATTTCATCTTCCTAAATGGTGGCTTTTAGAGACAGTCTTAGCAGGGATTTCTATACCACATTATCAGACTTGAGGCCTCCAATTCAAACAATTTTGGTGCTTTTTGGGTCCAAAAATCCTGCAGTTCAAAGCCTCCTTTCTTTCACCACAGCCAAGTGGAATGATCTTCTCCAATAACCATTTAATGAATAAATCCGACATGTGCACCATTAGAACGCTATCATTCTGCCTAGGTTTGATGGGCTGAGGGTGGGGGGTGTTGCGGTCTCAAACAAGTGGCCCATTTTCCCAGTTTCCTGCCCGCATGTGGATAAAAGGACACTATGCTAATCATCACTCTCAGGGTTTAAAGAATAAGGCTACAGTCTTTGGCTCCCCCACTCAGCCCTCCCATACTACCTACAGGGTCATGATCCCTGACCCAGAATAGCATAGCATGCTGGGTGTTTTTTTTTCCGCCTCAAGCGAAGGGGATAATGATTAGTGTGTCCTGTGATTTGCATTTTTGCAGGGTGTCCTTTGCTTGATAGTCGTGTTAGTAAGCAATCTTCTGGTGTGAGGGGAACATATGTCAGGGGTCTCCATTCCTAGTTACGAGTTGAAAGAGTGTTACGTTGTTGATAAGTTAATCCATTATCAGTCCATTATCACCTTAAAATGTGGATCCACTTTTTTTACTTTAGTTGCAGATGTGTTTCTATATACTGCTGTAATATAAGTTGATTCTTTTTTTTTTTTTTTTTGGATAAAGCCAGACAATTTATACACTTGACACAAACATGTAGGGAGAAAATGTGCAGAGAGAGTTGAAACCCAAACCAGTTTGCTCCAGGTGTGCACCGTAGCCTGGAGCTCTGTGTGTCTATGTGAGAGTGGGGGTGGTTGGGTGGCGGGGGAAGCATGTGAATATGTGCGTGTTTGCGTTATCGGAGCTAGTTGAGGGCCTGGCTGTGTTTAGCTTGGCTTGCCTGGCACTGAGATTAACAGCCTCTTGCGTTCAAGAGGCTGGGAGCACGCAACTCACATGTTTTCATGGATGCTAATTTTAAAGCCAAGCTGTGATCGATTTATTACCTCGTCATTTTTGGACCCTAGGTTTTCTTATTTTTGTTTCCAGTGACACTAATCAAAAGAACATGAATATAGAAAGAGAAGGTGAAGGACGCAGGTTAAAAATAAAACAAAAAAGAACTTGTGTAGCTTAGAGTACTATTATACCTAAGACTATAGTCAACTCAGTGATATTTCGCCCACTGAACAAATGACTGCAGCAATGGACCTGAGATTCCATCTTGGAATTCAACCAATTTTTTTAAAGACGTTCCGTATCTGTGTGCTTCGTATCTGCGCCCCCTTTGTTTTAAGAGAATGTCTACAAAGTGAGCTTGATGGATGAATCATCTGTGAATTTTGAACATCTGGTAAGAGTTTGGAGATCTGGAACTGGAAAAGACATTACAAGGAGAAAGTAAAGGGGGGAGGGTGGAAAATTAGAGTCGGAGAGTATAGGACCTTGAGGAACACCCCCCCTGCATGTGGAATCCTGTAAATGAAAATCACAGCCTGGCAGATCTTATTGTGTTGAAGAACTGGCAACCTTCAATATTTCATTATCTGCATGTTGAAATGAGTGTGTGGCACATCTGGATACCAGTCCAACACTGTTGGGACAAAACATGGTTGTGTATATACTTCTGTGAAATGTGTCACAAATTTTGGCTTTAAATCTGAGTTATGAACATAAGCAGCAGACAGTAAGTGGTATGCCTTTAGGCTTTGCTTGTGTACGTCCACTGCATTGAAATTGGGACGTGCAAATATCAGGAAACTTGATGCCTATCAATGTCCATGCACCATGTTTGTTTATTTATTTATTTATTTATTGAATTATCCCATCTGCCTTGAACTTTGGAGAATAATTGATTCTTTTATCTGTTTTTGCTGCTTCTCCTACAAAATTCAGCCACTTTTCATGTGTTGCCAGTCCATCTGACAGATGCATGCTGAGTGGCAAATTGACATCAGTGAATACCCTCCATTGAACTTTATTACCATGTATTGAATTTTAAGCTGTATAGCATTGTTAAGCATGAATGCTGTATCTCGCAAATGTAGCACAAGTGAAATTAAGTTTCTGTTTCACGAAAATACCACTTGACCACTGAAATGCACTCTAATATCTGATGGTTTCTTTCTTGGCCGATTCTACACCCCTCCACCGAATGTAATTGAAATCAGATTAGTAGGTTTTGTGCAAATCGCACACAAATGAACAAACAGCACCAGAAACAAAGAGGTAGCAGGCTTGCCGTCTGCGATGGTTATGAGATCTCAGATCATTGACCTTTTATGAGCATCATTACCATGCAGTTAATGTACAGAACAAAGTTACTTGACTGTATTACCACGGATTTACCAAAACAGCCACCGGTCAGCCATAAAATATTTTACCTATGCTTGTAATTAAATGGGTGCAAACAGTAACGCACGCGTAAACATAAGAAGAAAAGTTAACTGATCAGAAAAGGAGGCTCAGAAATGAATACACAATCTTCTGCAGACACACTTGCATCTGTCTGCTCCCCTCACCTTCCCTCCTGAATCTGGAACTATTTCTTTCTTACAGTTCTTGGCCCTATCTAGGCCGATCTGATCCTTGCGTAATATAATCACGTGCCTTACAATTCCCCTGCTAAATTGGCACTGTAATAATTATAATTTTTTTTCTAGGCAAGCATAATAAACTGAGTTGCGATGTCTAATGATCACTCATTTTCCCTGCACAGCTGTATTTATTATCTTTTGCAATAAATCTTGGATGTCGTCTTTCCGTACATGCCATAAAACGATGACCAATTTTTACAAAAGAAAAAAACACAAATGTAATCAAACCTAATCTCTCTCTCTTTCTCTCTCTCTCTCTCTCTCTCTCTCTCTCTCTCTCTCTCTTTCTATGTGTGTTGTGTTAGACTCTTGGCCTGGCGTCTGCATGGCTCCGGATCATTCCGTGCCCGGGGCAAGAGCAGACCCTTTGCCCGTTGTAGCATGTGCGTTTGGCTCCTTTCGTTTATTCAGCATTTGTGCACATGGGCCCAAGATGTGATTTTCATCAACTTCAGAAACAACAATGCGGAAAGAATGTCCACGTTAATCAGCTAGTAATTAGCTTGTCGTTAGTGCAGAGTTTGGGAATTGTCCTAAAGGCTCCTGCAAAAGTTCATAGTGCATTGGCGTTCGGTGAACACTTTTACCCAATGCTCTGAGCAATGTTTAGTCTGGGAGAGAAAGCCCCTGGATTCCCTATCAGCCCTGTTGCTGGGCTGTAAAACCTTTTTATGACAGGAAAGCAAGGGAGAGAAAGTGATGCAGAGAGACAGAGCAAAGTGGCCAGTCGTGTTAGTGGCTCTCTGATTTTGTCTTTCGCTGCCTGGGTTATTCTTTGACTAGTTTATAGCTGTCTGAAAGGGGACACGTTAAATCGCTTCTCTGTCTACCAGCTGCGTCATAAAGACCCGCCACTGCCATCACTTCACACTTCTTAGGAGCGAAGTGCACGCTCGGCGTGTCGGCCGTAAAGATCGCCCGATAAGGAGCCGGTATCTCCTCACCACATTATGAGTCATGGTGCTATTTTTGAAGCTTGACTTCATGGTTTTAAAAAATGAGCATAGACATTTTTATTGATTATTGGAACAGTCATGGTGGTGAACTTATAGCCATATAAGTGCTTAACAGTTATGTATTATTTATATTAGTCTATTAGTTGTATTACCGGCTTAATTTGGGTCCAGTCACCTGGCCTGCTTTGTCCAAATAGATTTGACCCATTCAAAAAAAATTACATTGTCCTCTTGCTTTCTCATTTCCTGGCATAGGAAGTCATTGGTCAGGCGAAGACCGGAGGAGAGGAAGACATAAAGGAAATGGTGTCCAAATGCGTAAATAAAAGTGCGCTTGATTAATTACTTGGCTGTTTCTTCTGCTCACTGTGAAAACTGATGATTAATCGAATATGACTACTATGCTGTGCGTACCATGGTTACTGTGTTCTGACTTTTGCTTCTAAAATTCATTGATGAATTTGAGGTGGTGTTGCAACCCAAATCTAGAGGCGCAATGGGGCCACCGGAAGCCAGTGTTTGTAATCACTGCTAGTGTTGTACGGCTGCACTGTTCACTTGCAGTGACGCATTTTTGATGCTATGCTTTCTCAAAGTTTTCAGAGGCTTGGTGAACAGTGGTGTGCCAATGCAGTCGAATTCTGATTGTGTGAAGCTGTTCTTAAAGATGTCCAGCATAAAAACCTCAAAAAAGTTAAGAATCCCGGCTAACAACTGGGAAAAGTTGGCTCATGACTGGTCTGTATGGACGAGTCTGAAATATAAAGGTGTGGTAGCAGTTGGAAACCTGAATTATGAGGCTAGCCATGCTAAGCATAACTAAGCCGGTCAAGATCGCCAACTCCAACAGATCCCACAATTGCAGTGTTTGACTGCAATGTTTGTGGGAGAGAACACATCCAGGATCAGACATCTCCGTTATGTACACACCAAGAAGCTTCAAATGGTGTGATCATGATCCTACAGGAGAGAGACGGGTGGTACCGTTCACTCACTCCTCCTTTAACAGTCAAGAGAAAAGCTTCTAAAAGTAAAGAGTTCATGCATTGTACTGTACATGCCGAAGCTGATGTTCTGATTCCCTGAGGCTCATGGGAGCCTGAATGCAATGTAGCGTCTGATGCCAAGTTAAATTGATTACTTCAATCAAAGGCTTCACTATCACATTCTCAAGATTTCTGTTTGAACACGTTTGATACCTACAGCAATTTTGTGCTCTTTCCAAAAAAGGTGTATTGCCTTAATGGAAAAGTGACTGGCAAATTTTACTGCTGCGTTTTCATGCCTGTAGCACAGCTTCAAGATAGTTTTTGGCGAACTCGGATTCCTACTAAACCCAAAATTCAGAGGTACCAACATCTACGGTTTAGCCTTAGGACGTGTTTCTGACCTATTTTTATACCAATATGGTGGCCATGGACCCAAATGAAAACATTGTTTTAGATAAATTAGAGGTGAAAACAAAAGTGGACGAAACTCACCTGGCACAAAAGCCAGTTGTGTGAAAGAGAAGGGAAATGACGTTTGCAATTTGCAAGTGGTTATTATTTTTGCTACATGCTGATTTTATCTAAATGAAGTTTGCCTTGTGAATTTGCAAGCCTCATATGAAAGCCTGTGCAAGAGCTTCGCAAATGCAAATGATCCGAATAATACTGTGTGTATTTAACGTGTTCGAGTTTTATAGTTCAAGTCTTGAAAGTACTCTTGTTAAAGTATTTCTGTTTGTCCATTTAGGGGGGAACTCTCAAGCACGCTGAAAGAACAATATATTTCAGGAAAGATTTAGCACGCTTAAACCTCTTGCCCATCCACTGAATGCATGAGAAACTTTTCTCCATCATTCATTCATCTCCAGCTATTGTTTGTTGATGTTGAACCTCTCAAGATTGAGCACTTGATTTCCACCAAGCTGCTCCATTTGCACTTCACTGCGCTAAACCTTTGCAGGTGCATTCATCATTGTGTGGCTTTAGCAGGAGATAAATTGGTGCTTTATTATAAAGAGCATTTATGCGAGTTTCTGGTCTTTCTTGCTAGACTTCAGATGCAGGCAGCTCCTTGGAAATTTGGTTTCTACAAGTTGCATTAGATAAAACCATTCCTTTAAGGAGCGGATGTACAGAGAAAGCCATCACAGTAAAGAGATCTCCAGAGAGGTGGCTGGAGGAAGGGGGGTGTTTTGTTCAACCTACACAACAGTGGTTGCGACAGCCGTTTGAGTTACGACCTTAGGGTTAAGCAGTAGGTGTGAAAGTTAACGTCATCAGATAAGATAAAGCAGGTGAAACAAAGCAGGGTGACCGGGGCGGATCAAATCAAAGTTATATAAACACTTATTTCCTTTAATCCTTGAGCCCGTGGCCTTTCAAGTTGTAAACCACCAGTGAATAGAGATACTGAGACAGAGAATGAGTTGGAAAGGCTCTGAGTGGGGCTCTGATAAACTCATTTAAACTAGAAAAGCCTCAGATTGCTCAAGCAGAACTTTGGTATCACAGTTTTGTACCACTGTGTTGTATATTTAGCCAGATAAGTTCTGATTTTATTGGCATTCAATGATTAGATCTAGTCACCTGTTCTGGATTTAGAAACACAGTCGCCCAGCCCGGGTATCAAACCTTCATTAGGAGTTGTTCGGGTTAACCACTACACCACCAACTGAGTTTCATATCTCTAATCAAAATTTGCAGTCCTGTATTAAAAATGTACCATTAAGAACATTAAGTCAACTAACAATTTTGCTAACACTACTGCAGCAGTTGTTTCAAACTAGGGAGAGTGGACTGATACTCAACGTCCCATGTGCTTGAGCAATCAATTTAGTGGACTGGACCTAACTGTTATATTATAAACAATTATTCACCAAAGACTAGGTGGATATCACTGAGTAGTCCCTGCGATGGAACATCAAGCTTAAGATGAAAAACTGTTTTAGTATATAGTAGGCATGTAAATCGGCCGTTGATACTGCACTTGAGCATCGGACATCGATGTACAAGCGATAGTCAAGCAGTATGAGCAAAATAACACAAAACTCTTAAAGAAAACTATCACCTTCAATGGCCGCTTCTATCAGACAACATCTCACAATTTGTGTTGAAGCGGGTCACAGTTATTGCATTAACGGGAGAATTTTCTTTTACCCTTTTTATTTGATTATTGTGATGTACAACTTTATTTCTCCAAATTCAAATGCTGGAACACCAATTTCGTATGCAAAACTCATTCAGAAATAATTACAGGCTGCTTCATTAATGAGGTCATTCTGCCACGTCCCTCTTGGAGCATGCACGAGATCTTGTCTACATGGCACTATAACAAATACAAGGCGAAAGCCGTTTCTGAGCAGAAAATAAGTGAAAAATGTAATAAAATTGTACGATTTCATTATTTATACGAGCTGTCATGGGTCCATTCAAGTGATTATTCGATGGTTTTATTGATCGTCATAAGTCTAGTAATATAGTACATAGAAACAAAGCAAACTAAAATAATTTATTAATCCATTCATTTTCTGAAACGCTTATTCCTAATTAGGGTCACGGGGAGGCTGGCGCCCATCTCAGCCGACTCTGGGCGAGGGC
>JBCNYG010000021.1:16406884-16435649 GCA_039654305.1 Porochilus rendahli
TGTGTGTGTGTGTGTGTGTGTGTGTGTGTGTGTGTGTGTGTGTGTGTGTGTGTGTGTGTGTGTGTGTGTGTGTGAGGTATTGGTTAGTCCTATTGGAACGGCTCTATGAAAAGAAGAATCTCTCACAGGATAAACATCTGCTAACGGAACGTTAATTGACTCCTTGTTATGATGTATAGTCCTTTTAATATTTGCATCAGTAATGTTTTTATATTTATACCACAGCACTGCTGAATTCTGATTGGTCACGAATTGGGGCTTTATTCCCTCAATAGTGCAGCTGCACGGCAAATCACAGGTTTATTGAATTACGACCTTGTGTAAGCTTATTTTAATTAAACGTGTGTATAATTCTTTTCTCGTGAGATATAATTAACATTCCTGGAAGGAGTCTCCAGTGTCAGGACACATGAAACATTTTTCACAATAGCTCTTTTTACACAGAGGTCGAATGATATCGCAGTTAAAAAGAGCTCTTAATAGGCCAGCTGTGGATGTTTACAAGGAGGCACCAGTGTGTGTGCCGGCATTCTGGAACCACAGGCGTGATGTGTAACACAACGAAACGTCGGCGTCTAGTCTGATGTCTAACGTAGTAGATATGGAGAATTTCAATCATCCAAACATACCGGTGTTCATATCAAAACAAAACACAGTTTTGAGGTGCTTTCTCTAGCTGTGCTCATTTGTACTTGTTGAATGCAATTTCAAAGCTGCTGAGCAGCATGTTTTTGTGACGAGAAATGTGGTGGAAGTGAAAGTGAAGAGACGTGGGAAGCGTTAAGGACATGAAGGCACACGGTCTTTAGACGCCAGAGACAGACTTTTGAATTCATGGTAGATTTGGAAAGAAGAATGTAAAAAAAAAAAAAAATGTCAAAAAACATTGGAGTGTAGAATTTTCAATCATGCTTATTTAGACAGTTATTACTCATTTAGATATAATTACAGGTTTCACCTTGTTTCTCGGTAATCAAATCCATTTACATTTATGACATTTGGCAGACGCCCAGGGTGATTACTTATATATATATATATATATCGTTCATACAATGAGCAGATGAGGGTTAAGGGCCTTACTCAAGGGCCAAACAGCAGCAACTTGGTGGTACTGGGACTTGAACCCCTGACCTTCTTATCAGTAACCCAGGCCATTAACCACTAAGCTACCAACACCCATCCACTTTTTCCAACAGGGATCTGAGCAGAAACCGGCTGCGCTTGATTGAAGGCCTGACCTTTCAGGGTCTCTCCAGCCTGGAGGTGTTGAAGCTCCAGCGGAACAACATCAGCAAACTCACAGATGGAGCGTTCTTCGGTCTGGCACGCATGAGAACCCTGTGAGTCCTTAATGTATCTTCCTTGATATAATTCTATAGTCTGCATGACCGTTTATCTTGCAATTCTGCCTAGAAACAAAGTCCTGAATATTTATAGACTGGGTGAAATTTGCATACTAAATAAGTAAGGTTGGTGAGTTTTTATGTGTCATGTTTACTGTTGTTAATCAGAGTAATTTCATGTCTGGCATTTAATTATAACAAGACTAAATTGGAGGAAAGCCAAAACACGGTTTTGGCGAAGTGGTTTGAATCATCATTAAATCTGGAACACATTACTTAAGTTCAAACTCCCCGCCTTCAAGATGTTCACAAGCCAAGTGCAATTTGTGAAATTTCCCTTAATGCTGAATCATATTTAGAGCCATCTGTCTTCATTTCTGCACTCTGACAGGTAAATTGCAGCCGGGTTAGTCGTTTAGCTGTAATAACCGAGCTCTGGTGTTTTGCTCCCGCAGCAATTTGGACTATAACAGTCTGAAAGAGGTGAACAGTGGCTCTCTGTACGGCCTCCAGTCTTTGCTACACCTCCATTTGTCCAACAACTCTATCTCAAGCTTCAACCCTGAGGGATGGCGCTTCTGCGAGAGACTCAGAGAGCTGTGAGCTTTCTTTCCCCCTTCTCTCCCCCATTTTTTAAAAAAACATATGAGAGTTCTGTGTCTTTTGCACTGCTATGCAATAGTATGAAAAAGAGAATCCATATAAATACAAGTTAAAAAGAAACTTATACTTACTAACAAGGATTTCTAAATGTTTTTGTAGGCATTTGGGACATAACAACTTGGCTAAGCTAGCTGAGGGAAGTTTTGTGAAGTTGGGCAACTTACAGACTCTTCAGCTGAGCCACAATTCCATCAGCTATATAGCAGAGGGAGCTTTCAGAGGTCTCGGCTCCTTACGCTCACTGTAAGTGCACATATTATGGTTTAAATTAATTAATCCTGAACATGGCTATTAAAATCACGCAACATTTTGGTTGCGTAAAATTGGTGGGAATAAAAAAAAAAAAAAAACCACAAACCATGTGAACTATACCAAAAAGCATCCAGAGTCAATAAAAGCAGAAATCTTTATATTGTAGGTCTTTTTATCATAAGAAACACATGTTCATATGTTTTGGGGGTGTGGCTTTGGGTGGGTTCAATGTTTTTGTTTGAATATTGGGTTATCCTTCAGTTTTGTACAGATATACACTACGAACATTCGAGAAATAAAGCTCTTGTCTTGTACTCTCACCTCTCTAACGGTTTTTTGTTTTCATGGCTTAAGGTACTTAATCTAGAATTACAGCTATGGCTTCGAAGGCCGTTATTTTGCACAGACGTGTTGGGAAAAGTGGCCATTTGTGTTTTGTGTCTTTTAGTGAAAGCTCTTTTCTTCACTGTTCTTTCGTCTTTGTTGGCTTGTCGGTTCCCACCGGGCTTCCTGGGTGCACGGGCTCCGTGTGCCAGGCATCTCAGGAGAGCCAGGCACTTTCTTTCTTCCTTCTTTTTGTTGATTAAAACTTGGTTAAAAATATGCACACACGCTTGTCCTTCACTATTTCTTGTGTTGCTCACTAACTCATTTGTTCTTGTTCCTGCTCTCTTTTTCTGTCTGCTCTCCCTCACCTAAAGAATCAAGCCTTTGCTTGAAGGCTTTCTCTCAGTAGGGTGCCAGACCTTGGCCTTCAACCCCTACCCCCCATTTTTTTTTTTACTTCTGATGGCTGAAGCATGGGGGAAGGGGCTCCTCGTGTGGGAATGAGAGGGTCTCTGTTTGACCCCCACCCCTTCTTTCTTCTCCTCCTTTTCTTCTATCCATTCTTCCCGTCCGTCTCGCTTCATTGCTCTCTCATCCAGCGGCCTGTCCTCCTTTTTGATGTGCTAATCTTTCTACCTCTGTTTGCCTCCACCGAGAGTTTTCTGAGGGGTTATGTGCGCTTCGCTACTCTGCTCGCTCAGACGCCCTGGTTGTGTTCTCTTCCTTTTTCTCTTTTTATCTCTGTATTGTTTGAGAGGACAGTTCTAATCTAATCATGGCTTTAGTGTGTGGTGCTGAAAGGGAGCAGGGCAAGCTTTAATTGGTACGCAATGGGTGAGAGAGAAAGGAGCGGAGGGGGAACTGGAGGCCCTGGGCACCACCATTAACGACCCACCGCTCATTTAGGACCAGCCAGCCAGAAAGAAATCTGGCAACCAAGGCAGAGTGAAAGAGAGAGAGAAGGAGAAAGAGAGCCAAGGTGGTGTAAAAGGGGGAGCTTTCAAACTGCAGTGGAAGTTTGAGGGAGTGGGTTTGAAAGAAGGTCTTTTAGTAGTGCACAAACACAAAGCATGTCACAAAGGGAATATTGAATATTGAATATTGTTGACATTTAAATGAAACTTCACCTACAAGTACTTCATGAAGTTTATAATATGAAGCGGTCGCCGGAACAGTGCAGCAACCAGACGAGGGAACTTGCAGCCTGATGCTGGCGGGTTCGTGGCTTGCCCACTCTGTCTGGTGTGAACCAGCCAATAGCTACGTGGTGGTGAAAGATTCTAAGGTCTGGGTGTTTGTGCGTGTCAGTAGTATTCGGTTGTCATGTATTATGCATGCGTTAGCCTGTGCGTGGCTGTTTTCCGCAGCCTCATGCTTCACAAAGGAAAGAATGTGTTTGGCGGGCAGAGAGAGAGAGAGAGAGAGAGAGACTGAAAGAGCTCGAGGGTGGGATAAAGAGAGAAAGAGGGAGGGAGCTCTTCAGACCAGGTGTGTGTCTGGGAGTCTGTGTGTAACCTGTGACTCTCAGCTGTATGCCTGCCAAGAGTATTGAGACAGAGCCAAGACTACTTTACTCCATCTCACTTCACACTCACTCTCTTTTTCTCTCTTGTCTATAGGGAGCTTGACCACAATGACATCTCTGGAACAATCGAGGACACCAGCGGTGCATTTACAGGCCTAAGGAAACTCCGGAAGCTGTGAGTCTTTCCTTCCGTCCTCTTTTCACTCATCCTACTCCCTTCTGTCCCTCCGTCCCTTATCCTTCCACAGTAACTCAAACATGCTGATGAGCCTCCATAGTAGACATCTGATTAAGACCACAGGGACACATTAGGAGACGTTACCTTTGTCCTTCACAGTCAACTGTGTTTTTTCTGTTGATCACATGTCTGGTAGCAAAGGCTCCCCTTTAACCCTCTATTAACCAGCATATCGGCTACATGAAGTGAAAGGGTTAACACAGCCTAGAAATAATAATAATAAAATAATATTTAATAAAGATTTTCAAATATTGGCCCAAAATCAACCTTTTTTGCGTGCGGAAATACTTTTAACACATTTAAAGAGGGACTTGATTAACAGAGGGTCAAGATTCATAGTCATCAGTATTTGGTTTATTGAAGTCAGTTCTTGTTTTGAATATGCGCTCCATAATACCCCAAATTTCTGGGAATTCTTCCTTAATTCTTGGACTGTAAAAAAGAGTGGAATCTGAGGGACACATGGAGAGCATTAGTGCTAATTTTCTTCTTTATGACAGGGATTCCTTGTGCTGGGATTCAAAGAATCTTTGTGAAATTTTTGAAGAATTTGGGACCTAAAGGGTCTTTATCTACTCTCCAAACTACCACTTTTGGGCACCACGACTGTAACATTTCAATTGGTCAAGCGCCAAAGCCGTGTATCCATGGGGCTCAAAAGTATTTTGACAAAAACCCTTCATCTCTGTGGTGCGTCATCATTAATTTGGGCTGGTTAGCGATGTGATATCCAAGCACTTTTTCTTTTTGAACTCGATGTCACATACAGCCCTACGATGGCCTGGCGAGCTGTCCAGGTGTACTCTGCCCTTGCCCAGGGTTGCCGAGATGGGCACCAGCCTCCCCGCGACCCTAATTAGGAATAAGCGGTTCAGAAAATGAATGAATGAATGAATGTCACGTACATCGCTATATGTATGCTGCAATGACAGTTCTGTTGGCTAAAGTCTTTTGCCAGTTCTTTTCTTCATTTGATTGCACAAGGGTACATGCCTTAAGATCTTACACAAGGTACTGTGATCGCTCCATGCTTTGGAATAGAATAGTTGAAATATTAAGAGTGGCACCAGAAGGACGCTATTGGAGAGACTTCTAAGAAGGTTTTCTGTGGTGCATTAAACAAGCTCCTCTGGTACCCTAGTCAGGCCCTTCGGTTGTGTCAATTAATCCTGAAGGTGTCAAATGGAAAGGTGAATGGGCATCTGACCGCATCAAACACTATGTTCACCCCCTGCCCTTCTCCTTTCATCCCAATGATGCGGAGCCTTGGCAAAATCCTACAACAGTCACTAGTTCCTGCCGGAGAGGCTATTGAGCCGGCCTGGGAATGAGAGAAAGGATGACAGAAAGTAACATCAAAGGACCTTCCGCCTGCTTTGTGCCTGTGGACGTTCCCATAGAGCGAAGCGGATGAGAGACGGGTGTGTAGTTTTATCAGCCGAGTGGACTCATTGCTGTTGCTTTGTTCGTGTCTTTTTTACTTGCACATTGATTTGACTGAGAAAATACCCTTTCCTTTCTTTATTTTCACTCTTCCATAGAGTTTATTCGTCTCCCTTTCGACAGATTACGTTTATAATCCTTTTTATTATGCATGGTTCGTCTGAGGTTTAGATGCATATTAACTCTGCTTTCATAACATGCTAATGAACAGACAGAAAAGTCCAATTAATTGTTATTATTTCCTTTAGATTTTTTTTTTTGGTGAGCAAAGCTGATGCTCATTAAGGAAGTTCAGAGAATAAGGCTGCAGCCAGTCTATGCTCAGTGTGGAGGTCAAGGATGAGGCCTGGGACAAATGATGCTCATTGTGGAGGTTCGGCATGAGGCCAGGGAAACTTAGAACTAAGCACGATGGTTTAGGACAAAGCCAAGGGGAGGTATAAACTCAGTATGATGGTTTAGGATAAGGCCAGAGAAAAGTAAAGTGGAATGTTAACGTGGAAGTTCAGGTTGAGGCTGGTAGAGTGACTCAAGATCAGGAAATATGATCAGGACAAAGCAGAAGCAGCGTTACAGCTCAGCATGGAGGTTTAGGATGAGGCCACAGGAGAATCTGGGTGGCTGCCCGGTGATTAGTGACCAAAGGAGATGAGAGAAGGTGATGTCTCAATCTGTCAGGAGCTGCCAGTTTCTCTCCCTATGTCACATACATTTGTCATAGATAGCACAAAGACTCTGCTGACAGACATTGCAGGGTGCCATCGTCTCAGTGTGGAGGAGGGACCAAGAAAGAATTGTGCTGCCTGCATAGCCAGGATTCAAACAATAGCATCCAGCCTGCCAATACCACAAATATATACAACGAGCCAAGATTTTGGAAGCATGACCACCAGCTGCTACAAACTACTTAGCACTTTTTCACTGAGTGTATTGGGGAATTTTTTTAACCGCATGTTTTAACACAAGAACTGGTTTGAAGGGGAACCTATATAATCTGGTGTTTTAATTCTGGTTGACCAACTTGAGTCAATGCAACTGGAGAGAAGTGTGGGAACAGTCACAGTGATGTTATTTATTTGCAATTTCATCAAACACTGGAAAACCAAAATCTGCCCCATGGACAAGTGAAGCTTCCAGTTGCTGAAGAAGTTATGGATGAAATAGAAATAGTCAGCAATGAGCAGGCACCAATCTTGAGCAGGTACCAAAAAATTCCTGCAGGTCCTAAAATCATGTATTAGGAATGATTGGGATTAACCTCTGAGAAGGTCGCGAGCAGCTTGTTTAGCATTTGATAGCAAGCCCATGACAAGGCTGCTTATTAATCTATAAGCTCCTGACTTGTTCTCTCTCAAGCTTCTTTTCATGAGTTTGCCCCTTCCCTGTCATCACTGTGATGTTCTAATAAAGATAAAAGAGAGCTTTGAAGGGCTGTGTGGGAACCCCAAACTCTCATCCTTTTCCTAATCTCAAGTCTTCCTAATCTCAGTTTGAATTTCCAGTCTACCTTTGTTTTATCTAATTAAACCCCACTAACTGTGCGCTCTCTCTCTCTCTCTCTCTCTCTCTCTCTCTCTCTCTTGTACCCTTTTATTTATTAAATATTTCCCCATGTTGTCCTGGTCCCATCCTTCTCCCATCTCTTGAAAACACAGAACGCTGTACGGAAACAGGATCAAGTCGGTGGCCAAGAAAGCCTTCTCCGGTTTGGAAGCCCTCGAGCACCTGTGAGTATCCCAGAATGCATTTTGGCCATTGGTGTACTCTGCCAAAAACAGATGCTTGAGAAGGCTGCTAGCAATTTAATAGCGTCTTTGTAAAAGGAGAAGAGCGAGACTGGCTTTTTTTTTTCGCAGCCAGCTGCTTGGAGTATCACACCAGCCAGCTTTAGCCTTTTCTCCCTTTGCAAGGCAAACACTTTTGTCATTTAATCTTAGAGAATTTAGTCTTGGAGAAGCAGCTAGATGGTACAAACTTAGCAAAATACACTCGCCTCTTTCTGGCTTAACTGAAATAATCTTTTATACAAATGCAAGCTGGCATGTGCATATGTAAATGAGACAGAGGGAATGCGTGTATACTGTGTATACATTGTGGACGCTGCAAAATCATTTTTGTCGCGACTATACAGAAACCTGGGCGGAAATGCAATCCTCTCCATTCTACCAGACGCCTTCAGCAATATGAAGAGCCTCCGCACCCTGTGAGTCACTGACACATTTCAAATATACAGGCACACTCTCGCTCTAATTTCAGTTACTGTTTAAATAAAGGCAGAATTGTGTCTTAATTCTCTCTCTCTCTCTCAGTCTCATAGACTAAAACTCCCTTTTTGTGTCTGCAGCGAGATCTTGAGCGATAGTTTCCTGTGCGATTGCCAGCTGCACTGGTTTCCTGAGTGGGTGGTGGCACAAGAACTGCAGGCTGGCGTACACGCCACGTGCGCTCACCCTGAGAGCCTAAACGGCACCAACATCTTTCAGGCTCCAGCACAGAGCTTCGTTTGTGGTGGGCATCATTACACGTTCTGTTTTATTATGTTCTCGTGTCCTGATGGGCTTCATTGCTTGGATTAGGTGTGTTAGGATTGGAGCAAGGTTGGGATTGGACTACAGGACAGTTTGATCTGACACGATTTGACATTCATGGAAACGTAGGCCTGATTCATAGGAATATTGCTTGTGTTTTTACAAGAAGGGTAAAGGTGCATTTTTTTCACCGAGTAATGCAAAACTTTAGTCAAAAGTTATTACTTGATCAGATGTATTTATAAATTAAAATGACAGAACTCTGTGTATGTCATTGGAATAGTTTTAAATGGCATCATCTTATAAGAAAAATGCAATCTGGAGGTTACTGAAGAAAAAAAACTTGATTGGTTGTGGAAGATACAGAAATATGATGTTTAAAACCATGAAACTTTTCAACCCTGACCATATAAGCCCGTGCCTTCTGGGAAACTGGTGTACAAACAAAAGACATATGCATGTAACCGATATGATATATAACCGTAAAACCATTAGTCTTGCATATTTATTTTTCACAACTCTTGCTATATGTACATGCTATACATACATACGTCTTTTGGACCATTTTTTAGTAAACAATGATGGGCAAAAACTACATTTATGTTTATGGCATTTGGCAGGCACCCTTATCCAGAGTGACTTTCATTTAACATTTTTATACAACTGAGCAGTTGAGGGTTGAGGACCTTGCTCAAGGGTACAACAGTAGCACCTTGGTGGTACTGGGGCTTAAACCATTGACTTTTGGATCAGTAATCCAGTGCCTTAACCACTGAGCCACCACTGCCCAAAAATACAAGTAGGACGTGCTTAACAAATCTAAAGGCTGCTGTATATGGTAATAACAACCATGCCTTGGTGCATCTTCTTCCCCATAGATGACTTGCCCAAACCTCAGATCATGGTTCATCCCATACCCACAGCCGGCGTGTTAGGAAAAGACGTGCGTTTAACATGCATGGCAGTAAGCAGCAGCATCAGCTCGCCCATGTCCTTCACATGGCGGAAAGACCAGGAGCCACTGCCTCATGCCCATGTCGAGAACTTTGCTCACTCTGCCTCCAGAGACGGAGCAGGACTCATGGAGTACACCACCGTCCTCCACCTGCGCAACGTCAAGTTTGAAGACGAGGGGCGCTACCAGTGCGTCATCTCTAATAATTTCGGCTCCACCTACTCCAACAAGGCACGCCTCAGCATCAGCGGTAGGTCTTATTTTTACACTTTAAAGAGCTGTGGTAGATTTTGATATTTACCAATTACACATGGTTTATACTTTTTTGGCACTGATATTATTGGGTACACTGTATATTGATATTACTGATATATGATATTATTGTGTACATTGGCTACTATATAATTTACACCTGTGCTGTCTGAAAGAGGGGGAAAAGAATAAAATAAGAGCACTCAAAGCATAAACCACTGGCAAGCCTAGAATTCCACTATATGAACATGATTTGAGCCCCACGGTCAACAATCATGCTATCTCACAATGGTGAAAAAAAAATTATCCTCCCCATGGAAATTTTTATGAATTTCTTTTAATTTTGCAAGTAACAGAAAGTGCACAGCACCCCCTGCTGGGCCTAATGTAATACAACGCTTCCAAAAAATCCTCGTATTTTACAGTGTTCAATAATTCTTTAAATAATGTAATAATTCCTCGGTCCAGATCATGTCTTAAGTCTGATAAAGTCTTCCTTATCCAAAGCCAAAATTACATCACATTACATTTTGTGTAATCTTACTAACAAACAAAAATAAATCATGGGCACATTATAACCTCCTTGGCAGAGGTAATAAATGCTAAGTTAATACTTTACATATCAAACACAAGGTACATGTACAAAAACAGGACTGGCCTAAACACCAACCACCGGATTAATGAACAGCTTCCCAAAACAGTACAACCCAAACCTTTGCTCCTAAAAGGATAGCCAAAAAAAGCACAGTTCCCAGTTTTCTGGTGCCACAGGTTCCTGTAGTTATGGGGTGGAAAATGACCCAAAGTGAAACAAAACATAAATGCTCATTTGCTAAATGGAGCCGTGTTACCACATGTTGCTCTTTCAGTTCACTTCATCTTGAGTGCATTTACGTTCGGGACATATTTGCTAAATTAAGGAGCCGACCGAGACTTAGTCAGCTTCAGGACAGAAATGTGATTAGCGGCCCTCCTTTCTCCCTCTCTCCTTCCTGACTGCTCTGTCCAAGCATATTTGGAACAAATCGATTTAGCACCGATGCTTTGCCGACAGTGACTCTATTACACAGCCTCAGCTATCAGCCAGTCCAGCAGATTCAAATTGATTGTATTTGGAGATTTTATTCTTTTTATTGATTTACTTCATGGTTTCATGTCCAAACCAACTGAATTGAAGTGTTTCATGCAGAAATAATCTTGACCATGGCTAATTCGCTGCTCCCCCCCTCACATATTCAGTGCTGCCTTCCTTTGTGAAGACCCCGCGTGACCTCACCATCCGGGCTGGTGCGAAGGCTCGTCTGGAGTGTGCAGCAAAAGGTTATCCACCTCCGCAGGTTGCTTGGCAGAAAGACGGTGGCACGGATTTCCCAGCAGCCCGTGAGAGGCGCATGGAGGTGATGCCCGATGACGACGTGTTCTTCATAATGAACGTCAAACCAGAGGACATGGGTGTATACAGCTGTACAGCCAAGAACACAGCGGGCATGATCTCCGCCAACGTCACGCTCACCGTACTGGGTAAGAGTTGGGTTTAAGTGAAATAATTTTATTGGGGTTTAATTGAAAGACTCAGAGAGAGTCCTATAGGGTTTAGTTTAGATACTCAAAGAAAGTTTCTAAAGCTGCTGGGATTTGGCAAACCCCTGATCTCCTCCACTGCATGAAAGAATGTTTTCAGTTTTGGTCTGGCTGATGCAGCTGTGGCCTTGTTTCTGGGATCAGAGGTGAAAGGGTATAGAGGAGGTCACAGTGAGGCTGGAGGACAGGACAGAAGGCTTAAGCAGTGGGATATGAGAGCTTTTCTCAGGCCTGAGTTCAGCTGTTGAGTATTGCTTAAAGGGCAGCCTTGGATTCTGCAGTAACAGAGCGGATGTGGGACACAGACTAATCACCACCTCACACAACTACCTTAAGGAAACGCAGGCTTCGTTCAGACACAACGCCAAATCAGATACTACACTTGTTTGATTTGTCTCTAATCTTTGCTTTAAAATAAACACATGGAAAATTTAAACCAGAACTGTATATTTATTTAGCAACTGATCAAGCAAGGTATTGTACTAAGGCTTCCGTGTTTTAGTATAATATAAACAAGAGTTTGTAGGCACATACTCTATATCCACATCCTTCCAAACCAGAACATTTCCCAGGAACCCCAAATCCCAAATCCCAAACCTTTAGTCATGTTCCCATCTTAGGAACCAGAGCTGCTTTTAGTTAAATGGTGATGTCATGGTTGCTTTACAAAAATAGCCTAAATCTCATAAATGGTGTTATGAAACAAGACAATCATTCATACAGACGAAAATTTGGTTTATGAACAATACGAGACATGAATTGGTTTCATAGATCAAGTTGAATAGGGGTTTGCAACACGATCTCAATCGATAGCAAACTGTTCAGTTAAACAAGATTTAAAAAAATCCATAATAAAATCTAAATCCAAATTTCCAACCACTCGTTATTGGACTTACAAACTGTTGACTCCGGGTGGCATAGTGGCTGGTCATCTACCACATCTGGTATCTGGCTACATCTGCCTTACAGCAAGAAGTTTCATTTTTTCAAGTTTCACTCCTGGCAGTGAAATTCTGGGACTCAGAGCCACCTCAATATTGCACATAAACAGATATTACAAATAAGAAATGTACTGCACATACAAATAACATTTAGAATAAATAGAAGTAAAAAATAAAAATTATTAAAAAAAGAAGAAATAATAATATATCTAGATGAAAATATATAGCAAGATGGATGATACAGAATACTGAAAGAAATACTGTGCAGTGTGTACAATGAGTGTGCAAATTTTGTGCACGTCCGGTATTTCAGCAGTTCAAGCATAACCTTCGAGCCGGACCCGAACCTGGTCCTGGGTTCAAGTCTCCTGTGTGGAGCTTGCATGATATCCCTGGGCTTGACTGGGTTTCCTCTGGGTACTCCGGTTTCCTTCCACAGTCCAAAGACATGCACAATCGGCTCATTGGCTGATACAAATTGCCCCTAGATTTGAGTGTGAATGGTTGTGGGCGTTGGCTCTCTGATGGTCTGGCAAGTTGTACAGGATGTATCCTGCCTTCATCCAGTGTCATCTCCAGCTTCTCTGTGACCCTAGTGGGATTAAGCAGTTCGGCAAATGAGTGAGTAAGTGTGTGAGTGAGTGAGAGAATCTCTTGACTCCATTTGATTTGCAAGTTTAAGGGCTGTTTATCAAATATATACAAGCATTTTAGACATTCATTAAGTATTTAGATGACTTTTTGGCAATTTGGGTAAAACTCACTACACAAGGCTCTTTAAAGGGTTATAGTTCTTGGAAACAGATGGATAACTTCTCAGTGCTTGTTTCTGGAACAGGAACTGTTCAGATGAAACCATCTTGTTTTTTTGTAGCCCCTACATGTGTCTAGTGCAAGCCTTAATGGATGTAATTGGCAGGGTTTTCTTTTTTATTGAAATTGTAGGTTAACTTTTGAACCTTATTTCTCTGTGCCACCTTTAGAAATGCCCCATCTTTTGCAAGGGATGGAGGACCGCAGTGTGGCGTTAGGCGAAGCAGTGGCACTGCAGTGTAAGGCCATGGGTAGCCCACCTCCACGGATTACATGGCTGCATGGAGGCGAGCTACTTCACCCCGGCGAGCGCCACCACTTCACCCATGCCAACCAGCTTCTGGTGATCAGCAGCACCACACTTGAGGATGCTGGGCGCTACACTTGTGTCATGTCCAACCCTCTGGGCACTGAACGTGCCCAGTGCAGTCTGACTGTTATCCAGCGCCCTGGAGCCAACTGCCAAGTGAACACCAACTCCGGGGCGGTCACTGTAGGCATTGTCGTGATCGCCGTAGTGACAAGTGTCGTGGCAACCTCTTTGGTATGGGTGTGCATCATCTACCAGACGAGGAAGAAGAGTGAGGAATGCAGTGTCAATACGGGTGTGTGGGTTAACTCTACGTGTGTTGAAATGCTTGCTGTTGAAGGAACGAAAAGAGCGAAATAAATTTCCTTGTCATTTCCTCCAGATGAAACCATCGTTCCTCCTGATGTCCCGAGCTACCTGTCTTCGCAGGGGACACTGTCTGAGAGGCAGGACGTATGCATACGAGTAGATTCCAATGGAGTTTCCCAGCCAAGTGGCCACACACACAGCAATGGTAAGTCTGCTTTAATGCTCAATAAAGTGTACTGCAGCTGACTCCAGTGTTCGGGAACACAAGTCTATGGGGATTCTTACTTTTGAGGAAGACCAATGAAAGTTTTAACGACATTTTATTATTATCATCATTATAAGAACATGAATTCTTCACTTCCTTCCTTTCAGGAGGTTTTGATGTTCCAGTTCTGTGTACCGACTGCATGGAAAACGGTAGCAATTACTCCCGGCCACCAGACTACCTCTCTCACAGCATTACACCTCCTTCAGGCATGGAGTACCAGCAGATCCAGCCTCCATCGACCTTCAGTAGCCATAAAACAGACGAGGGACACTGTAATGGCACGCCGAACGGAGTTAGAAGGGAGGCGACGCCGAAGTTGTACAAGAACCACGGCGAGAGAAAAGGTGAAGGTGAGTAAATGAGCTGCAGGCCTTCATTGCCCAATATCTACGTGTCATTCTTTTACTGAGGTTGATTCATTGTGTTTCTCCTACGACTCATAAATTAAGTGAAACGCTCGGCTTCCATCATCGCCTGATGAAGGAACTCACTGTTCTGTCATCAGATGGGTGGAATGATTTAGTTTGGCTTGGTTTTATTAACAGATTGTGCACAGCACATTCCATGGCCTCGGGGCTGAACGAGGGAACAGGTGAGAGGTTTTTTGAGAGAGAGAGAGAGAGAGAGAGAGAGAGAGAGAGAGAGAGAGAGAGAGAGAGAGAGAGAGAGTCAGTTTCCTGAAATTTCCACTCTTGAGGATGTTGTATAGCTGGCTGTGTTTAAGAAGTTTTTGAATATTAAAAGAGACAGGTGCAGAAGTGTTATATTCCAGTAATGTGTCTTATCAGATGAGGCTTCGTTTTCAGAGTAATTCTGTTAAGCACTTATTGGTGCCAATTTGCGAAAAACATCTTGCATATCCCCATTCCTTCATTGTGAATGTCAAGTCTCTGTTTGTTTTAGAAAGGTTATTTAATTGCATCCTGGCATCGTCAGTAGTTTTTGACACAGGAATTGATATACCATAGCATGAGAAAGTGAACACTCCTGAGCACAGCAGAGGAAAAAAGAGCCGTACACTGAAGAAGCTTTTATGCCGGATTTGTATCAGAAATTAATTTTTCTCCGAATTTTGCACACAGGTGTGGATACGTAACAACTTTAACATAGTACCTAATTCAAGTGTTCAATCAAACCACTACCAAAGACTGAAAAATAAAATACAAGCTAAATCTGCTGATTAGAGCAATCCGAGAACTGTCTTAATCGCTGTGGCGTTATACTTAAAGGAGTTGTGTGTTTGTAAAAATGTACAAAATAGGCAGCCAGAAACACGAAAATGTGAAAAACATTTGGTGAACTGGTACATTTGGAACAACTGGTAGATATTTCTCAAGATTCCCAAAGCTACGATTCTTTTAATTTCTTGCTAAGTGAACACATTAAACCCTTTTTAATGTGCCATGACAAAACTCACTATAAAATGATTCCCTCAGTCACGTGATCAGAACCAAACATATTAAAATGAAAACAGGGAGAATCAGGATGGTTCAATAGGACATGATCGTGCAAGTGTACTAGGTTAGCACGGACAGACGGTTTATGCATGTGACGCACACAAATCTGTAGAGGATCTAGCGGTAGTAGTCAGACTGCCAACATGCCTTCTAAAGGGAACGAAATTCTGCTGTAAATAAAGCCATTCACTAATGACCAATTAGTCATACATTTTGTTGTGCCCACAAAACCAATATTAAACTCATTATAAAGCAATCATAGACTTAGATTCCCTGAAGCTTTAACTCCAAAATGAACTCTAGAAAGGAAATTGTTTACAGATTACTAAAAATAGATTACAGACTAATGCCTTGGGCAAATATTATTTAATTGAACTGCTATTTTTCTTTTTTCTGACTCAGGATCTGTGACCAGCAGGACGGAAAGATCATCTCCAAGTGAGAGCCACCATCGGCCAGTAAAGCCACCCTCCATTAACTCCACATGCACGGACGCTGAGCTCACAAACACTCTATCACCCACGGACGCTGAGCTCACAAACACTCTATTACCCAACGGCCACGCACACTTCAGCGAAACCGCCCCCCTCAGACGGGCTAGTGACTAGCTCTTCGCGGAATACCAAGCAAAGACTTTTGTACTGCTATTTTTTGTACCCTGTTTGCACTGTGAACTGCTACCTCGCACCCAGGGGCGCATGTGGAGCTTGTCCTGCGTCTGATCGCGGAGTCTAGGCGTCCGGGTTTGAAGGCGAAGCTTGAACGGGGGGCCGTTCCTGTCCCAGTCCGAGCGTTACACCTGTACATAGTGTTTAAATCCTCCTTAGGGAGGCTTCGTTCACCACTGCAGAAAAAATAAATAATAATAATAATAATAATAATAATAATAATGTGACTTGCATTTGAAGCATGTTATCGTAGGGAATATTGTATGATACAACAGAGTGATATAATGTTGAACTTAAAATTGTACATAAGAGTTTTCACATATATCTATATCTATATATTATTATTATTATTATTATTATTATTACTATATAACTTTTACAGAAGAGTATTTGAATCTATTCTGTGCATGGTCCGATCAGAGTGATGCTATTTTTCCTCTCTTTTAATAAACCTCCCAGTCCTGGTGCCTTACAGCATGAACAAAGTATCTGCAAGTTGGTTGTCTGTGTCTCAGAGCAAGACTGTTCTCATTTTGTGAAATGGAAACGTTTTCCTGCACTTGAAATGGACATAAACACTATAATCTTCAGCTATGGCCTTATGATAGCTATGGTTCATATTCGCTGGTCTTCAATAAACGAAACTATTCAGGCCATGCACAGTACAGTAAGATCGAGGGTGGGTGAAGAAACACAAATCAGCACTTTGGTAGTAATATGACAGTGTAACACTGTTCTCAAGAGTTAAAATTGTAGGAAGGTTGAAATTTTCACCCCTTTTCCACTAGTATAAACAATGAACCTAAACAGAAATGCTTATGCAGTCCATTTCACATTTCGACAGGTGACAGCTACTAACCATGGATTTAAAAACTGTCATTTTCATCATTTGCACAGCCTTAAATCTGGAAAAATAGGAAAAGATTCAGTTCTTCCATTTGCTAAAGGTACCAAATGCACGTAGTTAACCAAAGGTACTATTAAACTGTACTGTTCCGTTTTTTTTTGTTTTTTTTTTGGGTTTCAACAAACAGTGAAAGAAGCAATGTGAAGGTGGATACCTATTAAGAAAATCAAAGGCAAAATTCGAAAGTGTTACCTCCAAACAAAAAACATTCTTAGCACATAATAAAAGGGATAAAGATAAATGTTAATTACACAAGGAAAGGGCTTCTTTATCTGTGCTAGCTGATGTTCAGGGGCTTTCTCAATGTCTACACACCGCGAATGGTCAGTATCTTCAGTAAACACCATTAGATAATGCTACGTCAATGTTACTAAACGCCTCATTAGCTAATGCTAACTCTAGCCTCTTTAAACCAAATAATAGGTACTAAGCAAATAACTCAGATCTGTGAGGCTTTTTAAGCCAACCTGTTTTGTTTGTTTTGTTTTTTTTCCCCACAGAAACCAAACTGAGGGTATATTGTTATTTCTGTAGAAGTTTCTAGATATGTTACAGCAATTCTCTCACTGTGTTATCTAACTAACTGGTTTACAAAGCTAGATTTTAGCTAACTGGCTAACTTGGAATGAAGAGAAAAGACCTTTGCTTTATGTTCTTCTCGTAAATAAGTGAATCGTTTTACCTGCTAGTTTCTCCAGCTCGCGTGGCATAGAGTAGCAGACTTCACCTTCCTTTCAGATTAATTTATTGAAATGAACTCAAACGGCTGTACATTTGCAACGCTGAAAATGTTGACGTGTGGAAAGTTGACATGTCTATTAAAATTCACATTCTTGCTCTTTGACTTTGCTGTCATTTATTACTGCATAATAAAAATTAGGTGTTGACATTTTTAAATACAGTTGTTTAAATGGTAATGTGGTAAATGAAAGGGTGAAACTCACTCTCTCACCCGTTTGCCGAACTGTTCAACCTTACTAGGGTCGCAAGGAGGCTGGTGCCTATCGCAGCTGACACTGGGTGAAGGTGGGGTACACCCTGATCAACTGCATTGCCAGATAACACAAACACAACCATTCACACTTATGCATATGCTCAATTTGAAACAACCAGTTAGCCTTTGGACTGTTCATTTGGCATAAGAGGCGTTCAAGCAATGTTCTCACTGCGGCACTGGTGCATAGCTTTCGTTTTTATGGAATACATGTGACGTAAATGTGACGCATCAATGCTGCTACGTATATGCTATGGATTTTTAAGTGTACATAAATAATAAAGCTGCTATTTCCCTAATGTTCCTTTCTTACTGCCACGTATTCCGATACAGCGTACATTCGCAATCCAGAAAGGCCAATGTGTGAAAGGGGCATTAGTCTACAAATGACCATGGATGGTGGTTGGAATTAAGATTTTAAAGCCTCAATTGCTCAAGCTCAATGCTAGGGTCCATTTCTGCAAAGTCTTTGAGCTCTTACCTGAGCAAATATTCAGCATGATCATAGTTCCTTTGCAATGAGAACATTTGCTCTCTATCAGGATTTATCATTAGTCAATGTTTAAACTGGACTAATGTGCACATAGATATAGTTCACTAATGTTTTCTTTGCTAGAAAGGGCTATGATCAAACAAGTAATGCCACTATAAAGTCTGCCATGATTGATAATTCAGGACAGCAAATGTTTGCATTATTATCAGCTTTTCCTATTTAGTTTGTATGCTTGAGCTGTTTTATATGGACTTACCATATAAGTTTTGATAGTTTTCACATGGAGGGACATCCAGCTCCCTTACAGCACAATTATTACTCGCTAAACTCTACCACTCCTTAGTTCATATGGAGGGGGAAAAATCCATTGCTCTGAAGATTTGACAGGATTAAAATATAATATTTCATTTCACAACATGACCCAAACGGTTTGCTTTGATTAAATTCTGCTCAGACATTCGCACCTGTGTACTCACCTATCAGTTTCTCTTCTTGGTTTCCCCACATGTCCTCTTTTAACTCATAAAGCTTTCAGAATGCCCTCGAGCTGCAACATGCTACCCATCATTTTTTTTACTGATACTCTCATAAATCAGTCATCTTTACATTCACCGCTAATAAGCAAACAAGCAAGTCTAGACTAAAGACCACGTCTCAGCTGCAGACAGAATACCTGCCCTGCTTCTCGAGCTGATGCGAAATGTTTCCTGAGTTATGGTTATTGTCTGTCCATCACACCAATCTTGACATGGTTAGTTCGTCTTCCAGTGACAACTAATTTATTTTATGAGAGACTGGGTTCAGTCAGGTGCGTTCAAACAGAAAAAACATTCTTCAGGACTGGAGACTCCCATTTAACCAACCCTGCTACATAAGGACTTTGCACTGGTACAAATGTTAAATGTGTCCTGTTCGCACTCTTACTCGTATGCCAATCATTTTACAAACTGGCATCAGTGGTTAAACAAATGTTTCCATTAGCAAATATTCAAAATGTCCCCACATAAGGGACCACAAAGTCAGGTTTCAGATGTCACAGATATAATTCTGTGATGAAGTAAAAGCACAAACAGGAAACAAAACAGGGAACCAAAAGAACTTTGGGCCAGCCAGAGTTATGAGCTATGCATATTTTTCCCAACAAAATTAAACGAAGTTAATAATTGTCCCCCCCTTTTTTTTCATCCATCAGGGTCACAGGGAAATAGGAGCCAATCCCAGCTGATTTCAGGTGAGAGGCAAGGTTCACCCTGAACATGTTGGCAATCCATTGCAGCACTAACTCAGACACAACCATTCATAGTCATGTTAACACCTACGGGGACTTTAGTATAGCCATTTGACCTAAGGTCCATGTCTTTGGACTGCAGGAGATAACCAGAGTACCCAGAGGAAACCAACACAAACAGGGAAAACTTGCAAACTCCAATTACATTCACTAACCGCCATCATTAACCGGACATCAAACTCACCAACACTGAGAACGAAATAACATTGGTGCTTGGCGGTGCTTATTTCATTCATTCATTCTTTCATTTTCTGAACCGCTTATTCCTAATTAGGGTCGCGGGGAGGCTGGCGCCCATCTCAGCCTTCTCTGGGCGAGGGCGGGGTACACCCTGGACAGCTCGCCGGGCCATCGCAGGGCCGTGCTTATTTCATAGATACAAATATTATGGAAAATCTATGAATGAAATGAGCATAAAAACATTTCAATGACATGAATTTTTTAGATGGAACATCCTGGATCACCAGTACCGCTTAATATCAATCGAAAGGCTTATAGTTGCTTACAGTTGTCTTATAGTAACTGCTTCACCACGCAAGTTCAAGAAATATCAGGATTTAAAAACCTCATTTACTGAAAGATACATTGTGATTGGTGCTCTCATCATAAACAAAGAGAATTTTTCCACAAATCCTCACTTTAAGAACAAAGCTCAAGCAGATGGTTTATGTTCCAACTTTTATCCAAAACACTTGGACAAAACAACTTTTTAAAGAATGATAAATCCACACCTGTTTAGGTTAGAGATTTGCCATGTGTCTAATGATATCCCAGAATGCACTGTAAAATGATGTAGGAAATAATGAGTACTTTAGAGATTGGAATGACATAGTGAATAGCTAATCAATTTGATCAAGAGTTACAGATTACAGTTTTAGTGCAGTCACAAAAAAACAGCATGAAGATCTTTACTATAAAACTCATGTGCAGCACCAGCACACATCAAAGCCAAATATGGTCATGACTGAAAAGTATCCACACACTGTAACAAACCTGCAACTTGGGTATTTAAAAACAATATGCTATGCACTAATAGTCAGGATAGCAAATTGCAGGGTACCAGGATCCACTGGCAAGTCCTCAAGTGCCAGGTGTGCCAGCACCCAGATCTTTCAACTGGAATAATACCTGCATCGGGTTTAAGATTTATGGGTCATTTATTTTTGCCGACTTTGAGGTCAAAAGTCTTATCGGAGCGTGTTGCGCACTTTCTCGTAAGCTCCAAGAAAGATGAAACCTCCCACGCTGATGAAGGTCATCCTGGGGATGCTACCGGCGAAGAGCCTGCGGAGGAGTTAAAAAGGAAAGATGAACGTCGAGGTCATGATACAATTACATCTTCCTCAAGAGGTCAAGTGGTGTGAGAAACTAATCATGCAGTATTCATTTATTACTCTTCCGGTAGTGTTTTACTCTGGTCAGGTTTGAGGTAGGCCCAGAGTCTAATAGAGGAAAACAGAGTGGAGGTGGGAATGCATCAAGTCAATTACAGGGCAACATACAGACACACATTACCATTAAGGGGCATCTACTAGCGTGCTTTAGGGGAGTAAGATGAAGCCAGAGAACCTAGAAAAAACCCATGAGAAGAAAATGCAAAACTCCACTTGAAGTCAAGATCAAGCTGGCAACCCTGCAGTTTTCAGGCATCAGTGCTAACCACTACACCAGGTTTAATCCTTTAAAGGTAGAAATACCTATCAGGTAGCAAGATCCAGTCAGCTAATCTTCCCTGACCGTGTTAACCTGAATTGATTTGTGACTTGCTATCTGACTTGTTCCTAAGAAGTCCATGCAATATTTGCAATGGCCAGTGGCTGTTGTTTTGGGGGTTTGGGGGAGACCTCAAGGGTCGATCAGGGAGGAATGCGCACCGTTGATTTTGGAGGATGCAGCAGGCCATGAAAGTGCATCCGTCCCCCTCGGGGCTCTTTTCCTTGCAGCTGCTTTTGGTATTAGCACTGGCCCTATGGGCCTCTCCACATGACGGATAGCCAGATGACATTCACACACGTCCCTTAAGCATCCAGCCACCCCCGCCTCTCTCTCTCTCTCTCTCTCTCTCTCTCTCTCTCTCTCTCTCTCTCACACATTGTGTTTCTCTTCCTCTCTATTCCCTCTGTCTTTCTAATTTATCTCTGTATATTTAACCCTTTTCCGATATTTTAAACAGGAATCAAATCCCATCCACAAGGCTTACTAAGAAACATGTGCCTTGGGCCTGAAAGTTGGAAACACCTGTCGGGAATGAGAAAGGTCAGAAAGCAGGGCACGAGGCAGTTTATGAGCCTCAATTTAGAATGAGGGTCACGAGTGACCCTGACGTGCCCACTAATACATCAGATTTGTCAACTGCGAAGCTGTACAAGGTGCCAAGCACGGCAACCATCTCTCAACTATTCCAGCCATTTGCAGAATCCTGCATGCATCCATGAGGATCATGTGTTTGCAGACCTTCAATGTGCTTGTTTGGGCTTATTATCCAACAAGATCATCTTGGAATATATTAAAAAGGGGTATATGGGTTGGGGCTATGAGCTGTGTAGGTCGTTCCTTTTGAGCCTGTGGTGGTAAAATGGAAACTATAATAGCGCCATGGAAATTTAATCTCAAACTAATACCACCAGGTCAGACAGCATGAGAAAACTCCCTGCCAAGTGGAAAGGCACAGTTTCCAAGAAGCCAATGATGACAGCAAAAGACCCCTTGACTCAAACCTTGCATCAAGTCAAAGATCATGATGTCAGGCAGGATTTGAGGGAACATATGACCAGCCAGCCACATTGAGGAAATCTTATAATGTATAATTCCCTTTAATTATTATTAGACATGCCCTTTCATTTTGTTCCTGTGCTTCTTTGCTGTAGGTCAAGTGAGTCAGAGTTCTCAACTTTCACATTTCCTGCACCTGTTTACTGATTCAGACCAAAGTCATCACATCCAGTTATGAATTGGCATATCTAATCAGGACCCATTTTAATGACTGCATAACTACTCACTATTTCCTATAGAGCCTTGGGCCTGATCTGGGCTATGACTCAGGCATTTAGGTTGAAACTTAGGCATTGTAGTCATAAGGAATTGGTGCTCCGAGCTAAAGATACTAAAGATACTAAAATGTACTAAAGATACTATAAAGCTACTTGGTTCTTTAGTTTTCAGTGAAAAAGCACAAATTTTGTTTAGAAGCCTCAGAAATAAATGTACCAAACAGTTTTTTTCCGTGTTGCAGGGGTCATACCGTCAAGGGTACATCTTCTGTACCTTTGGTGTCATTTATATGGAATATAATATTCATTCATTCGTTCTCTCAGCCGCTTAATCCTAAGTATAGATGCGGTGAGGCTGGTGCCCATCTCAGCCGACTCTGGGTGAGGACAGGGCAAACTCTGAACAGCTTGCCAGGCCATCACAGGGCAGAAACATGCTCATGGCATTCTGACGGTCTACTCTTTTCGAATGACAACAATGGTTCTTTTACATGCATCTCACCACAGACAGAGAGACATGGCTGGCATGGCTGGCCTTTAAAAACCCAGTCAGCTTCACTGGGGGGGATATACCATATCCCTCCAAATAATTTATTGCACATAATTAAAGATGATTGACGTACCTTTGACCTTTAGTGTACCCTTAATAGTACCACAATGGAAACATGGAAAAGTGCAGTTCGGTACATACATTACTAAAAGTGTGTGAAGTCATGAAAGCATAGTTTGACTCTCTAGTACAAGGACGTCATATGCTTCTTTCTCATTCTAGAGACAGTTCCAATACTTTCTTTGCAGAACTTTGGTATTTTGGGGTTTATCAAGAGATTTTTACTAAAATATGGACCTTTAACTATCTGTACCTTCAAGTATTGTGCAAGAGGACTGCATTGAGTCATTTATTACAAAAAAATACAAGTAGAATGGTACTAAACTCAGAATAATCTCATATTCAACTCATAATTTAACTCAGACTAGCACAGATTTAGCAGAGATTTAACAGACTTACTTCACATATAAATTATTAAGAACAAAACCATTCTAACCAGTTAAACTAGAATTACATTTAACATGAACCACACACTGAGCTTCATATTGTCATCATTACGTCAGCTTGTCGATTCAAGTGGTACTGTAATTCTTTTTGACTGCTAAACATATGGTCCTAGAGCAGCCTCATACACAGCACAGAAAATATAATTTAATAATGCAAGGTAAAAGGAAATTTTATTAAAAAGTGACACACAGGGATGTACATGAAATGATATGCATTATTAGGTTATCCCACTTTGCCTGGTGTTACGTGAAAGTGACTGAGCATACAGCGGACATCCCAGCATGCCTAGCGTTGAGAGTAAGAACTTTCAAATCCTGGGAAAATACAAGTTCATGCAATGCCCAGTCCAGTGTGACTGTGTTTGATGGTGCAGTCAGGGGCTCGACCCCAGAGCCCAAGGGGCGGGGCTAAACATATGGAAGCACTTTCTGGCTTGACTCGACTGCAAAAGGAACCATTACCATAATTACAGCTTTGAAGCGGCTCAATTTGTACAAGGCACTCAGCTGCAGGAGGGCCTGCGCTCTTCCACGGAGAATCTGTCTAAGCCACTTTTCCTCTACTGCTATTCTGTCGCTATTCAAAGTTTTTGTGCCAGAGAGTGTGAATATATATCAGTATTATAGGAATAAATGTCTGAAATTCTTTCATCTTTTACTCGTCAGCTCCATCGGCTATAGAGCAGGTCAAGGACAAAGACTAAAACAGAAAAAGAGGGAGAACTGTAATGAAGAGGGAAGGTTTTCAATATAGAAGCCCTGGAAGCCAGCCGGAAGATTTGGACGTACACCTGTACTGGAAATGCCACTAATGCCTTACTGTCCACAGGCTCTTAACAGCAGAGCAGGGCAACAAACTACAAAAAAAAATATGACTATGTGAATGAATGAATCGTTGTCGTCGGACAACCACGCTCAGTTGAGTCTGCAATTTAAGTGCCTATCTTGGCAGTTGCATGCGCATGGCTCGTACTCACCCAGACACGCCTTGACACTTCCACACCTCGTACAAAACCAGAGGGATATTTCCACTGGCTGCGGATGTACCAGCCTGTGAAAGAAAGACAGCGAGAAAGTATGTATGATCTATGTACTGTGCTCCCTTGCACACAAACCCACATTCGCTAAACACAAGAAGCCTCTTTCATTAGTGCAGGTGAGGAATTCCAGTTAAGAGACTAAATGGGAGGAGAACAGCCAACCCCAGCAGCTTCGTTTCCTCCTTTTCACACTTCATTCTGTAATTAAGCTCTGTGATGAGATACAGAACAAGATTTCTTAGAAACCACTGGCTAAATAAAAAATTCTTTTCAGAATTCATGAAAAATCTTTACACATCATGATGTGTCCACAGTTGTCTTCATTTATAGCACAGTGTGGGGTGCAATTACAAAGGGGTGTGGGGTAAAATGGAAAATAGCAAAAAATTTACATTGGACCTGACAACTTTTATGAATGTTTTGAATAAAGGCACAGTATTATATAAGCAGACAGGAAGACACCAAAAACTACTGACAGCTGCCATGTTCTGAATTCTCACATAATAGATTCATTTATTCTATCCTAGGTGGCTGCATACTAGCATTTTGCACTCTAACTGGTTAATCTACTCCTAGGATACCAGCTTATATACAGGGACCTCAGTGTCACCATAGAAAAAAAAACAAAAAACAAAAAAACACATGAATGGTGACTCGTTCTAGCCTAAAGTATTTCCTGACTTTGAAACTTTTATTTTTAATCTTTTAGTCTTTTTTCACCAAACGTGACTGTTTTGGCAATCGGAAGGGACATAACCTCCATTAATACTGCTAGCATACAATTACTGCTTTAAAGACAAAAGGCAACAAAATATGGTTTAAAGTAGGATTTCAATTATTTAAGTATATTTAAGAACAGCCCTTCAGTTAACCAGCTAGCACCATGCCTTTCTCTCCGTCTGTAAGGAGACTCGAACAGCTTTTTATTTCGTGCAGGGCATGGGAACTACACTTTGGCTAGCATTATTAACACAATACTAAAAATAACACATATACTGTCCCACTGTAGCTTCACATGCCAGATCTTCGGCTGCTATAGCCCTCAGGGTTCACTGTATTGTGCTTTTCAGCTTAGCAAGATTGTAAAGAGTGATCATGTGAGTTACTACAAACTTTCTTTTAACTAAAACCGGTCTGGCTGTTCTCTGATCTCTCAAGGCGGAACACATTTTCACAGCACTGCTGCTTCCTTGTTGTTTTTCACATCAATCTATGTAAAAACTACAAGCTGTACAGATCCGAGGGGTTTCTGGTCTGAGACCAACAGCCAGGCCTCTCTTGTCATTTAATAAAATTCTTTTCACTAAACCTTTACCTTAGCCAACATTATCCTCGTCTTGGCCACATCCAGAGGGGTTGTAATGAACGCTGCTACCCCACCTAAAAGAAATCAGATGCACAAATATGACGATGAAGTAAGTGTATTATCATAAGTATTATCAATAACACGAGCTCTATGTAAACCATCGGATATAAGTATAGTTGGCACAGCTATAGCAAAATATCAGCCGCTTCGCTGAACCTTCACCCACTTCAACAGATTGAGGAATGCCTCCAGAAGCATTCCCACACATGTGTGTTCTGCGTACAGATGGACAGATGGTACACATGGTCACTCCTATAAACTTCCTATACTGTACATTCCAATACTGAAGCAGATGACTTGCATCTTTCAAGCTTCTTTCCCCTTTTGCTGTAGCTGTGAAACTGGATTGTTCATACGAGTGGTCAACGACAACACAGAGGGTGTAGCATGCACACACACATGCATGCACACACGCACACACAATTCCCAGGCCACACTCAGACTCCAGGTGGAGTGGCAAACGGCCATGATCTTTCTCCTCTGGCCGAAATTTTCAGAATCCTTTCACTCTCACTTTCTCTCTCTCTCTCTATATTCAGCATTGGTCCTCCCTCTCTACATCCCCCCCCACCCCCCATTTTCTCTCTTCCTACCTCATATGTCCAGGTGCTTCTCGTCATTATGACCTATGTGGAATTCAGAAGGAATGAACCTGGGTGAAGTTTCTGCACTCCTGACCTTGGCTTAGTTGCTTCACCCTCTCTTTCTTTTTTTTCTCTATTTCTTTCTCTCTGGGTTGAGGCTAATCCCACACACCTGCAACAGCTCCACACACTGCAGCTTGCCAAGAGTCAAGCCGTTCCCCCTGCCTCCTCCGCCACAGAGTCTACAGAGAGCGAGAGAGAGCAAGAGAGAGCGAAAGAAAGAGAGAAAGAAAAGGGGATTACTACAGTAAATACATGCAGAAAAATCATGAAAAAAGTCAAAACCCATGGGCTCGCTTGGACGATGGGAACCAGACAGAGAAGCCATCTTTATATCCAGAACGCTTAGGTCATCTCCTCACTTTCCCATGGAGACAGAGTAAGAGAGAGAGAGAGAAGAGAGAGAGTCAGAGAGGAAAGATAGAAAGAGGAGAAAGGGAGTCAGAGAGGAAAGACAGAGAGGTGTCTACAGGTAGACAAAATGATGTCACATACTTCTTTTGAACTTTTCAACACACTGAAGAAAAGATCTAAATTTTCAGTACCAAATGGTTTGTTTGTGTGTGTGTGTGTGTGTGTGCGTGTGTGTGTGAAACCCTTTACACCTCCAATTGCTGATATTTTGTAGTAGTTATGGACATCGTTTCTATATTTCAAACCTAATCTACTTCAGGAAAGCAATATTACTGCCAAATTTTAAATAATTACTGATTTCATCAATTCACATCCTTCGCTCTGTCATCACGTGGGGTAAAGTCACTCAATCTCTTAGAGTCTTGCCCTCCAGTGGAAAATAATCACTTTTTATTACTATTATTATTGTTATTGTTATTATTATTGTTAATATTATTATTATAAGGCTGCACAATCAAATACTTTTTTATGCTGTACTTCTTGTTTAGACAAAAGAGTTTGCAAAGAACTTCCAGTAAAGGGATCACATGCAAGGGTATTCAGGTAACATCACTGTAGGTTAACACTGAGTTGTTAGTACTGGTGTTCAGCTCAAATGCCCCGAGAACACTCCCACCCACAAACACGTGAAATGTGAAAGCACTTTAGCTTTGCTTGCCTGTATAAACAGAATCAACAAAAAAACAAAAGATTAAGAAAAGAGAATTGTTGTATATTTAGGCCTGACTACAGCCTTCACATATGTTCAAAAATGTCTACTAGTTTTACTTTTTAAAATAAATTATATATTTTAGGTGATAAACTGCCATATTTTACTCCATTATTCAAATTTTGGTTGATAAAGAATAGGAAAATAATTGCTACCTAATATTTTTTCAAAAAAACATGGGATAATTGTGAATCATATACTGTGAAGTGAAATTGAATTGTGAATTTGGTGAATTGTTACATGCCTTGTTAGCTCTCTTCTCTGTTGTGATGTGATGAAGGACCTTTCTGACCTATCTGAAGACCGATACGTTCATTACAAATTGTACCTTCCCAAAAATCAGACCAAAACATGAAAAAAGCAGGTTTTTTTCTATTTTTTTTTTTACTAATTGCATAGAAGCATCCCACACCTCATATACAAGCAGTTAAGACGTAACTTTTTCGGCCAGAGATATCACCAAGCTGTGGCATGTTTTTACACATACACACCCACACACACACACACACACACACACACACACACACACACACACACAGATCCCAAATCAGTCTGGCAGTCTTCAAATCGTCAAACAAGTATTTTATATCTGTCTTTTTTTTTTTTTAACCAGAGTGCTGGGACGTCATGGCTTTTTAGACAAACTACAAACGAGTGATGAAAACAAAAGCGGATCTGATATTCTCAATGGGTTTCTATACAACTGTGTCATGTGCTCATCTATGCTTTTTAGGGCCATGATGAGACATGCAGGAAAAATAGCATTAATGGTCTGATACTCTGCAAGCTGCTCTACACAGATGGTCGAGAAAAACGAGGGAATGTCTTTGAAAATGTGTCAAAGGGAGTCCAATGAATGGCACGTTTTATTCCATTTGAGGGGGCAGACATTTCACACTCCATGCTTTAGCTACAGCTGTGAATGCTATTGTCCTGTAGAACGTTCTCTCTCTCTCTCTCTCTCTCTCTCTCTCTCTCTCTCTCTCTCTCT
>JBCNYG010000021.1:16497983-16524096 GCA_039654305.1 Porochilus rendahli
GATCTATGATTTTTTTATGTCTGGCAAAATATTCTTAGTATCTAAAGAGCTTCTTTCTTTTTCTGAGGTAGGATTTATAATTTTTCCTTTTATTTGAGGAGTTTGATTTGTCTTTAAGGGAATATGGGAATTATGGGGATGACAGCTAGTCGAACGAACCATTTACATAGAAAGGACTGTAATGTTACTGAAATTGGAAGCCTGCAATATAAACCCAAGTATGTTTTCTTCTTTTGTTCCCTGCATTGCTCTTTTAGGACATACAAGCCCTTCTTTTGGTAAATGAAAATACTTGATTCAGCCTCGGAGAGAGTCTTTATCTTCTTTCATTTTTGTTGACACGACGCCCATATCTGAGCAAACGAGCTGTTAAAAAGCTGAGAGGTTGTCCTTGACTCAAAAGCAAAAGAAACTTCCTTGTTCATGTTGCCTGTCTAATGTTACTTTTACTTCTGTTAACAGAGAAAGAATGTGCCCTGCTGCTGTGTAGCAAAGAGCAAATGGCCAAGGTGCTTGTACATGCTGACAGGTTGAAAAGACGACCATCTTTTGTTTGAGTTTCGGGGCCTGCTGAGCGAGACAGTTAAGCTGTGAAAAGATTCCCTGCTTTACAATTGACACTAATTAGTTTCTAATAACTTTCACAAACAACCTGCATATCAGAATATTTTATTTGATCCCGGAGGAAGTTGTGTGTGCACAGTTATTCCATACGAAGTAAAGAAAAATATAAGTCTCAATAATAAAAAGTACAAGTGTGTGTGTTTATGTATGTATGTATGTATATATGTATGTGTATGTGTATATGTATATATGAGTGTATATATATATGCATACATACATGACATATCTATATAATATCTAATATCTATATAAACAGGTGCAGAATGAATTCTGTCAGTGAGTAATATGTAGTGTATATGTGCAGTTTAATTGCCACAGGTAGGAACGATTCCCAGTGTCGTTTAGTGGTATCAGGCTCTCACTGAATGTGCTCCTGTGACTGATCAGCAGGTTGTGAAGTGGGTTGGAGGTATTGTTCGGTGTTGTCTTTATTTTGGACAATGACAAAATGATTTTTGTTGGACTAATGTTTCAAAATTACAGCAGAAGGGACAAACAGATAAATTATGTGTTGGGTGTACAGGAAAATAGGCCAGGTTTGTAAGTCAATTCATAAGATTGTTGCAAGACAAAAATCCTTGTATTTGCATGAAAAATGCAAGTCCATGTATATTAAAAAGTGTAGAGATACCGGCATAGTTATAACTGCTCCATAGTCCATAACGTGCAATTACAACAGCTGTGGATGCTATGAAACCTTTTGAATTTGCCAGCACCGGAACAACAACAACTTAAAGTCCCCGAGCTTACAGATAATATGGGCATTGTTATTTATTTACTGTTGTCACATACTTAATGACTGGTAACGATTTGTAAGTTTTAATTTTCAGTTGATCTACATTCGGTAAAGAACATGCTGAAAACATAAACTTGTATTTCTGAGTCAACACTTTTGTTGACTCCGACCCCAACCACTTCACAACAGTTCCAAAAAATGTTTTATGTTTCTCTACATGCATGGTGTAACTGATTATACTCTGATGGTTTCCAGGATATGTTAGGGTTGTTAGGTTGAGCACACTTTGTAGATGATGCCCACTTCACTCTTCTTTTGGGATCCTTTGTAGAATGAAAGGGTTGAGTTCTTTGCTTGATTAAAACGGCAAAATGCTGCACAACTGATTGTCATTTTACGCACACAACATAACGAGCTTTCAGACTTTTCTCTCCATCTTCACCTTTCTCTTTTCTCTGTTTGGACAGAATGTTTATACTGATGAACACTGTCCAAGTCTTGTCTAAGTTGCTTAGAGAGGGGAAAAGCAGATTGTGGAATAATGTGGACCTGTAGATCTTTTCCAGACAACAGTGCAAAAGGAAAGGATACAAACACAAGGTGTCTTTAGTTACATAAGAACACAACCTGAGACCTTGAGTCATACGCCACAAGCTACAATTTACTGTTTATTTCTGCTGCTGTCTCTTGGCAGGGGAGGTTATGTATTCATCAGCATCTGTTTGTTTGTTTATTTATTTGCTGTTAGCAGTATTGTGCAAAACTACTGAAACAATTTTTACCAAATTTGGTGGAGGGATGTGGTATGGGTTTAGTTAGAACCCGTAAAGTTTTGGAGCTAATTTTCATCTATCTTGGTGTAGGGGTGGGGCCTCTTTATGTTGAAAAATCAAATCTGAATAAAAATCCCAATTTTAACATGGGGCGAAATGCTTATCTGACAATTACTGGAGGAGAAGTTTCATTATGACTAATCCAAGTTATAATAATCAATTAGTTAAGTGTAGAGATTATTTTCAGCAGTCCACTTGACCACTCGAGGACACCGGTCAGAGGGCCCACCTCGATCTGAGTAGGATGCTGTTGATTCCTTGTCTTTACTGGTGAATTGTACAGTCCCTCTGTTGACTGTGATTAAAGAAATCCCAAGGTGTTGATGCTGGTGAAGTCCACCCTCTGACTGACCCACAATATGCTTTCTTTGGTAATCAGAGAACTCTTTTGCTCCTGGTTTGTGGCATAGCTAGTTGCTGTTAACAATTTATGTTAATCTCTGTAATCTCTGTAATACTGTAATCTCTAATAATCATAATAATATATTAAAAAGTTTGATCAGATAAAAATCTGTAAGGGGGGGGGGTGTCCATGCACTTTTAATGTCTCTACAAAAAAAAACAACAGAAAAACAAAAACAGAAATGGAGTGGTCAGTGCTCATGCTAAGCTATTTGTTACTGCAAGCTGGCCGACTCTTCTGTTTATCCTTGGTTTATTTCACAAAAAGCAGCAAGATTTGCTACTGTGTCGCCAGCCATTGCTTTTTGTAGATAGAGCATTTAAGTCAGTCTTTAAAAACCTCCTGAGCATGCTCATGATTTCTGGCACATGTTGTTTAAATTTCATCCATTTGCATGTTGCTCCTGGGCGTTTCCCTTCTTTGTTACTATTTTGCTCCATTTAATTACTGGTTAGCCAAAGTCCTGACCACACAAGTGACCTTTAGGGAGAAAGGGGGATGACGTTAGGAAAGGGAGGGTGTGAGTGCATTAAAGAGAAAGAAAGAAAGGTTTCTTTGGGATCAGAAGGGTCAGATTTGTGTAGAAGAGTTCATACAATAGCACAAAGATGCCGGTCATGCTTCCATTTCTTTCCTGATTTTGGGCTTTGTGTTCTGAGCTGATGTTGGTCCTCCAGTGTGGTTCTTGTGTACTGAAGAATGAATGGTGTCTGGCAGATGAATATTGACTTATGTTTGTGCTTACTGAAACCTTGAGTTTATGATCTTTCACTTTTTGATTGTTTTAGTTGCTGAATTAATTTAACTGATCTTTTATGAAATGTGGTCATTGATCCTCTTAGCTTCCCAGATGTTATTGTTTAGTTATCCATCATTGTGGAGTGTTCATAAAAATTACACGCTTTTGGTGCGCTCGGCCAACGTACGGCTTCCATCTGAAAACATAGAGATGATATGAATTTACAATGTGAAGAGGATGTACAGAATGCACTCGATTCGTCATGGATTTGACAACGTATTCCCACATCAGTAAACTCATTAATAAACTTTTAATAATAGATTTATCATTTATTATTTATAATTCCTTCATTGAAAGTATGAACACATCACTTTCTCTAATTATAAACACCTTTTTAATTGCTCATGGTCTAGTCTCATTATCAGTCGGGCCCGTTGTGCTGCTCAGTCTTGTACTGTCACCATGGCAACCGACGTCACAGAACTGTAAAGCATGCAACCATGGTGTGACATGTCAAGAAGCATGTAGCTAACTGCTGCTATGCTGCAACAAGGTCTAAACCAAATCACAGTAATCCAAGTTATACTTTTTATCTTCGTCTTTTTTTTTTAATTAAAGCTGTACTTAATTAGTTGTCTAGTTAAACATTTGTGTTTTTGTGGTCCCCACCTAGATATATATCCTTTCATTGACATAATCCTCTCTTTAGCCTTATAACGAAACCTGAACCGGCACAGCTACATCCAGACTTTACCCCAACCGTAACCTAATCTTAATTCTAACAATAATTAGTTATGAAACTCTGCCAGCTCTTTGAAGAAGTGAGGACCAGCCAAAATGTCCTCACTGTGTTGGTTAAAAATGTATTCTGCTCCTCAATATATAGTGTCTTATAAGTATGAGGACCCACATGTGTCACGTTTCTAAAAGTTATCCAAATAGAATATCAGATGAGTTTTTCTTAGGTTTTGAGTTTGTGAGGTTTTTATTTATTTATTTATTGTAAGAAGTGTTAGGTGAAAAGTATAAATTTTTAATAGCCACTGCACTCAAAGCAGTTCTTTCACAGCAGACACAGAGTTGTAAAACTTACCCAAGGCACTCTGTCATTGATCTACTTTTCCTTCTTGAACCCGGGCCCACAGTGAGCACGTGCAGCAGAGTCGTATACGTTTGACGCTATTCTGAAATATCTCATATGGTCTCGTAAGAGTGTGTGGGTTAAAGTCAGCAGATCTGCTGCCACACTCTGGAATTCTGCCCTGAATTCTCCTTTTTCCCCTCGATGGGAGTCATGTTTTTTTTTAAAAAATGTGAAAAAAACTTTTGACCATTTCCCTTAAAAAAGTGAATAACAGCACACATTGTACCTTCCTTCAGAGACGTGACAGATGCTTTCTGTGTGCCGCAGGAAGAAATAGTGTACACTTTGTGTTTTTGGGAGGATTTGAAGGCATGATGGACACTTGTAATTCCAACGAAATGTTTCTTTGTCTCATCTTTAGATTGTTTTTTTTTTTTTAATATTTTGATGTCCTGAAGGTTTTCTGAGCAGCCTGATACCACTCTTCAGTTAAATCATTCTTTTCAGCAACACAGAGTGTTTTTTTGGTCAATTGATTGTCATCCTGGTTACTTCCCTACAGTCTCTGAACCAGTGATTTGGAAATGTGAAACAAATTTTCTGTTTGTTGAGTTTTGTCACTGTCAGGTTATTCTCTGATTTTCATATTTTGTTTTTAATTGATTTTTAAAGAACCTTCAAATCTTTTCAACATTAAATCTGAGGTGAATATTTTTCAGGGTTTTTAAAAATATATATATTTTTAGAAATATGGCAACAAGTTGAAGCTATAAGCCCCAATGGGGGAAATTGCACCAGTCGCTACCAAGCCATTACAAACAGTTGGTGTCTATTTTGCTGACTTTGGACTTGATCTACAGTGACATTTTCATAATCTCATAAACGTTTGGTAACAAATTTATACCCTGAACATTTTACAGCGATATGTCAGTCAGTCCACAAAAAACAGACAAAAATGAAATCAATACCAACTATGCTATTGTGGTTAGTAACCAAGCCAAGAACTGTTACAAAAAAAATCTAAATTATATACACTTTCTACAAGTGAACCAGATAAACCAATAATCGACATATGTAGTGTATGTAGATTATTGGTTTATCTGGTTTCCGTGTAGTAAGTGAGACCATGAGAAAAGCAAAAAAAAAAAAACCTAAACTAAAATGAGATTCTCATGGTTTAATTTTACATATTTAAAGTAGGACAGCAGGTCACTAATGCTCCATTGAGCCTCAGTTAAAACTCATTCAAAATGAAAATAGTCCGTTTTTACAATGTGAAAGTTATATTGTGTAGGTTTCTTTGTATTTTGGGGGACGGCATTTTGCTGAATTTCAAGGATTTTGTCCAAACCCGCTTCCCTAATCATTAGGCCACACCTTGTTTGCAAAGTGGATACTACGCAATTATTGAATGAGGCGAACTGTGACAGGCTGAAGGCTGGGTGGAAAGCAGCCTCTGAGATTTAAATAATTCTCTGTATCATTCAGATGCCAAATTCTGCAATTGTTTTAAAACTTATTTAACTTATCCAAGGCCAGTGATAAATTATTTGGCTTGTAGAAGAACACCAAGAATAATTATGGCTTTCCACCAATCAAAAGCAAGAAAATATTAAATAATAATATTGATTTATAGGAAAATGAACCAATTGGGCATATATCTATCAATATAATATAATTTATAATTGAAAAGAATACAATAATATAACACATGATTAGGTAACAGATTATTATTGGAAATAAAATGTAACTAAAATGAAATTAAAATACCCAAAGACTAATCAAAATTCAGAGGGAAAACAAGCATCAAATAAATAAATACGCAGTATATATTTTATGTTCAAGACAAATACTCCTTTAGTTTGCTCTTTCGTGGCTTCTCATAATGTGATTAATAATTGACAACAGTATAAGGGTAAAAAATTACACAAAAAAATTAATAATAAACACCAGCATATTAAATAATAATAATTAAAATAATTTTTTGTTGTTTGATTTATTTTTCTTTATCTGTGGGTGGCAGTGGTCTGTGGTAAATATCTCTCAATCTCACAATGCTCTGAATGCTCTAAATCCCAGTATTGACACTCGCATGAGCTGCACATCTGTAAGCTTAGATGAAATTCTCTCTTTCTTGACTGTCGTGTGTTTCAAAACATTGAATGGGCCGAATTGAGCAGTTTCTCATATCACACAGGTTTCAGATAACACCTGCATGTTTAACCAGAGTAGTCAAGGCTGGAGAAGTTCCTGTTACTTGTTTACGTATCTCAGTGCCGTGGAACGCCAGGAATCCGGCCCTACTGGTTCACACCGCTCAGGCTTATTCTCCACTCCCTACAAGGACACCTTTTGTTTACTTCACATTGTGTTCTATTCTCTTTATTTCATCTCTCATTCCCTTTAGTTCATTTAGTTCTTTTTTCTACCATTTCCCACCATGTTTTCTTTTGTTTTTTTATAATTTGTGAAACGTTTAACCCTCTTTCCCAAAAGGTGGCTGAAGACTAAATCGGTTTAGTTATGCAAGTGTTCTGTAACGGAAGGACAGGATGTCTTTGAACACAATTACAAAACACTACCTGGAGTCATTAAGAAGTACACCTACTACATAAACATTTATTGTTGGTACATTTATTTAAGATTAATTTGTGTCATGTTTGTTTAAAAAAAGATCCATATTTCTTTTACATTTTCAAATTTAGCATTTGGAATTTTTTTCATTTTTTAACCTTGATCTTGACTCATTCCAGTTTAAAAGCCCCAAGCTTCCTGACTCAGTCACCAGAGTCAGCAGATGTAGGCTTATGTGCATGGCAGTGTCTGATTTCCCTGTTATTTTTCTATTATTATTTGACTTGAAGTGAAAGTATCTACATTAAATCAAGGACAGGTTGTAAATGGCTGCCATTCTGTATAGACACATTTGCTCGGGTCGCAATCAAGCAGAAGATTCTGCCTGAACAGGTCAGATAGGTTTAAGAGAAACTGACTTTATCTCCCACACGTGTACGCACACACACACACACACACACACACACACACACACACACACACACACACACACACACACACACACACACACACACACGCACTATTTCTCCTGTTACAAAACAAACAGGAGGAGGTAGCACTGTTTTTAGAGCCTCACTGTTTGAGGATAAAGTGGTACACACATACAAATACACACAGAGAGACACAATATTATGCATTACTCTTTTGCATGTTTAATTCATCACTGCATATCCCGAAAAGATCGCCTTTTTTATTCATAGCAACCCAACATAGCATTTGCTGTGTACCGGTGTTTCAGATTGAAACACACAATAATGTAACGATGTGGCTAACACCCACTACACTTTCCAGGTCCTTCCACCTGCTGAACACCTGGCTGTGATATGATTCACGGGAGAAATCCTTCCGTCTTCTGCTGCTACAACAAAGACCTGTTAAGAGACAATAAACCAGCTAGTCAGACTTCAGTATCTTTTTAAGTGCAATGCAAAGACGCACCTCCTGATCTCATAACTGAAACCTTCCCGGGATTACTAGCTGAGTTTTGACTGAGCATACACTACATTAGCAACTCATTCAGAATATGTAAGGCAGCCTTCATGTGTATGTGAACACGAAATTCAGAGCACACTAAAGGTCATCAAAGCATGATTTTGTGCCTGTATGCTGGAGCAGCGAATTGTTGAGTGGAATAGCTAAAAAAAACTGTGATTAATCCAAAATCTTCAGTTGCATTTTTAGCCAATCAGTTGATGGCTTCTTGATTTACGATATATCCAATCTGATGATGCCTTCTGGTCAAGATTGTAACCAGTCAGGTAATAGCTTTCTTCACTGGCTATCACCAAATCTACAGAGAATATTAGGTGGGTTTTCCAGAACTTATTTCACAATGCAGGCCTAAACTTCAGATTTGGTGTATAAAGGAACATTTAGTTGAAAAATGAAGGAAGTCCTCACCCAAAGGCGTGGGCCATTGGTGGTTTTGGCTTTGAATAACATTGCAAGCTTTAATACTCAGTTTGGAGCTGATCTTTCTGCCACCAGAGCTTATGCTGTGATTGTCATTTGTGACCCCTGTACCATATATCAGAGATATGAACGAACGGCCTGATCTGACCTGCCTTTTCAAAACCACTAATGTCATTAATTAGAAAGATGATTTGCTCTGGGGTTTGGTGGACAGCTCTCCAGCTGGTCATGATTAACCAAAGAGTGGAAGAAAGGCCTGTTCTGTTTTTTTCTATTACTGAGAGATGCGTGTCTGTTTGAGATGAACTAGGAGTGATGTATGGCTTGATGTGTGATTTTAAAAGCGGTGTTCACTTAACGAGTGCACAGCTGGGTATCAGATATTCATCCAAACAAAGCCACAGATCATTGGTTATTTGATTTAAGTTTTCCATGACCAGGTGCTATTCAGTCATGTTTACTTATCCAGAAATTTGTAAACAAGTCACAACACGCTATTTTAAGTTGATATCCACGGATGGTTGTATTTCACATTTGGTTTAGAACTGTCATGTAAACATGCCCCCATCCGCATTCATATTGTCTGATCGCCGGTTAAGCAGAAATGTTTTCAAAGAGGTCTTCATGAAGAGACCGAAATATAACCCATACGGCTGTTACTTTCAGAGGGGAAGGAAGGGAAATGAAACGTTTCCAATCGGTGCAACGATCGAAATTTCTGGTGACGCTCTAAAGCTAACTGATGATGGTATGCTTTTTAAGCTCTTCGTGAAAGCCTGGAGTCCTGTACTGGCAGATATTGCCAAGAAAATGTTTATTTTTTTTTATTAGAGGGCTGCTTTTTGTAAATTAACTAATAGAGACTGAAGTTGCTTTGAGTGCAGATTTAATAAAATGCATTCATCCACTTTAGCCAGTCGAATTTTGCAGTAAATAATTTCACAGTTTAAAGCTTTATATTCCGTCACAAATCAGAACCGGTCCACATGACCATGTTTGAGTAAGTAGAGGTGACGGATTTTATGCTGAACAATTTACGTAATTGAGTAACTTGCACTTAAATGATTTTGTTTGGTATGACCATAAATTCTTACACAGATGGCTTCAGATTTTTAGGAAAGGTCAATGCACAGGACCAGAGGAACCTTTTCCATAGTTCTTAGAACTGTCAGAGAAAGTAGTACTTTTAGTGTGTCCACACTGCAGGAATGGAGGACAACCATAGTTCTTAAAACCTTGTTTTCTGGGACTTTTGAGCTCCTACTTCCATGTAGTTAGGCAGCACAAGAGGGACCATAAGTGTTGCAAGTGAATGGTGATTGGTCTAGCTGTGCCACTGCTGCACACACTTCTTGTTAACAGTCTAGCCGTGCTCGTTCTTTATGGATTTGCTTTATGTTTATGTTGAATGGTCCCTACGGAACACCCTACCAGCCTATCGAGATTGGGTTACCTTGAATATTTTTTAAATGTCACTGAGGTCAATTAAGGAAAATGCATGTTAACTGAGGCTGCAGTTGACTGTGGGAGGAATTCACCTAGCGTTCTGTGACAAGAACGCGTTTCTAGTTGAGAGTATAGCAGGACTGTGTAAATACAAGGTTTTGAAACGTTTAAAAAAATATCTTAAAATCTTTGCTAGTGTTTCCTGCTAACGTCATGTGAGCTGACCAGCTTAGTTGTTATGGTTGTTTACTATGCAATTTGCGTGTGAACTGCGTTGTGAGCTGCTGCAGTGGCATTTGTAAGGACAGGAGCTGTTGTCTAGTTAACAGTGGCAGTGGATGCAGTGTGGTCTGGTTGTAATCGTGGGGCTTGGAGTCTGCTTACTGGACATTCATAATTGAAGCATGTATCTGTTGCATGACTGGTTGACATCCAGGGTAACAACCATCAGTGATCTGATTAGTAAAAATAGCTTGTGATAATTTTACTATATTACTCGACCTTACCTACAGTTCTGTTGGTCTCTCACTACACCTCTGCATTTGTTCCTGGCCATGTGCAACAGGCTGATAGATGGTCTCAGAGAGTTATAAAACCTCTCGCACCTCCTGCGTCTTACTTTCGACTCCCATTTAGAAGAAGCCCAATCTCTGTGTTCTGCCGCCGACCGCTGGAGATGTCATGGAGCTTATTAGAAATGCAGTGTTTATGAGCCGGAGGTGGTTTGTGTGTGAGAATAGGGTTGAGTGAGATCATTATATTGATGATGGTGTTTACAGCAAAGGCTAGCCACTATTGGAGCCATATTTTATTGTTTCTTAGCTTTCCCTGGGTTTCAGAGTTAGGAAAGCCCCTTCATGTATATGTCTGCATAATCTGGCTTTGTATCATTTCACTACCTGAACTCCTGGTATTTGTTGAGTGAGTGAATGTGTGTGTGCTTGCATTGCCTTTTGTTTGGTTGATGCAATGCATCTTAAGATTGCAGCTGCTCTTAGTGCAAATCCACCCCACCCCACCCCACCCCTGGACATTGCTAACAAAGTAATTGTAATTATTAGTAGCAACTCCTGTGTTTTGCCCCACAAGCAAAGAACATGAGTTTTACTGCTGTCCTATATCTTTCTATCAGTCCATGCCAACCCTGTTGTTGATTTGATACTGATCATAGCATTTAATAAGTAATTATTAAATATATTAAATAATTATTAAACAAGGATGTTCAACACAAGGTTTCCCGTTTATGATTAGTTCAAAAACACACCAAGTTCCTTTATATGCCTCAAAGAACTGCATTAAATGCACACATTCATGCTTTATGTACTGTAGAGATGATATATTTTTTGCAATAACCATTAAATACCTACATTTTAAAGGTTTCTATTTTGGGGTCTTTGGCTACATAGGTGCATGATGGGAGTATGGACATTTGAGAACTAATGGTGTTCTGATTGGTTTCCTGTGTGATTATTGTAATCAGTCCCTGTGCTTGAGATCACGCCCACTTCCAACACCACACACACAAACACACTCTGTGTGGTTAGACAGATAATTAAACAAACTTGACAGGTGATACAAATGAAGGCGGAAATCAGATAGGCACTGAACGGAAAACTCAGTGTTAACCTTTCCTTTTTCTGCTCCACAGTGAATTCAGGAAATGCATGGGAGATTTATTTATTTATTTTCTCCTTAAAGGACCAAGCTCAAGCACCATTCAATAGAGCTATCAGAAGCGCTGGCGTTAGGCAATGCCTAAATCTTTATATTACAGATTAAGTAGTCTTTGTCTGTTTGAAATGTAATAGTTAAATATTTTGTATGGTGCATATCACTGGAATGCTAACAGTAACTCACACAGTGTTTATTGGAGCCGGCTTTTGGATTCCAGGAGCTTATAACTGCTAATGCAAAGAAGTGATCTTAATGAGAGATCTGTTTATAACATAAACTATCGAAAAGGTTTCCTAGAGATGCTGCTAAGACTCATTGCCTCTATACACACACACACACTTTTCTAGGCAGCAGTATACAAACCAGGTCTCTTTGTTTAAGCTTTAATAATCTAGTGACTGCATTAAAGGGGCTTATTGGCAAATCATCCATGCCACAGCAGGACGCTGAACTACTGGTTGTAGCTATGTTTTTAAAACAAATTTAAAAACAACAAGACAACAAAATTAAAGATACAAAGCTTAACTCAAAATAAATATATGTTAAGCTCTAGCTAACATATTATGTTTGTTGTTTAGCCTTGGGGAGGGGAGGGGGTAGATATTGAAGTGACTTTTAAATTGCAATGTAAATAGTGGTAGACCACGCCTCTTTCACTGGGACTAAATCAGTGGCCACACCTCCTTTCTTGGTCTAGCAGGCAGATATGCCACTCGTGTTTAGAGATCACACCTCGATCATTGGGTTTAGCAGGCAAAAAAACGATGCCTCAGTCGCAATAACTGATGCCCAGAAGACACCCCCTGGCACTTACGTAGTAACGATGAGCTCTTTCTCACTAAAACAAATAGGCTCAATGAACACACCATGGGGATTGACGAGCAGAAATGCCCACACTTCCTTCACAGGGAATGCTTAGCAGAAACACCCCACCTGTTTTACAAAGAGTGGTTGGCAGACACACCCCCGGAGAGGGGTGGGCATAAATTTCCTAGCCCCTTCACTGGCAGTGGCAGGCAAAAAGGCCCCTTCTTTGCCCCTTCTTTGGCAGGTTTGAGGCCATACCTCTTATTCTGTCAGTAGGCTACAGCTTCACTGGAACTCATAGGGAAAACCAGAGGGGTGTATTTATGCTCCATGGTTATAGCTAAGCCACATAAACACTCATCAGAACCCAATATACAATTAGTATTGCTTACAGAACCGCTGTATGTTTGTTTTCATTGATTAGAGGAGGCTCCTGAATAACATAATGCACTCACCAGATCAATAAAGCTGAAATAATGAGATGTAGTGTTGATGATAGTACTCATGCCTCAAGGTGTGTGAGCACGAGAGAGATCATTCTCCATCGCCTTTTGATTTTTTTTAACAGAATGCATTTTGACAGCACACATTCTCTGACTGCTCGTTAGAGACTCTGAGCTGCATGATTAGCAAAACATTAAATTTCACTGTATAGTACAGCAGCAACAGCAGGTCACTCTGTGTTTACACTCTGATTCAGCCTCACACTGGCTGTACAGAACATGCAGAGGCTCTTAAGTCTTTCATCTGGACAAAGCAGATGCTGCCAGATGTTCCTGAACTGTTTAATGTTCACTGTGTAATGTCTCTTGCATGGGGATTTGCATAGCTCTAAACAGATCATTTTTTCTAGAACAGGGGTCTCAAACTTGCGGGCCAATTGTGGCCAGCAGGACGATAGTTTGTGGCCCCTGCCTTAATGTGAAAGTTAGTCTGGGCCACACGTTTGAAATGTTTAGTGCCTTACTGTGTTGTGCATATCTGAACAAACCTACCAATCACAGTGGGGATGTGGCTCTCTTTTTTCTGGAAAACCTGATACGGCCCAGCCTCACCCAGACTCTGCCTTCAGCAGCCCCCAGGGAAATTGAGTTTGAGACCCCTGTTCTAGAAAGAACCAAATTGTGTAGCTTTATTCTTGAATATTAACATATTGTTCCATATATTTTAGTTAGAGAAAGCAACAACAAAAAAAATCTATGATTAACTAAGAAAGCAGTTGTTAGCACGTCCGCCTCACAGCAAGAAGGCATGGCTTCAATTCCCAGCACGGTCGTTAATGTGTGGCGTTTGCATGTTGTCCTTGTGTTTGTGTGAGTTTCTCCTGGGTATACCGGTTTCCTCCCACAGTCCACAAACATGCACAATAGGCTGTTCCAAAATCTGGGTGTGAGTGTGAATGGTTGTGTGAGTCTCCCCATGGCCCTAATTAGGATTAAGCGCCTTGGAAAATAAATTTTAGGAATAAATTTTAATTTATATTTTATTCATAAAATATAATTTATAAAATATAAATGTATATTTTTTCAGTGTTTATGAGCATCATCCAAATATCAAAGAAGTTGCCAACCGTCTGTTTAGATTTGAATCAGAATCAGAGTACTTCATTGATCCCAGAGGAAATTGTGTGCATTTTTGAGGGAAAAACTTTATAAACGGTGTGAAATTCAGGCTGTGCATCACAGTAATTGGAAATCACTGCTGCCGCAGATGTAGGCCTCGTTATTAACGCCTCAAGATTGACGTCTTTCTTGAGTTGGTCATGTCCTTATTAGTGCCTGGATCAACAGATGAGGATGCTGAGGGAGTAACGTGTCATTCTCACATCAGGATGTTGAATTATCAGCCCTGAGGAATTTGTCTGAGCTAGTCAGATTTGAGTCGTTTTACTAGCAGGGAACAGAGTTGAATCCAGGAATAGTAAATCTTATTTTTGATCAGTGTATTTACTTTACGCTTCACAGATGCTCTGAGATTTGAGTCAGTAAGAAGCAGAGAACTGTAACGAGATTAGCAGTTACCCAACACTAGATTCTCCCACGGATCCTGTTGCTCTTATTCCTGCTGACCAAGCATCTGGGGTGTAGTGTGAAGGTGTGTTTTTGAGCCTGTTGTCAGGATTTTAGAAGACTGAAAGCCTGTCGTTTATTATAGAGAGAGGTGTGATGGCAGTGGCCCAGTGGAGTCAGTAGTAATGGATGTTGTGTGTTGTTTTTTTAAATCCAGGCTGTGCGAGAGGGGGAAGCCTACGTTCAACAGTCCAACAAAAACAAGGCTTGAACATAGCTTACAGATGGATCTGTACTGTGGTCAGATTATTTAACTTATACTTTTAATGTTAATTATAACAGAAAGGTAAAAGTCCAGTCAGACAACTATGGATAGATGATTTAAAGCGTCATGGCTTTCTCAGCTCAGAAATTGAGGTTGAAATCAATTTTCCCTTACTACTGTCTTTAGAATTGAGTTGTTAAAAAAGAAGTTGTTAAAAAAAAAAGAATGCCAGAATAACCTACTTTATTGTTTAGGTTTTATATTAAATTCATACAACTCCAAAACAAGTCAGGTGCAATTCAAAGACTTGTTCATGGCATTTTGTTTGTAGAGGATGGAGGAAATGGATCTCATAGGAATGGTTTAGGACATAGCCATGTCAGTTACAAGAAGGCAAGATAATGGCAATAATAACAATATACAGATATTGAACTAACAAATCAGAAACTGATTTCTTCATCGCCACTCTCACCCTACCTTTTGCAGTACAATGGTTTTGTTATATCACAAACTAGTGATGCCATGTCAGCCATCATCAACTGGGGAGCATCCAAAATACCAGTGTGCTTGTTAATCAGTGGCTAGTTTCAGGCTAATAGTGATGTCATACTCTATCAGTGGAATTTAAAAAATGTATGGAATGACTTGGTGTTTCGAGAAAGAGTTGTCTTCCCCCTTTTAATAAATAAAAATCAAATCAAATAAAAAAATATAAACATGTCCTTTCTGGACAAAAACAGCTTATTTAAAAGCGTAGACTTTTGTGTGATTAATGAATATATAAATTAGTATGTCATTTCTTCAAGGTCTGTACAAGTGTCTCTGTGAAAACAGAGGCATGAGTGAAACTAGAAAAAATTGTGAGAATGCCAGCCATGTTGATAAACCTGCTCTGTCGGAATGTGTGCTCTGAGGTCATTGCTCATAAATGTGTCCAGTTAGTTTCTGGGTTGTCTGCTTTCTTATCTCAGTTTCAGTTGGAAATTTACTTGTCAAGCTTTAAAGCTTACAGTAATATGTAACATGGCACCCAGAGCTTCAGAATGCCACAGTCCCCCTCAGTGTGGGAGGAAAGGGAGTGTAAGATAATGTCTGTTTTATCAACCAACCTTAAAACACATATTTATGTTATATTAAGATATTAAGAAGTAACACTGCTATAAATTAATAGCAAGGACAGAATAAATTCTGTCCAACTTTGTTCTGATCACTAGCAGTAAAGTACAAATAAAAAAAAAAAAGATTTGCTTTAAGACCAATGAAAGGCCACACAACACTGAGACATCAGACTTAACCCATTTAATGGCACTATTGCAGTCATGCCTCCTTAAATGGCACTGTAGAAGACCCACCCCCTTTAATAGTGGTTTAGAAACTTTACCTACTTCAATGACACTGTAGTAGCTATGCCTCCTTCACTGGGATTGCAGAGGCCACACCTTATTTAATGTACATGTAGCAGCCTTGACTCATTCAGTTTGCAAAGCCCACAGCTCAAATGTCATGCCTTCTTCATTGAGACTGCAGAGGCCACACCTCCTTTAGTTGGCGCTGTGGAAGCCACACCTTCACTCAGTCTGCAGAGGTTATGTATCCTGTAATGGAACTGACAGCCTTATTTTGAGAGGAACAAACTCCGATTTTCCTCCTGCTGAAAGTGCTCGCGTGTGCATATGTTTGCATTTAGCAACGCAAAGCACTTATAATCAGAAACCCTAAAAGCAATCAGTGATAAATGCACTTCTCAAATGTCATATGGACTAAAGTAAACATGCTCACTAAGCGTATAATGGCTGATAATGAAACATGTGCAGTTGATTCACACTCGTTCTTTGCGTGGCTCGTCATTGTTCCTGGAGTCAGTAGGAGGAAGTCATTAGTCCTGAGTGATGATTATAATGCCCTTTCTTTTTACATTGTGTTATTTTGACAGCTCAATCTATACATCCAATCTTTGCTCTTTGTCTGTTGTCTTCGTCTTTGATTTTATCCCAAAAATAATTCTTTCTTTCTTTATTGTTCACTTTCACTAACGGTATATTGTAAGTGAATTGAGGTCAGATGTTTGGATCTTGGAACAGATTTATTGCTCTGAAATTTATTGTCTGATTGTTCCCTGTTCATCCTTACAGGACAAACGAGGTCTTGTCATCCGTTCTGTCCTAAAACGTCCTGCGTTTATCCTTCACTGGCTCTTTAGTTAATTTACATCTGTATGTTTTACTACCCAGCGGCCAGGAAACATGGCCCCATGACTCAGGACATTTGTGAGGTTTTCCTTTAATTATTTGTTTGTCAGAAAGTTCCTTCCTTCTGCAGTGGTGTGGTTTTTCAAAATGAGTTTGCAAGGCTGATGGAAATGAACCATATTTATCCTGAAATTTATCACTTTGAAAATGTTTGCTGAAAAGTTTAGATGTATTCGGGTGGAGTCGTATCTTGAAATTTCACGATAAATTTAAAAACACGAATTTGATCGAAATTTAGCAATCTATGTCCTCTTAATAAATGTTAGATGATGGAAATGTAGGAAAACCAGTGTCAGTACAAATCACAGTTTGTTACTCAAAGTTTGTCTAATTAAGCTGTCTGAGCCTCCTCATGTTCTCCACAGGAGAATCAGTTAAGTGATGTTTCCCAAAACTCAGACCTTTACAAAATAGTGTGATAGGTCAGGCTAGGGTTAGGGTCTCTTGCAGGTTTGGAAAATAAAGATTGTAGAACATCTCAGCGTTCTTTAGTAGAAGGGCAATGCTTTTTGAGAACATAAGTTCTGTTCTTGACATCAAATGGGAGGTCATTCATGCTGAGATGTTTGTCCAAAGGGTTCCTTTAGGATTCTATGAGTGGTTATTAGCTACCTGAAGGGATTCTACTGGAAGTATTTTTCTCTGAGAAGGGCACAAGCTGTTTGAATATTTAGTGGTTCACCAAAGGACGAACCAACCAATGATTTACTAGATTAAATTTTTCTGGTTAGGACCTTGCTAGCTTTTAAGCTAGTATGTGTTTCAAGGATTTTGAGTTTATTTTTCATTTTATAATTTATTATTATTATTTTTTTTTTTACAGTGAAACTCATTTCGTTTGTCTCTGCTGTAGTCCCATTTTTCAGTTCAATGAGCAGCTACTTTTCAAACTTTATAGATTAGCTAACTAACTAACCAACCTGTTTATCTGTGTAAATGGTTGTTTTTTTTAATCTGCTTTTTAAATGGAAACTTTAGAAAGCTGTGTTGTCAGGTCTTATGTTAAAAGGGTACTGTGGTGAATTAGTGTTACCAAGTTAACATCAACGGTTCCTTCCAACGACATCAGTCCATGTCTGCTTTCAAAGCGCGCGTGAGTGATTCGACTCTAGAGATGTTCAGAGACATGTTGCCTTTCTGATTGGTCGCTCACACCTGGTAGAGACAACTTGTTGGATTGGCAGGGCTGCATCACTGACCCACGTAGCATAACACATTATCAGCCAGTGCTGAGCTGCACAAACAACAAGCGTAGATTTCACAGAAATCATTTCTTTTTGTTCCTAAAACAACTGACAACAGGAAAGATGAGTTGACGAAATGTTAGCTGTATAAGCCATTTTGGATTTATCGTCACACATATTTCTGGCAGCATTCTCGTCCTCAGAGTCACTGGAATGTGCCGTCTCACTGTCATGTTGAAGTCACTTTCAGGAAGAAACGTCTGCTAGCCCCTGTTAGTAATCCACAAGAAAAAAAAATTCAGTTTTGTGCTTATCATGGTCATTTTTGTTAAATTAAGGGTCTGTATTGCTTAAACAAGTTACATGCGACCCCGCCCTCACCCAGAGTCGGCTGAGATGGGCGCCAGCCTCCCCGCAACCCTAATTAGGAATAAGTGGTTCAGAAAATGAATGAATGAATGACTCTTCTGTGCTGTTTATAATAATATAATTACATTTTATATATTTTTTTCAATTTATATACTTTTTATGGTTACTTCAGAATAGTTTTTATTTTCTATAGTTATAGTAGTGCTGTTTTACAGATGAAGAGCCATGTTTCCATGGAAGTACTGTAATTATCATTATTATTATTATTGTTATTATTATTATTATTATTATTATTATTATTAGTTTTAATTAGGGTATTCTAAGTGTTGCGGCCTGGGAAAACCCTTTTGGCTCTAACAGTTTGGCATTTACTACTAAAAAAAAAGAATAATCAAAAAAAGCTATGGGTTTTCTTGGACTGAAATGTTTCTATTTTATAAATATGACAATCAAGAGAAATGTTCCATTATGTTAAAAGCTGCCAACAACTCCATAAATGTGTTACAGTCATTGGAAAAAAAAAATAATAATAGTAATGCATATTGGCACAGTGGTTTTTGTTTTGTTCACACTGTAAACTGTAGACATCAAAGATTTTCCAGTGCCTTAGCAACGGAGTGGAGAATGAACCCAGTGACCAACAGCATTACAGTTATTCACCACATTATCATGCTGCTGTACACAGATCTAGAGCTTAATATCTGTAGATGGATTTGAGCAAACAAATGTCATTATGCAAAAAACAGTTGCTGTGGTATCTGACTGTCTTCTCAGTTGTATTGGAACCTGAAAGGGTAAAAAGCATTTCCTTGCTTGCTTTAGGTGAAAAGCCATACAAATGTCCCCAGTGTTCATACGCCTCCATCGACAGGAGCTCTCTGAGACGACACTCACGGACACACACTCAGGAAAAGCCCTACCACTGCCAGTATTGTCCTTATAGCTGGTAAACACACACACACACACATACACACACACAAGCCAATAAATGCTAACTACTCTAGAACGCAGTTAATCATGTGGAGGAACAGTTAGGAAATAAAAAAAGGAAGAACAAAGTAAAAAATATTGGAAATACGATTCAAATTTCTAGATTTCCTGAACCAAATTTTATCTAATGTTTCTGTAGCCCCTTCATCGTTCCACCTGAGTATCAAATACAGACATTCAAATACAGTCATATGAAACAATGAGTACGTCTCATGGAAATTGTTGAACAAGTAAACATCTCACCGTCTTTACAGAGCTGAAGGATAGATGTGATATTCTTGAACAAGAAAAATGCACTTTTTCCAATCTTACTTTGGGTGGCATGGTGGCGCAGCAGGAAGGTCCTGGGTTCGGGTCCTGGGTTTGGGTCATGGTTTCAAGTCCTGGGCTCGCCTCCCCACAACCCTAACAGGATTAAGTGGTTCAGAAAATCGGAGGATGGAGCGAATCTCATTTTAACAAAAATATTAATAAATGTAACGTTCCTGTGGAGAAATTAAGTAAATCCATGACCTCCAAAGCTAACATTCCCCCATAACAAAGACATTCTTGTAGGCGTTTTGCAGCTTTCCACCAGTCTCACTGGCTTATAGAAATGTTTGTCCGTTCTTCCTTTAGTTGCAAGCAATTTGAGGGGTTATTTTGTTTATTTATTTACTCATTTTAACGTAGCGCCCTCTTCAAATCCCCACAACAATTCATTGGGGTTTAAATCTAGGATTTGACTAGGCCATTGCATAACCACATTTCTTGTCTCCTTGGTGAATTTGCTAGTGTTTTTAGGCTTCATAGTTGAATTAATGACTGCAGGCTCAACTGTCTCTGAGGCAGTGAGGCAAATCTGCAAATCATGACATTTCCACTGCCATCCGGTGCCAACTGTGTTAGGTTCTTGTCTTGAAACAACTGTAACTGTGGCCAAACAACTTTATCTTTGATTTGTCTATCCAGACCACACTGTACGGAAGGCCTAGTCTTTGCCTAGGTGGTCAATCACAATCTGTAATAGTGCTGTAATATTATTGATGGACGGTAAAAAGTGTTTTTTCCCATGCAGGTCAAACTTGTCCAATCTGTTTCTGATTGCAAACCTGTGCACTTTCACACCAACAGCAGCAAGAGCTACCTGCAGATCCTGTGAGGAAATTTTGGGGCTCCTAGTGATTTCTTTTCTGACCATCTGAGGTGGTCAGTCCTAAAGAAATGATTAGTCTGAAATTTATGCCACTTGTTGATGATTTTCATTTCAGCCGATAGATTCTTTCTGCCAAGATAAAAAGCATTTGTTAGACAATTCTTGTTGGATTGACCAACACGTAATATAGTAGGAAAGTCCAAGGAGCTCAGTGCAGATCTGAAAAAGAGGGTCGGAGATCTTGCAGCCATTTCTTAACAAGTTCAGGTTCCAAGAGTATCAGTTACATTGTTCCCACTTTTTCTGAGAGGAAATGAACTGGGATGTTCAGGAATACCATAGGAACCATTATGCTATAAAGCATTGTGAAGATAAATATAATGTCATGACGTTGCAGTTATTTTCATCGGAAGCCATGGCTATATAATAATTGATATTTAGAGGGTGATCGTAGACTAATTCTTTCAAGACTGAAACAATGGCTCTGTCTTGGCATCTACATATGTTCAGGTACTGTCTGCGTTTGGGATTTTAGCCACAGGGACATTTCAGGGGGTGCTCAGGGACAAGATGGGTATAATATCACAGGCATTTATCATACGCGTTCTCTCTCTTTATCCAAACTGAACACGAACAGCTTCTAATCAAAACAATTTATTCTGTTGCTGCTTTAACTAACATTATACGCCCAGTAGACTGGACACATGTGCATACCCTCTTCCGATCCATACCTATACCTAAACCATGAACAGTAACATTCAACTCATCTGCGACTCTCAGAACCATCTGTTGAACATGGTCTCCCGATTTCCAAGAGGTGCACACAATTCCTATATTTTACACAACAGTCCTTTGGGTATGTGTTTGGAACAGTGGCTCATCTGCAAGCTTCTTTGACTTAAACTTAGACAGACTTTATTTGTCATTTAGATTTACATCAAAATGAGATTTCAATGCAGTGGCTCAGAGCACAGCAGAAATAATGAGAAAAATATTCATAGAAAATTAATTAATAAACATAAAAATGTTTGTATAAAAGATAGATATGGCACAGCACAGAGGTCCTTAGTGGTGCAGTCCTTTGTAGGTGTGTGTAGGTGAGGAGGAAGGAATAATTTAATGCGTTCCGCAGTCTTATGGCATGCGCGAAGAAACTATCGTTGAACCTGCTTGTTTTTATTATCCATCAACCATATAGGCTTTCATGCTGCATTAGGAGGTCAGGAATACACATGGGATGTGTTTGGATACAGTATATCAATGTAATACACTATATATTTAATAAAGTATATGTAATAATACAGCGAGTGGTAAGCTGCTTTGAACACCAGAGAAGATGCATATTGCAGTTGCTAACATCTCATGCATGTGTTTGGAGTTTTTTTTCTTGGCCTCTCATTTTGGATCTGGAATCTGCTTCCTGCAGCAGCATTCATAATTCAGAGTAAAATTCTTCCCCCTGCTTGATTCCAGTGCGCTTGCGGATTTGCAGGTTCGCTTTACCATCGTTTTAGTCTTCGATTTTTGTGTGCGCTCACACTCCCATGGCCTTTTATGTGGATTTTGGGGGGTTATTATGGAGATACTGGGATTCACCATTCTAAGAACATAACGGCTAACAAATCTGAGGTTCAAGAACATGTCTGAAGAGCAAACTTCTGAAGTGTGATGCTGTAGCTAAGCACACGCCATCCCTATCGACCTGCTGGTGGACATTGACAGACTTTTGAATTAACAACACTGGCAACAAACACTAAACAAATTATTTTATTCAGGTTTATTTGTGTTCACACGACATATCACATTTGTGCTTATGACAGGGAAGCATGTATAACTGAGAATTGCATCTTCTGTTATTGCAGTATCCAAAAGAAAAGTTTGGACCTGCACTCACGGCGACATCACACTGGCGAGTCATTCCCCTGCCAACTGTGCCAGTACTCAACACCAGACCGACAACTGCTGCTGCGACACACACGCAAACATCACCCCTCCGAGAACTCTTCAGTACTTGCGCGGAGGAGTGCACCACCTTCGAAAAGAACCCGAACCTCCAAATGACACAGATGTGAACATCTAGCTTAATTTACTTCACCTGTGACAGAGCATGCCTCAATTCTTCGGTGGAATGTAATACCAAGTGCAGCCACCGGGGGCAGCAGTAGTGCTGATACTAGTACTGTAGTAATGCTGCCATGCACAAAACTGTTTTAGGCCCAAGACTCTTGAGGAAGTTTTAAACAACTCACATTCACTCATACAAATGCTAAAAATTTTTACTGTCATCATGTCCAGCTCATGTTAACAAAGCTAATAGAAAACATGTTGGAGAGATCTGCATTCTCTTTCATTCTCTTGCGGGCACAGCTTTGAATGATGATGGCAATGAAGAAGGAATGAGGGGAAAAAATGCAAATCAGAAAGCACATTACATAAATAAAAGCATGGTACCATTGGTGCAGTGCAACCTATACAAAGCAGGGATGTTTCATAACAGTACGAGCATTAAAAAAGCATTCAAAAGCTCCAGTGTGGTGAGTGAAATATACTAAGCAGGCAATGATGCATTTCTGTCTAGAGGCTTGGTGTTTTCTGTAATTCGGAAATATGTGTCGCAGTCTTATAGATGAGCAAGGACGGGTACTACTGGGATTGTGATTTTTAAGTCAAATTTAAGCTTGTATATACAAATACTCCGTAGAGTATTTCATATGTGCAGTCAACAAATAAATCTTCTTTTTGTGCAGCCGTCAAGTGAGGAATGTGCATCTCCATCACTGATGCAGTGCACCAAGTGGCCATGCGATAAGCTCAGCGCTTTTCCAACATTGATAGATTTAAGATACATATAAAGTGGGTACTAATACGATATGTTAGGATTCACGCCACTGTGAGGTGGTGCGATTTGATGCAATTCACTGAGATGATATGAAGTAAAAGAATATGTGTTATATGATGGATTTCACTGTAGCATACTGACTCTCCAACGCACTCATTTTCCGAACTGCTCAATCCTATATTCGGGGGATTCAGATGACACTCGGGGAACGTAGGTTGCACCCTGAACAGCTGCCTGTAACACACATATTCAACCATTCCCGCTCACACCAATTTGGTACAGCCAGTTAGCCTAAAATACATGTCTTTGGACAGTGGGAGGAAACCAACGCAAACATGGGAAGAACATGCAAAGTCTACATAGAACTGCAGAGCCCTGGACTTTTTGCTGTGAGGTGGACATGCTAGCCACTACACCGCCATGCTGCCCACAGTTTTATTTCTTGATTTTTTATTGTTTTCCAGAAAACAATTTTAGGATAATAATATTATAACATAATTATCTACCACAGGCTCGATGAATGTTTAGTCTTGGGGACTATTCAGCGGCATCCAACTCACCGTCAGTGAAATATAGTTAATTATTTACTCATTAAAGTACAGGAAATAACTTTCAATACACCCAACATCATAGGTTATTGAATGTAGATGTTGATCGCTTGAAGTTTAGTGAGACAAAAGTCTTGCATGGAGTGAAAGCCCTCCACTAGTGTAAATTAAACGAAAACAACCTGGAGTCTTGAGGATCTGTTTCCCATAGACACGGAGGGGAATGTTGGAACATCTCCAAGCTGGTCAACCACTGTACATGTACAGGGAGGTGCACAGTGGCTCCTAAAAACACAGTACTGATTATTGTGCTTCACACAGCTCATAGTGAAGACATAGAAATACATTTCCTGCACAGATCTACTGCACAGAACTCAGAAATGCTCCCTTCCATAAAAACTGGGTGACTGGGGTAAGTGTTTGTTTTTCATGAAATTTATTTTGACTGACTGTAATCTAATTTCGCAACAACATTTCTTTCTGGTGTTTCTAATGTGCACTGCAGTCTTTATTACAGCAGTGTGCCACTGTTACGCTTCTTAAAGATGCTATTGTAACACTTAAATTTTAATAATTATAATACATTTATTATTATTTTATAATACTAATGAATTAATAATAAGTGTATTATTAATTTATAACAATAAATTTATATCATGAATATTAATAATAATAATAATAACAATAATAATAATAATAATTATTTTTTTAATTATTATTATTATTATGAATTTAATTTTAATTCGTGCTTCCACTAAATATGCAGGCTATAAGTTGCTGTCTTGCACAAAGATGGGATTAATGATTGGTTAAATCTGTGCAATACTTTATTTAATACAGTATTTAATGTTGGATAAAGAAATGTTCAGATAAAGAAAAAGTATTCCCAATCAAATATCACTCACCACTATACAATCAAGTCAATACTTGATCAGTGCCAGAACACACTTTGTTACTTCTTGGCCAACCCGGTCACAAGTTGAGGGACAAAAAAAGGTCTTACTAAGATTACTGTTCGTAACTCTTTCACCGCCAACATTAAATCATCCAAACTGAAATTAATCAAGCCCTCCCAGCTAGTTAGCGGATGCTGTAGGACAGGCGAGAGCCCTGTTTTGGGATTACAGGCATTGTGTCATGTGACATTTTATTCAATTACCAAAAAATTACACATTGACGAATGATTTTCTTCCCACTGGTGTGAAAGCACTCTTTCAACTCCTGTTTGTTTCGTTTGTCACAATGTTTTGGAATAGATAAAAAAAATACATTTAGGGAGCTAAGAATTACTAACCATTCAAAGAACCCATAAGTGTCTCTTTCATCTGGGAATGTGAAATACTGAAGTGTTTATACTCTACTACTTTTTGCAAAAAAAACAAAAAACTATTAAACTGTAAGGTGTGTTTATGATCAAGAGAGAATTTGAAATTTTAATTACTCATTCCGAGAGGGTGGAACCTTCACACCTAAACCTTTACAGTGAAATTAAACACTCCAATCCTTTTAGGCAGGTGCACGAATTTCAGTTTTAAACCCCTGAATGTTTAATTATTATAATTTATTTTAGGCCTGCCGTTAAGAGGCTCATGAGAGAATCATGGAGTCAGCGATGTTACAAGTCCAATTGGACGAGGTGGAAAAATTACTGACCAATATAATGAGCATGCTTAATAAGGTATGAAAACATTTTTTAAATACTCATTGGTGGGTGTTTATTATTTTTATTTGTTTCTTTGTTTTATTTATTTCTGTATTTCTGTATTTATGTCTTTGTTTAGTATTCCCAGGCCGAGGCATTGCTCACGTTAGTTGAGGAACCCCTACCTGATCAGGCACCGCGCATGGAAGCCACTTATCACTCGGTTCAGCCTTGCAGTCCCATTACAGATGAAGGTTTGTATTTAGATGACTATTTAAAAACGACTTCAAACCGCTGGGATAATATCAATGATGGACTGGTGCTCTGTAGCCCAACAAAGAAGAATTACTATGATAACCCTTTAAGAGAAAGTTACAGAGTGAATACAGAAACAGTAAAACAAGAGATTTCAATCTGTTTATAATTGCATAATGCTCTGGAATCTTCATTCATTCATTCATTTTCCGAACCGCTTATTCCTAATTAGGGTCACGGGGAGACTGGCACCCATCTCAGCCGACTCTGGGCGAGGGCGGGGTACACCCTGGAC
>JBCNYG010000021.1:16526979-16539525 GCA_039654305.1 Porochilus rendahli
TCAACTCTGGGATGTTGGTGGGTTTCCTCACATAAACTGCTTGCTTCAGGTCCTTCCACAACATCTCAATTAGATTAAGGTCAGGACTTTGACTTGACCATTCCAAAACATAAACTTTATTCTTCTTGGCCATCTTGGAAAATGGCCGTCATATTGGAATTTCAAGTGGCTAGCACTTTTTTCTTAAAGTCTACACAACAATGAGTATTTATGCAAGATTTCATGCTTGTATCATCAGCTTATCTGCTCCACTACTGCCACCCCAGCACCCCACCCTCACCCTCTCTCACTGCACGCATTCCTGTTTAATCCCTCCTCTTATCTGTCTTGCTGCTCAGCTTGCTAAAGAGACTCAAGCGTCCATCCTGCTGTTTGAAGACAGTCATCCTGTTCCTTTGTAATGATTGTGCTGTAAAGTGATGAGACATGATCGCGGAGTTTAACGATCACTGTGTTCTTATGTTTGTTTGTTTTTCCTGGATGCACCCTGCCTTATTTTATACTCCAATCATGCTCCATGTATGCTCTTAAATCGTGGAGGTCCATGCTTTTTTGAATTTCGGGTATTGTGCTCCAGTGTAAACCCAGGGTTAGGGCACTGTTCTCTCTCATCTGGCTGAGGGATTGGATGTTTGGTTACAAGTTTATCTTGTGGAAGATTGATGATTTTGATGGCTCTTCTTTGGATAGTGTCAAGGCATTGCAGAGAGGTTTGTGATGCCCCCATACAGACAGATTTGCAATATTCCATAGGAGACCATGCTCTTGTACATCATGGCTCTTCTAAGTAGGCCTAAATGCCTTCCAGCATTCATGGCCGCCATCTCCACAGTGTGCGTCCAGGTGACATCCTTTCATATAGTTCCACTTCATCTATCTATGTTAGGAACTCATCAATGAACTGTAGGTCAGGATGTTTTTTTTCAGTCGACTGATTATTCAGTTGCCACCTTCCCCACGAGCCTACTGAGGATTAAATGGCTTGGAAAATGAATGAATGAATGAATTCCCAAACATTCAAACAAAAAATACAAACAAACAAACAAAAAACCCTGCTATTCTACACACACACACACACACACACACACACACACACACACACACACACACTAATTTAAAACATTGCAGTAAGTTTTGTTGAAATGTTAAGTGAGTGATCTCATAATAAAAAAACCTCTTGCATTAATTATTTGATCATTTTGTGTGTGTGTGTGAGAGAAAGTGGTTAAAAGTTGATGTGTGAGCAGTGTGTTTGCTCTGCTGTCATCTCGAAGCAGGAACAGATGCCATGTGATGCCTTGCGGTTTATAGAAATAGCAGAAAAGAGAGCTTTGTTTACTGATGCAGCGAATCAGTCTGAAAGCCTTTGAATGCCCGTTCGAACTTCTCTGTGGCTACACCGTGACTTCGTTATGATGCTCAGACCACCTCAGGGTTCCAGACAGATAAAAGTGTTTTTGCCCTGTGATGGTTTGTGATGTAGGCTTCAATCTTTCTGTGACCCTGGTAGGATTACAAGCTTTGGCAAATGAGTTAGAAATTTTTCTTTCTGATGTTGTCCATGGCTCACACTTTTCTCCTCTCTTTTCTCCACTTCTTGGTATTTTTTCCTTGTTTTACTTTTTTCTCTGTCTCTGATTTTCCATTTTTCCTTTTTTATATTTATATTCTTTCTATATTTGTATCCTTTTCTGTGACTACGTCTAAAAGTAATTCATGTCTGAAAGTAAGCATCATCAGTGAATTTGTTGGGGTTATTTAATTTTGCCAGGCCCGGTGCATGCGCTCACTTTGTCTCTGTCTCTGTCTCTCTCTCTCTCTCTCTCTCTCTCTCTCTCTCTCTCTCTCTCTCTCTCTTTCTCTTTCTGTCATACACACAGAAGGATATAAAGGGATAAAGTAAAGGCCATGTGCTGAGCTGTTTGTGATGGAAAGTCATTGATATAACTCAATCAGACCACACACTTCATTATCTTGTTAATAGACTCTCTCACACACACCTCACCGTCGCAATCCGAAGAGAAAACAGAAATCGCAGAAGCGCTCTTGACTCCAGCACAGTTCTGCGGATGTTTAGGAAGCATTTCTCAGAGCACACGCAACCCTGTTCTGCTCCGAAGAGCATAAAAATCCAAACGCATCCTGAAGAAAAGAATGCCCCTACCTGCCAAAGCTATTTCCATGACTCCAAGACACACGCACACACACGCACACACGTGCACACACACACAAACACACACACAAAGCTTCAAGGGATCTATCTGTAAATATTTTTGAGTTGAGGTTTCCGAGGTTGCCTCGGAGTTAGTTAAGTTTTACTAACTGCATGCCTCAAAGTGTTTTATTCCTCTTCTAACTCAAAATTTACTAACAAGCACTTTATTGTCTGTAATAATAATATAACATGTTTATAGTTGCATTTAAAGAGCTATTGCATTATTCAAAGTGTATTTAGCTGGGAATGGGTATGGAATGGGTATATATTTTTAATGTTGCAAATAGTATAATTCTTAAGTCATTCTGAACCTATTGCAGTTAAGAGTCAACCTTTTAGTACATCCTTATATCATGAAAATTGTATTCAAATTTCAAAAGAATGTTGAGTTCCCAAGTGGCACATTGACAAGGGGCAAAAGTATCAACCCGGAGATCACAAGTTCGAGTCCAGGTTGATGCTGCAGCCATCCGTGACTGGGAGTCCATGGGAGCTAATTGGCTGAGCTCACTTCCCTGTCACACACAGTGATTAACAGCCACTCATGGCCAATCTGTGAACTTCGTACAAGTACAAAACCGTTTTTTTACTTCATGTTCATTTAGGTTCTGAGGTCATCACGCACATATCCCTTTAGGTCTTCCATCAGTATAAGTTGCTTCAACCTTATGTGGGTGTTGGCTTTACTCTGTTCCATCTATCGAACAGGATCTCTTTCACGTAGATGAACTCCACATAAGTGTGGCCGTCTGGCTTATGATGGGTCCTGAATTTTTTGCGATAGGCTTCTGGGACCAACTCGTAAGACTTCAGGATTGCATCTTTGACCACTTGCTAGTTATATATATGTCTTCCTCTGAAAGTGAAGCGAATGCTTCTTGGCCTTTGCCCGTTTACACGCTTTGCAGAAAGATTGTCCAAGTTTTTTTTGCGAATAAAGCTGTAGAGCCCTTTGTGATATTATTATTACCTCACAAACAGTACAACATTTCTGTTGTCATGAGACCTACTAACAGAATGTGCCTCTTACATCACACAAATACAGTTTTACATTGTGAATAAAATCGTGGACAAAATATCATAAACATTATAATCACAATGTTGATGGATAAACATTGACAAAATAAGTAAGTCTCCTCTGAAACGCCTCAGGAAATTAATAGCAGGTTGTTAAAAATTATGTCAAGCAGTCTGACATTATAAAGGAGTGTGTTCCTTATGTGTCACTCACTGGCACAGATAATCCTGTACTTATCGAGATATTACAAGATACTGGGGCAGCTCAAACTAGTTTACTAAAAGGTGTAGTACCCTTAGATTCGAGTTCGGCCACCGTTCAATCTCTACTGTTACAGGGTCTTGAAGGTGGTTGCGTTACAGCTCCCCTTCACAAAATTATACAAAGTTCTGACTTAGTTTCAGGTCCTGTGGACGTTGCTATTATGCCGTACCTTGGAGTTGAAGGCGTTTCACTATTACTGGGAAAGGATTTGGCGAGTGTCAGGTGTTGCCGCAGGGTTGATGCCGAGCCCAGAGCCAACGAACCAATCCCATCGTCAAGAGATGAAAAGGGATGATAAACTCACGAGACACTGCTATTGGCCGAAGATAAGACAAGATGTATGTAACTTCTGCCAAACTTGCCACACATGCCAGATGGCGGGGAAAGCCAAACCAGAAGGTTCCCACTGCACCTTTAAAGCCTTCTTTAGAGGAACCATTCAGCAAGGTGATCATCGACTGCGTTGGTCCCCTTCCCACGACTAAATCCTGCAATCAGTACTTAATAAACATTATGTGTGCATCCACACATAAATAGGCGCCCCAAATACGCATGTTCAGCAGTTCAAAAAAGGCGGACGTGGGCCCAGTCACTGCTCCTGAGTAGATGCCTGTGAATCTGCGCTCATTTTCAAATGCATGCTGATCAAATCCTGATCCACATATGTATACCCCAGGCCATATTTAAATAACATCTTTCTGCCAATCAAATTTAAGACCTGAGCGTCAATGATTTATATCCCACAGATGCCAAAGCAATTCTGCGGGTGTGTGTGTGTGTGTGTGTGTGCGCGCGCATGCCTTGACATCTTTGTTGAATGTAAACAAGACCAGCGGTTTCCATAGCGTACTCACCAGCTAGAGGAACAAATAAATAAGGGCTTTATAGCAGGTGGGAACGTCTTCTTGCTTTTCCCTCATGAATGAAGACATGTACTCTTTCAATATATTAAGGATTCCACAACATGCTGATGCAACATCCTAAAATTAAATTAATTATTTTGAGTTGTAGGATAGGTTAAAAAAGCATCTTAGGAAAACCCAGAGGCTCCTGACGCTGCAGGGATGAGTGTTTTCCTCTCGCAGGTGGATGGCGATGAGAAAGAGATGCAATAGATCAGTCAAATGCATGGCAATAAAAGAAAAAATAAACCAGACATTTCCTAAATAAAAGATTTAATAAAAGGAGTCAGTGTGTGAGGATTGGATTTTACTCATCCCATGACATCATGCTAGTGCTCTGTCTTGTTCAAAACCTCTGAACTCTGGTGTGAGTGCCGCAGTCTCACATCAGAAAGAGTGAGGCTTCATCCACCATCCACATAAATAAATCAGACAAGTACACATCCACAAAAGTAAATAATCAGAGGGTAAACAACCTGTAGTGGCATGCATACGCATAGCAAAAAAATCGAGAATGCGATTCGACTCTGACCGCAAGAAATTGATCGAAACTTTCATGTCTTTTGGGTTGCAACATTGTTTTTTATGTTATTTATATTTTACTTATGTAAATTAAGCCCAGGTGTCACAGCTGTAGCACCGTGGAAACAAAAAAAAGAAAACTGGATAGCACTCGGAGCAAACCTCCACCAAGCTGCCAAAATGACAAAAGGCTTCTCCTGCCGGTCTGCTGTAATGAAACACTTCATGTCTGATCTCACAGTGTCAAGGAACCCTTAAAAAATTCTAGATGCAGATATTTATCCAGAATTTCTAAATTATCTTGTCTACAAAATCTAATGGAGGCTTTTCTGTCCAAAGCACCACCTCTGGTAGAAATGTCATGAAAATCAAATAAAATTTTTTGCTAACAAACACCCAAACTTAATTAAAAACATAACCTTCTTTGTGAAGGTAAAGCATTGTGGATGAGGTGCTTGATATGTTTGAAACGGGTTGTATATATAAAATAATTGGAGTGTTTATTTGGTATGAGTGGTGTTCTTTGAGCTTGGGGTATTTTGTGGTCTTTCCACACCCCCTATCCACACACCTTTTTGAGCTTGTTGACTTTTACATAGAGTAACAGGTATGATAGCCCATCCAATAGTAAAAACTGTAGTGTGTGTGTGTGTAGTGTCTGTGTGGCTTCATATCCAATCTGTCCTGTATTCAACAGATTGAGTATTTGGTATGACATTAGCACTGAAGCTCTTTGAAGGACACTCAGTTCAACTCAACTGATTCATCGCTGACTCACTCACACATTTGCCTAACCACTTAATCCTACTATTATGGATGCGGAGAGACTGGAGCCTATCTCAGGGGACACTGGTGGAAGGCAGGGTGCTCCCTGAACAGCTCGCCAGCCCATCGCAGGGCAACATGCACATGCAAACATTCACACCTAGAGGTGATTTGGAATAGCCATTTATCCTGTGCATGTCTTTGGACTGTGGGAGGAAACTGGAGTACCTGAAGGAAACCCACACAATCACAGTGAGAACATTTGTGATTCAGATGTGCTTTAACAGGTATGCTACTCTTCCCCGATGAACATTGAGCATGCCAAAGGAGTCGAAAACAATGACCCAGAGGTCATTGATTTTGTACTGACGTGTTAAAAATACCTTTTAAGCTGTTGATTTTTTTTGGGGGTCAGAAAATCATTTGGGCTCGTCATTGCACTGGACTGTCATATTAATTTCAATAATTAGAGGTCATTAGTTCTGAACGTAATCAGTAGAGTGAGAGAAATCCGAGAGAAAAAAATGCACGGTGAGGTGAAGTACCTCCACAACTGTTTGGCTGGTCTTATGGACACCAGGATTGGATGTTGATGTGTGTGTAAGAGTTTATGTGAAGACATCAGAAGCTCAGTTGAGCAGTAGTAACAACAACAGCAATAATGATTAATGCATTTTCATCCAAATCCTACAAGGTTGCACATCAAGAATTAAATGTTTAATGTACCATTTGGCACATTATAAATGAGGAAATACAAATAATTGGTATGTACTACACAGGAACCGTGCAATCTGATTGGCTCACTATCCTGGGATACTGAACATTATCCAGTTTGCAGACTTGGGATAGCTAGCTCTGTGTGAGAGAGAGAGAGAGAGAGAGAGAGAGAGAGAGAGAACATAATTAAGGTTCAGGATATAAGGCGATGTAGCAGGATGGGCGGCACGCCAGAGAGATAACGGCCCATTTCCTTTTGGTGCTCTTCTGATGGGTGGAGCCGACAGCTGGCACGTGAAGCCTGTGACCTCTGGATGATGAAGCAGGAATGAGTAAACAAGGGTGTATGCTTTCATTCTTACTGTGAGAGCGGGATTACCCACTATAAACAAAAGATTGGCTAGTGATGAGTTGAGCGACTCCTTCTTGATGCCAAATGTTTTGATCTTTCTGTTTGTGCTCAAAGTAATAGTTTATGGAGAACGAAAACCTACAATTTTAAATGTTCATCAGCACTGATATTTTCATTTAATTTCTTCTTTTGTTTTGTTGTATATTTTTATTTATTCTTGATCAGGAATTAGTTCTAATCGGATCTGATCTGATTCGTTCCTAAATGTCACTTGGATTCATCGTCCTAAGATTGTCCTAAGACTGTGAGACTGTGTCCTGATCATGGTTGAAGATACTTGAATTGAACTGACGGTTTAATTGGCAAAAGACAGCCGATGCCGGTAAAACAGGACTGCTGTAGCATGTTTAAAATAAAGTGAGGTGTAAGGTTAGGTGGTCAGAGTCGCTGACCAAAATCCAAAAACCAAAATCAACAACTCTGCAATACTTTATAAACTTCAGGTACAGGGTTAATCACCACATTGTGCAAGATTGTATCCAAATCTTCTCATTATATGAATAGATTATTGTACCCTTGGGTACAATCTTTAAATAAACAGAAGACAGCAGACTGACAGGTGCAGAAATATGAATTGTTACTAAGAAGACACGTAACGTCTGGAAAAATGTGGGAACTTCTTTCTTTCTTGCTTTGTTCCTTGCTTGCATGTTTGGTTTCTTACTTACTTGCTTTCTTGTTTGCTTCTTTCTAGAAGTGCACCGTTGCAATTTTATTGGTCAATTTAAATTTCTGATTTTTCTGTAAGTGTGACTTGCCTATATGGATTTTTGCCAAATCCTATTTTCTTCTGAACAGTTATAGTTGACAGCATATACAAACAAAAAACTTTTTTAAATGCTAAATTTATTTATTTTTTATAATAAAAATTATTGCACTGTAGGACAAATCACAACAACAATAATAACAATTTAACATTAGTAGTAGCAGCAGTATTAGAAATATTGCCAAATATTAACAATACAACTGCTACCATTAATATATTTGTTTGTAATTTTTATTATTATTATTTTAGTTTATTTTTATAATATAGTAACAGTAACTCACCTGGGATCTCACCCTTCTCCAAACCACCTCCAGCAGTGTCCTTTTAGCAGTTGCATACCGTCTGCTCATCTCTTCAAAAGCTATTTTAGTGCAGTGAAGGCTGGAACATGTTAGCACTACATTTTTCCTTTGTTAGCTTCTTCTCATTGGGCATGTTCTGCTGTGTCAGATTAGGTTTGTCCTGAACATTTTCATTGTAGTTTCTTAGCTTTGTCAACTACGTATTACTCACGTGTAAGCATGTGTGAGTCTGTGACGTTATATGCGTGCGCACGACTGTGACGTACCTGCGATTACCATCAACCTATTCTGATCTCTGACTGGTTTGTTGTTGCTCTACTTCCTTCCCTTCTTCCCTTTGTTTTTTTTTTACACAAGTAAGAATGAGAAGTATGACTGTGTTCAAGCTGAATGTTTAGTAGGTAATCATCGCACACATTGCCAGTGGTAATCAGTGCCATTGTGGTCATGGCTTGATGCGTCTTGAGGGTCTTTAGCTGACCTAATCAGAACTAAAACGTGCAACACATCAAAAATGTGTTGCTATTGGATTATGGCCATCTGTGCTGTCAGTGGAGTTCTTGCTTTTTTAATTCTCGTGGCTTTGGGTTTAATTCTCGGATGCAGTTAGCTGTCAGGACTCAGGATTCACTGGTCATTTACATGACAGATTAAAGTCCCACCCCTACTGAGCTCCACTGCCACCACTGCCAATTTAAGATCTTTATGAAGGCGAGATTTATGACCTAAATGCATTAAAACCAACACACAGGCATATACTGACGCTGGATTTAGCTGATGGATTTTTACGGTTTACGGAAATTCACAGGAGCTCTTAAGAGCAGTCATGTCCCTGTCCGTGTGTGTGTGTAAGAAGTACTGTAGCAGTGCGTGGAAGGGTGTGTTACAGATTTGACTCCACAGCTCCAAGCTAAATGTCAGGTAAAAACCTAGCTAGTGCTGCAGAGTGTTTTTACTGGGCGACGGCCACACAGTCTGCCTGTAACACACAATCACACAGTCACACATGGTTTATATTTAACATTGAGATGCACATTCATACTCATTCAGGGGCTCCAAATGGAGGCGATAAGCTGTAAAAAATGTCTTAGCTGAATGTCCTTTTCCACTGACTAAGTCGGTAGTACAGTACAGGAAGCAGACGCTACAGACAACACGCAGCACACTCCCTATAAAAATATCCCAAAGCCGCTGGTGTCATAGAGATTTCACAGGTTCTTTAAATGTTTAACATGTCTGAAAGTCCTTAAAACTTTTTTTATGATTAAATCCTTACAAAGGAATGATGATTACTAATGTAAAGCACAGTATGAAAATAGGCAATAAAAACACAGTTTGAATGCTCAGTTCTGATTGGTCAGAATGTGTTGATTTTCTATCAGCAGTGTTAGATGTTCGTGTAAACGGTTTAAAAAAGTATTCTTTAATTAAAAAACCCTCATTGATGAATTGCTCTTAGTTGATAAGTATTAAAACATTTCAGGGCATGTGTTTAAAGGAAAATAATCAGTGTGTACATGAACAGTGAAAGCACATGGGGGGGGGGGGATTGGGTGCATTCTGACAGCGTTGTGGGTAAAAGTTTAGGCACCTCTTTTCTTTTCTCTTGTGTCTAAATTCTTTTATTATTTTGTAAAGTAATCTCATGTCCCTCTTTATTATTGAGTACAGGAACCGTTGTATTCACTTGACACTGTTATGATTCTTTTGATTTAAAGACATCAGCTAGGAATCAGCTAGTTGTTTCTTTTGTTGGAAGAAAACCACTGGTAAACCTGACATTATTATGTATTTCCCCATGTCTAACATGACCTTTTACTTTTTTTCTGTTTCCATGACCTGCTCCCACAATGATCTAAATCTGCTCTGCATTTACTTCTGAAGGTAAGAGATCTATAAATTCAGACTTTCATATTTGGCAATTTGTAGAGGGATAATATAGAGAAGTCTACAGGAGCTTTATGCTTGTAAATGGTACTTATCTAAACATCAGCATGTATTTGTGGAATGTGGTCAGGTTTTTTTTTTCAACAGGAATGGCCTGTGATGTATGAAATCTGAAGATAGAAACATTGCTTTTGATGATCACATGTAAAGTAGCAGAGATGAAAAAAATTTGGTGTATGTTCGCACGGGATTGTGAAGATGAAGGCATAGCAGTGCTTACATGGAAAAGACCTCCTTCTATCATATCTGTGAATAGTCCCCCCTCAATTGCAGCTGTCCCACTGCTGTAAAAATATAATTTTTTCTAATTAAAGCCCTCTGAGCTTTAATGCCATGCAGTGTCGAGCTTCTGACACTCATCCACTGGCTGAATCACTAAAACTGTAGCACGCTTCAAACATGAGGCCAAAGGAACGGGAACACCCAGACTGTATCTGAAATAACTGAGGTTTGCTGTCTGAGTGACATTTTTATATTCAGTACAGTTAAACAGAAAACCAGACTCTTAGATTCTTAGGCTGGGCCTGATCTTTATGCATCATCACTTTTCAAAATAACAAACTACACCTCAAGGCAGTGCTTCCTCGTTTTTTTTGTCTTCAGAGCCCTCTTGGACTGTAGAACTCGTGTGTCGGTCACTTAAGCTAGGTTTTAAGTGCCTTCTGAAAGCTGTTTAATGTTTTTCTAGCTTGGTTTGTACAGCTATCCGAGGTTGGGTCGGTCAAACTGGTAAATGGAAAAGCATTTGTTATTTAGCACCATCACAGACAGTTACATTTATAGAGAATAACTCAAGAAAGATAACTGTACAAAAAATTTGATGATGGAAAGGAGATTGGCTTTCGACTGAAAAAGCTGAAGTTGAACGAAACAATCTGAGGAAGTTAAGACTATGATGCTAATTGAACATGCTGCAGGAGCTAAGGCTATGAGACTAAATAAAGAAGCTGAGGTATCAATGACCATAGAGGTCCATTATTTATATATATATGTGTATATATCTATAATATATATATATATATATATATATAAAATATTTCCTTTATGTACGAACCTAATACCGTCCGTTTCAATCGACACAGTCCACATACATCTGCGTGTCATTCAAGTCATTGATATTCATGCCCCTTTCTCACCCACACAAATTGATCCCCGTAAGTTCACGGAAATGTTTCCGCAGAACACCACAGAGCAACGTGTGATTGTCGTCGCGTGTATTGCAAGTCGCTGCAGAGAACTTTCGGCACCGCAGCCTTCTGCAGCTACTCGTGGTAAATTCTATCATATTTTATGTTTCCACCGCATTTCGGAAAGAACAAAAGCATGTCATGTTTGCATGACGCCACCGCCAGCATCGTATGACCATCGGTAACAATGTGTGAACATCAACTAACTAAGGTGATCATATGTTTTTTCCCCCTCGATATAAAAAGCTGCGAATCTTCACCTCAGCAATTGTTGCAGAATCATGCCTTAAAAGGGAAGAGTATGAGGGGAAAAAAAACTGTTTTCCGCATCAACACCACGTGAGGTTTCCTCCTCGAGGTACTGCGGGTATCCACGTGAAAGTTGCGTCGGTGACAAAGGGGTTTAAGCAGTTCGGAGATGCACAAACATGGCAGTGGTGGGGGAGATTGTTATAATGTACCTTGTCAAGAAAGAGTAAAACACAGAGTTAGCATGCTGGGCAGCTGGTTTCTGCATGGCCATCACTACATTTTTCATGTAGATGGAAAAATATATTGCTTTGATTGCTCATGGACTTGTTGTGAACACAAACATTGTATGGACTGCCATTTTTCCACCATCCAATTTACATCCAATCACCTTCCATTTGATCTGTATCATGTTTGTTCCTGTTGTATGGCGAAGTGACACAATATGGATGCTGTTTAAAAACTCATTTCACCTCTCTTCCGAATGTTTTGCTATTGAAACAATTTCCCCATGACTCTTCTGTGAAGAGTACAGATGGAAGGCTCTGACAGAGTCTGTCCATAACTTTGACCATAAATAGCCCTTTACAGAAACTAGTCATGCTGGGGCAAATGAGGCTATAATGCTAATTAAAATGAGAAGACCATCAAGTTAAGTAAACAAGTTGAGGTAACTAAACCAATTGCTTTGAAAACACATGAGCATAATTTTTTGATACACAAACATATCCATGAGATTAATAACCTGTAGAAATGTTGTTTTGTGGCAGCCACACCTTTCCAGATTTATGTGTGAAATATTTTTCCCCGGCTCAGTGAGTCCATCTGTGTTCCCCAGATTTATTAGTTCATCTCAGCTGCTTGTGTTTGTATGCATGTATGTGAGTATGCATTTTAGGTGTAGGTGGTCTTTAGGTGTAGGTGCTCCCGCTTGCCTTTAGGATTTAAATCTGTAACTGGAAATGAATGGGCTGCTTTAGTCAGCACATCCTGCAGTTGGCACATCTGGACTGCTGAGGGAGAAAAAGAGTCTTTGCGTGTGTTGGTCTGTGGTTAGAAGTCTACTGTTGGCTTTTTGCCATTGTCAGTCTCTATTGGCAGCTGCAAAACCGAGCCCCTGAGGAAATAATCACGGATGCTGTCTAGCTCGCTCTCATTTGGCATAATATACAGCAGTTACGGCAAATCTGCTCTATTACCATATCACGGTGTGTGTGTGTGTGTGTGTGTGTGTGTGTGTGTGTGTGTGTGTGTGTGTGTGTGTGTGTGTGTGTGTGTGT
>JBCNYG010000021.1:16539625-16555511 GCA_039654305.1 Porochilus rendahli
CGTGGGTTTCCTCCGGGTACTCCGGTTTCCTCCCACAGTCCAAAAACATGCACAGTAGGCTAATCGGCTGTTCCAGACCACCCCTAGGTGTGAGTGTGAGTGCGAATGGTTGTGTGACTGATGGCCCTGCAATGGTCTGGCAAGCTGTTCAGGGTGTACCCTGCGCTCACCCAAAAGTCGGCTGAGATGGGCGCCAGTCAACCCGCGACCCTAATTAGGATTAAGCAGCTTAGAAAATGAATGAATATATGAGTGAATGAATTATTATGTGCTATAGGATTGCCAGAGGTATGTTGGCATCCAGTACCTACACTTTGGAACTCATTTGGAAGTTCGGGGCAGTAGAATTTTAAACGGAATTTTAAAATGGTTGCAATTGTTATTCTCTGTTGTTTTACTGCAGACGGAAGGTCCACACAAAACTAAACTATCATGACCGAAGTGCCGATACACAACTGGTGATCTAATTCCTTAAAGCAGGATATAAAGAGTTACCTGTTTGCTGGAACCCAGATGAGAGATTGCACTGCTGTCCACGGAGGAGAACCGAGAAGGGTGAGAGTACTGAGGAGGCTCCTGCTTCGGAGAGTACACTTGGGAAGGCACCAAAAAGCGAGATATTATCATCAAGAACTCAAAATTAAACAGCGCCTGAATTTTGATTGGTTGGATGGATCTGCGCGTACGTGCGGTGCACTTACTGTGTGTGTAGGCTTGCTGAGAGGAGTGTGCGGTAGTAAGTGGCGTGAGACTGGAGCTGTGTGGAAACTGCATGGGCTGCAACGCCGTCAGACCAGACACGCTGTTAATGATGGGCACGTTCTGGGACGGAGGAGCGCTCAGGCCTGAGGAAGAGAAGAGAAGAGAAAGGACGCGTGCTGTTACAGTACATACAACATTACATACTGTGTCATTACACTGCAAACGGTGCTCTATCAATTATTATTCCTAATATTAAAAAAAATGGCGTCTGTTGTCCTGATGTCCTGTTGCCTGATGTGTTTTTACCCTTTAGACGGTTATGGCGGGACGGGTATTGTCGTTGGCTTGGTGGAACTTTTGCACAGGCACTCCCTTTGACCCAAACTTGTGCGTGGGTTAGCTCATTTGCATATGAGACCTTGGCACAGTGACTTTGAACATATAAAGTTTTTCCGGGCCACTGCTCAGCTCATATGCATGAGAGCTTTCTGAAATTTTGCATAGCTGCAAAACTTTTTTTCAGTCACTGTGTACCTGTTGCAAAGCTTCCATTTTTGTCCTACGTGCGCTTGAGGCATCCTGGCTGAGGGGTTACGACATTCTCTAGAACGGCTATTTTTTAGCTACTTGCATGCCCTTTAAATTGCCCCTTGGGATAAATAAAATGATTTCACTGAATTGACCGATTACCTGTTTTGGTAGTTTAATTTTCCGTCTAACGGGTTTATGTTCTGTCAAGCTACTGACTTCAGCGTTTGCCCCATGAACATTTATCCACCTTTAGTCTGTCTGCCTATCGAAGCTTTTTTTCTGTGCAAGTCAAAGGGGTGAAGTTTAAGCCTCTATTTAGGGGGAAGATTATAGAGCCGGACCTTGTTGTACTAGTGGGGATGTTTTAGTAGTACACACGATAAAGAACACTTTTATCTCATCGTATTAAACGACAGGACAAAAGAACTGACTGAGGTCTACTAATTGTATAACAAGAGCCAAATCTCAGGACACCAATGAACAGTGAATAAAAAAGGGAATGAAGCAGCGTGAAAAGGTGTGACACTGACTCTGAGCAGCGAGGGTCATGATGAGACTCTGAGCCTGCTGGTGGTGGTGATGAGATGACTGCGACAGACTGTGGATGTTAGTCAGAGTGCTTACAGGGGGTAAGACTCCACCCGAGGCTGAAATCTGGAAAAGGACACACACCACACACACACACACACACACACACACACACACACAGAAATTAAATACATAGAAGAGAAGACTAATGCTTGGGTTAACATTTTATACAGAATAAACACCTTCCTGCCCTGGGGTTACGTGTATATTTGAGCAAGGGCAGTCCAAGGTGACGAAACACTGCAGTGATTTTATAAGAGGGCTCATTAACCAGCCATAAAGCTGCGTAATAATATTGTGGCACTAAATTATGTCCAAATATGCCACGATGTGTTCACCCCTAGCCAAAAAAAAAAGGGGAGGGGGGGGGTTGCGCAATCCCCTAATTGCAAAACATTTATTTTTGGAGCAGATCTTCTGTCTTGTTTTCTTTGGGAGTTTCACAATTTTTAAACAAACATTGTTAATTGTATTATGGTCGGCACCGTGGCATGCTGGTTAACACGTCCGCCTCACAGCAAGAAGTTCCCGGGTTCCAGTCCCAGGCTCAGCAAAGGCATTTCTGTTTAGAACTTGCAGGTTCTTCTCGTGCTCGCATGGGTTTCATCCGGATACTCCGGTTTCCTCCCACAGTCTAAAGACATGCACCTTTGACTGATTGGCTGTTCCAAATCGCCCCGGGGTGTGAGTGTAAGTGTGAACGGTTGTGTGTTGCCCTGCAATGGTCTGGAGAGCTGTTCAGGGTGTACCCCGCCTTCGCCCAGAGTCGGATGAGATAGGCATTAGCCTCTTGGTGGCCCTTATAGGATTAATCGTTTCAGGCTAGCAGGTTCTTCCCGTGCTTACATGGGTTTCATCTGGGTACTCTGGTTTCTTCCTACAGTCCAACGGCATGCACATTTGGCTAATTGGCTGTTCCAAATTGACCCTGGGTGTGAGAGATAACAGATGCGTCTACCCCCAGTGACTTGATTATTCACATTAATCCTAATCAGGGTCGTGGGGAGCCTGGCGCCTATCTCAGCCGACTCTGGGCGAAGGCAGGGTACACCCTGAACAGCTCGTCAGACCATCGCAGGACCAACACACATATACACGCTACCATACACACTCACACCTTGGGGCAATTTGGAACAGCCAGTTGAGCATAATGTGCATGTCTTTTTATTCTAGGAGGAAACCGGAGTACCCGGATGACACCCATGCAAGCACAGGAAGAACCTGCAATCATGGGAATATACGACTACTCCGTGTTGACTCACCATCTTGGCTTCAGGGGACAGCAGGCTGTGGCAGGGGTCCAGGCCAGGTGGAGACACCTGCTGTAACACCGACTGGCTGTTGCCATGGTGACTGATACTGGTTGAGGAAGTGACATCACTGGATCCCTGTTGGCTGTATCTGAACTCTGTATAGACAGAAGTGAAGAGAGAACATTTAAGGACTCTTTCCCCGAACAATCGGATCAAAACAACGAAGGGTTTCCCCCCACAGACAGACTCGTGATCCAAGAACCGTGACCTATATGTTTATCACATTCCTCACTATCAGCTAATCAACAGGAATCGGAGCTAAACCAACACCCCGACTCGTCAGCGCCAACCTTTCTTCAGCTCACTTTCAGTTTCTCTCTCCGTCGTTCAACTGAACGTTCCCTCTACCTCGAGATGTTCCTGATTCCACTCTGAAGGCGTTTATTTCCGTTTTCCCCTAATCAGTCGGCCACACAAACCTGCAGCCTAAGATCCTCCTGCGGAACACACAGCGGGAGTAAACACACCGGGCACTGACTCACACACTTCTGACGTAACACACAATCCATCTGCAAACATGTAACCGAATGTGCCATCCATATTTCACGTCTGCAGAGGCGTCCGCGGTGTAAACGAGGCTTGGTCTACATACAAGAACACGTTGAGAAGTTCTTCCAGCAAGTGCTTTGTGTGTGTGTGTGTGTGTGTGTGGGCTTGTGTGTCTGCTGACTCGTATCTGCCAAGCCCTGATTCCTGAGTTAACCGGAGTCTGACCCCAGGCATGAGGCAAGACTTTTATGTGTTCCACTGTTAAAGGTGTCTAAAGGTGTGGCTTTGTGTGCTAACCAAGAGAGGAATTTTGAAAGAAAACACACACATACACACATACACACACACTCAGGTGTATTTGCCTTCCTGTTTCGGATTTCTAAATTTACTCTCCATTATTAGCCAATACGTTCACCTTAAGAATTATTTGCACCTTTGCTTAAAGGAAGTCTTTCTGGATAATTCCCTCAAGTTCATTCTCAAAACTATTTAAATATAAATATGTCACTGATGCAAATTTATCACCACTTTTATTCTACCTCACGAAAAACATGGACTAAATTCAGTGCTTCCTTGTTGTGCACGAATGTCATAGGATGTATTTAATGTAAAGATTAGATGTCTCTGTTGACAGGAGGCTGATCTTCTTGAACTTATCCAGTGTTTATTATAAAATTATTATAATTTGTCTTCGTTTGGATATTGTGTCGGTATATTAAAAAAGGCGTACTCTAAGGGGCTCCTGAGTGGCTCATCGACGAGATGCGTGACTATCAACCTGGAGATCGCGCGTTCGAATCTGGGTTGATGCTGCAGCCATTCGCGACCGGGAATCCATGGGAGCTGATTGGCCGAGCTCTAACTGGAGGCAGGGATGACATACACTCCCCTGTCAGTCACACTGATCGCCAGCCGTAAAATATCGTGTGTACCGTCTTCTCTTACAAAACAAACAAATAAATAAATAAAGGCAATACTTGAGACATCGCAGAGGAATCTTACTTGTATCTGGGCTGCAGTGATGGTGCTGGCTGTGTGCCGGAGGCAGTAATGGGTTCAGGCCGTGGACAGGATACGTGTCCATAGCCAGCTTCTGTCTGAAAGCTTCTTCTTTGCGCCGGTTAGCAAACCAGTTATAGACGCGAACTTCTGTGACCAGGTTCGAGCCAAGACCGTGAGCTTTAGAGGGTGACACACCCCTTTGTACACATTCTGCCCTGAGAAAGAAATAAAAATAAAGACATGCATTTACTTCCATTTTGTGTGTTTGTGTGTTTGTTTGTTTGTTTGTTTGTTTGTTAGCATAATCACACAAAATTTCACAGAATACGTCTGGACACTTCTAACAGAGGCGAGACACTGGACAAAGAAGACTCCATCAAATTTTGGAGATGATCCGCATCAAATTCTGGATCCGGGAATTCTTTAGACAACTCTTTAACACTGTGGGACGATTTTTTTTACTTTGGTTCATTTTGCTGCTCTCAGCAGAGGTTTGCGCTCTCTAAATGTTCTTTGTCATTTTATTCTTCCTAGCGAAGCTAGTTCTTCCTATCACCTGAAGTTGCTGTCCGTGCTAACTTCCGCCTAGACTCATGTAGCTAGTTCACAAACTGCTACCGTTGCAAGCTCAACATGCTCACAGGAAAGCACTAACTACCCTTTTTCATAAACACGACCTCACACACAGCCATCAAGGAGATAGTAACCCCTCCCACCCAGAAAGCACAGCCAATTACGTGCCCTCGGATTGCAGATGTATCCGGATCTAATATACGTATATATATTTACCAATAAATGTACCTGTTGCATTCCTCCACCAGCGCTTCTCTCTCTTCTTTGCTCGGGTTCTTCTGCCTCTCGTAGGCCTTGTACAAGATCTCCTGAGACGCCGGGCCCCATTTGAAGCGGTTCCGTCTCAGTCTTTTCGAACCCGGAACACCTTCATCCGCCAGCGTCCCTGACGTGGAGCTCGCACTCTGCCCGCCATGATGGAATTCTGGGAAAAAAAACAGGACCTGATCCTGACTGCCTGAGTCACTGGAGCCCTGAACACGGTCAAACTCTGTGAAAATAAGACATGATATATCACAAGGCATACCTCGAAACTTAACACGGCTATGTGCGTCGGATCAAACGACTGACACAGAACTTAATGGGGAGAATATATTATTAAGTTACATGATAAACCTACAGATAAATCAGTCCAGTGTTATAAAGAGTTAATAAGAATACAGAGAGTGGATGACTTACGCCGGTCGATCTCTCGTTGTTTCTGGACATACCAGGCGTAGAGCGAGGCTCGTTTGGTTGTTTTCATGGGCGTTCCTTTGTTCAGGTGCTGCGAGAGGTGAGACTGATTCAGTCCTGTCACATCTACCACTTCACGCTGAGGGATGTTGTGCTGCTGCATGTAGCTTTTAATAGTGCGAGCTGCACGCCATGGATCCTCACTGGTATCAAACACAGAGCAAAATGATACTAGTCATTCATTCATTCATTTTCTAAGCCGCTAAACCCTAATTAGGGTCACAGGGAGGCTGGCGCCCATCTCAGCCGACTCTGGACGAGGGCAGGGTACTCCCTGAAGAGCTCGCCGGACCACCAGAGGGCCAACTCACATACAACCGTTCACACTCACTCTCACACCTAGGGGTGATTCGGAACAGCCAATTAGCCTACTGTGAGGTTGTGAGTTTGAATCCCATTTCGATCCCCACCGTGCTAAAAACTCCTGGGCAAGGTCTTTACCACAACTGTCCCTCTGTCCACCCAGTTGTATAAATGGGTACCAGTGAAAATCTTGCGAAGGTAACCTGCGATGGACTGGCAGAACCCCAAGCTGCTTCACGTTAAGGAAACCGGGGGTAACACCCAACAGACTTTACCTTTTCACCTTTCTGCTGCATGCACAAAAATAAAAACGGTCCCGTCCCGTGACTCATTCATAGACTGAGGATCATTATTAAAAATGATGGGACTGGATATAATAACATTAAAGAGTTTGCAACCATTACTTTAAATAGATTTAGTTTCCTGGTGATTTACTGTAATACGGCACACCTAAGACTACAATGGGTACTCTGTGTGTGTGTGTGTGTGTGTGTGTGTGTGTGTGTGTGTGTGTGTGTGTGTGTGTGTGTGTGAGAGAGAGAGTGAGAGTGAGAGGCTGAGGGGGTTAGAAACAGCGAGTCACAGACAAAATCAGTAGCGATAATAGAAAGGAGAATTCAAGCCACTTCAAGTGACAGTAATGAAACACTTGAAGAGTTGAGATGAAAGAGAGAAGAAGGATGATCTGTGGTTTAGTATATTTATTTCTCCAGATCTTTACTCTCAAAACTCCATTAATGCTACCTTATAGTGATTTCTAGCTAAGCTAATGCTACATTGTGACTGTGACACTAACTAAAGCAATCTGAGGTGGCAGTGATGCTAATAAAACAAGCTGAAGTCGTGAAAAAGTTTGAAAAACAATTTGTCTCATCTTGTCGTTCACCCCAATCGATTTGTGTTGAGAGATATTACAAGAAGCAGTAAAGCTTGAAAGAAACTAGCAAAGATTGTTGGTGCCAATACACATGAGGTAATGTATTTTGCTTCACAGTTAAACAAGGTATGAAATGAAAACCTTGAAGATGTACTTGTAGCTGCACCACTCATAAGAGAACTCCAACTGATACAGGAGAGATGCCTCGTGGTCATGGAACATCTGGTGGAATAATAAAACATATAGCTAAATTTTCACCTTCTGGCAACCTATCTACTTCCATTCTCTCTGAAAGCCAGAGTGATTCTCAGCAACCTGCATAGCTTTCCTTCTCTTGCACAGCCTCCATTTGTGTGCAGTTTATATTCTTCTGCTGTGATACGAGAGAGAGACGGAGACCCAGGTAGGTGAATGATTAGCATGATGGAGAGGAGACATCAAGAAAAAGCTTGATGTACTTGTGTTGCTGATCTTTGGAAACCTTTTGGCATTTTATGTTGTACATCTTCACGAGTTATCACTCAGAAATATACCAGAAGTTGTCTTTTTTCCCCCAACTGCAGCAGATTGTTCATTGTTCTGTGGGTGTTTACATTTTTTTAAATTAATGGACCCATCTGGAAGCCTTGCCGTCTCATATGAGAAATATTTTCAAAGGTTTGAAAGATGGATTCATGTGGCCCTTCCTTTATGTCGTACTATAATGGATACGGATTTTATCACAAAGTGAAATCTTTCAGTGGCTGTTTAACTGTATGTACTACACAAGAATGGTGCTGTCTGATTTTGCTGCCTGGGGATTAAAGAGCATTGTTCAGAGTGGATGGTGCTTGAATTAATGATTCACATGATTCACAGTTTGTCACACTGACTTGGGGCAGGTGGAGTCATCACATTTTAAAATGGAAAAAATTCTCACCATAAACTATAAAATCTCAATTTAGTCCATTAGGGCCCCTGTATGTAAATGCAGATGCCCCATAGTGATCAGTGCATCCATCTGTGGCATACTTATACATCCTAAGAAGGGGAAGTATTGCATACAAAGATTAATGACCTTCGACTTTGGCCGTTGACCACAACACGTAAAAGAAAAAAGCATGTTCATCCATATTTTCTGTATTATTGGCCTTACATATAAAACATTAGCTATGGCCGAGTCACTCACTTCAAGGTTAAGGTCATGGTTCACAGTTAAATGTCAGATTACCTATGGTAAATTGAAAGATACAGCACAACAAGGGAAAATTAAATATTTTTCCCTTTACCCCTACCTTGATCTTGAAGCAAATGAGTAACTACAAAAACAAAGAGACAAACCCATAAAAGTCTTTATTTAGTTTGCTTTTCTTTGTTTTCACATAGTTTATAATAAAACTCTTAAAGAGCTATAAAGAGACACCTACTATCACATGCACACAGACCTTACCTGCATCTGCCATGATTTAAAAATATAAAATCACTTTTTCGTGTGTGTGTTTTTTTTTATTTTTTATGTTTCTGTCTAGTATATACACTAAACCAATGCATACATGTATTATGCCTCCCAGGCTTGAGATTAAATATCACCTTCATTGGTTTATTGGTTACCAACCCCCACTGCCCCATTTAGTTTGTTTGCTTATTTATTTTTCGAACTTTAAACTGTGTGTATGTAACATACACTGTGTGTAACAGTGTGTATGTGTGGGATTGTATGAAGGGGCAACCATTAAAGAAATACCTCCTCATTTCCATTTGGTTGTAATGGTATTGAATAAAGCAGGCTCTTGTGAAAGAGGTCACAGATCAATCTCCTGAGCATGATGAGATCTCCGAGCCAGAGACCAGATCCACTTCTGCATGTTGTCATTTGCATGGACTACTTCGTCAAGCAAACCCCTCCACTTTCCATTTAAATAGCTGGAGGGAGAGAGGGGAGGGGGAGAGAGAGAGAGAGAGAGAGAGAGAGTGGAGGTGGTGATGGTTTATGATTTCTGAAGAATAATACAATGCACTGTGCATTGTAAAGGAGCCAGTGAACATGAAAACGTTAATGTTCCAGCCGAAATCAATTTACTAAGGACTCTTTAGACAAAGTCACATTTTAAGATAACAGCTTTAAGTCACTATGGGCACTATGTATTTTGATTTTTTTGGTGGGGGTGTCCTTTTAGCTCCTGCCCACAAAGTGGCTCAGGAGCTGTAGGAATAGGTTCCGTCTCTCCGTTTATCTGTCACACTTCAGTTTCTAGACATTTACTTAACGTTTCTAAAATTGACATTTTTATCTTAATATTTTTGTTTTTTAAGGAAATATTTCTATTTAAACTTTTTAAATGTTCCTCAGTAAATGGACAGCCCACCCGCTTAGATGGGTGCCAGCCTCCCTGCAACCCTAATGAGGATTAAGCGGTTCAGAAAATTAATGAATGAATTTTGAATGACAATAACAGGTTAATTTTTGACAGTGTGAAGATAATCAAATGTGTCGGTATGAGCCTTGATCTGCATCTCGGTGTATATGAGGAGGTTGTAATGTGGTTAAATAGTCACCTCCACCGCAGCCTGCAGTGGATACTGGAGGACAAAAAAACATCATGAGCCATCAGTTTTCCACTCAAGTCCTGTTTTCTTATTAAAGCAGAAGGTTTTAATGCATGTACATTTAATGCCTGGATTGTATACGACCTCAGCTGTAAATTTCATTGGCTAAAAGCGAGCGCCAAACGAATAAATGTAAATGGATTTTGCTTAAAGCAGCAGTCAGGAGTTTTGAGTCCAGCATATAAGCTTTAGTCCTGAAACAGCAGAAATAAATCAGGTGTCAAAGAACTTCTGGAATATTTTAGCAGACGTCACTGTAGGACAGGAAGTTCAGGCTTCATTTTATGGCTTTTTTTTTTTTTTTTTGGGTTGGTTGTTTTTGAATTCTCTTTTCTGATTGGTCAGACGGTATTTTGGCATTAAAGCATTAAAAAAGTTGTTTTTGATGGTGTGAAATTGTCAGTATGGTGCCATTTTGGTCTCCAGTGTCAGAGCTCTACAACTGTGTTCACTCCAATGGCTGCTTTTTTTTTTTTAAGGAAAACAAAACAAGGCTGATGAGAAGCATTAAGTTTATAAATGGATAAATTAAATATTTTCTTTAAGTGGGGAAGAAATATGTTGGCAAACTGTTGTGGTATCGGAGGAATAAAACATCTGCCAAGTCTCTGCAGCCTCATCTGGCCAAGTGCTCGAGCATGAATCAGCACAATCACTATTTGACTGAAACAGCACTGGAAAGACATGTGATGTCAGGATCAAACAGACCACACACACACACTCACACATACACGTCCTTCTCTGTGTGCTTTTTGCATTCGGGATCATTTTGCTCCAGGCTTGTGGGTCTGATTAACTCGCCCGAATGTCACACTCCATAAACTTTCATTGACGTTCCAGCCAGCTGATGACTCCGTGTGTGTGTGTGTGTGTGTGTGTGTGTGTGTGTGTGTGTGCATAAAATATTTGTGTTTTGTGTATATAAAGTGTTTTTCTCTTAGCTCAGGTCTCACATGTTTCGTCTAAGCTATAAGGTGCGGTTCTGGTGTCTGGTACACTTGAGGGGTGATGCTGTGGTTGCCAGATTGAAGGGGAAACCATCCTGTACAGTGTATCCCATCTCATGTAAAAGTGTATGTGTCTATTATTCTCATGCACCCGCTGCCCCCCCCCATGTTACCTTTCATTGGAGGGTCTGTGTTCCTGTAGCTAAAATTAGACGGAAGCAGATGTGACACAGCAGACTGTCCCCTCACTCTTTCGTGTGTGTGTGTAAGAAAGAAACTGGGTCACAGCTTCAGGGTCATGTGAGATATGAGTAAAAGGGAATGGTTATGTAAAGATTGTTTTGTCTAATAATTTTATAAAGTAAACTTTAATTAAATTTTAATTTTAGTTCATATTCTTCCTATTTTAACATGGATTCATATTTTGAGAACACAAGTCTCAAATTTGTTTTTTGTTTTTTCTCAATTTTTTTTTTAAGTTGAAAAGATAAAGATTTCCTTGATCCATAATGAAATAATCATAGTAAACCCAGACTTGGATGACTTCATGTAATTAGATGCTTTTATTCTTGAGAAAAGACAAGCAGAGACGCTGACATGAAATCAGCATTTTATCGAGACCGTAAACCTGTTGTGGTCTGATAGTTAAGCCAGAAACAAATCCGCAGCTCTTGCTTTAGAAACAATTAAGACGTTCGTGTGGCCTCCAGTTGATTTTAATAAATTATGCCCCCTGCTGGCAGAGTCAAAAATGTTTTTCGATGTTGGAGGTGAAATAGGACATGGAGCCTTGTGGTGAGGTTGGTATAGTGCTTAGAAAACTGCAGGCATCTTGCTGTGAGATGATTGGGCTCTCATCAAGAAGCATGACACTATCAACAGTGCGACTACTACAGGACTACGGTGGCGGGAACTTTCGTCCATTCCCAATATTGGAATTATGAACAGTTTAATGTACCATCACTCCCACTGTCTGCATCCATAACATGAACATCATGCTTTATACCCCAGCATGGTTGAATCCTCAAATATAATTGGTTAGGTTTGCTTTATTTCTGTTGTGACCGGAATTACAGGCTTTTATTTTTTTATACACTTGATTTTTTTGGAACCCCCCCCGCCCCATTTAGTCGTGTTCAATTCCCACCCACCAAATACTGTCTGCCTATTTTCATAAGCATGCACATGCCCCCTACGTTACATGCAATGCTGCCACCCGCTTCTACAAAATGCTGTGGCCTAACACACCCGGAGGGAAAGCACTCTCTGCCCCCTTGTACGTATCACAGGCACCCATGATTAGCTGGTGTTGCTGTTAGGACAGGCAAGTGAGTGTAAGCCATCTGTCCCCACCATGGGAGCTTGGCCAATTATCTTCCGTGGACCCCCATTCTGTGTGGATAGGTGTGTTATCAACCTCGATTTGAACCTGCGGTCTGTAATCATTTACAATGAATTATGGATACTTTGTGTGTGTGTGTGTGTGTGTGTGTGTGTGTGTGTGTGAGAGAGAGAGAGAGCCTGGTGAAGGAATGGCTGTTTGTCATCAGTGCTAACAGGAACTACCTTTATCTAACCGATGTTCTGCAATATTTACTCTTCATCATAAACTACTGAAACTCATGACATGGTGTTTATGTAACTAATTAAAGATTAGAATGGTTTGTAAAATAATTGGGGTTTTTTTTCTAAGCACATAAGCACACTCTAGTCCATGCTGTTGTTGGAACACAATACACTTTTGGATGGTAACCAGGGACTTTATTTTTTAATCATGTAGCTGCACAAAATTACACTGCAGTGTGGTTTTCCTTGCATAACAATAGCTAATGATGCTGAAGGTGTAACTATTTGGGAATATACCAAAGCAAACACGATATACTGAGGATACTTCTGAATAAACTAGTTGTTGGAAAAAAGGACAAACAGCTGAAGTCTAATAAAATAAATATGCTATCAAGATCATTTGCTTGTAGCTCTGGTACTTAATAGTGTCAGATCACCCTACCCAGAATCCTACACGAAGTACCGAGTCCTCATTTTATTTTCAATGCCACTGATATTACTCTGTTCACAAAATGATAAGCAAACAACCTTCGTTTATGAATTGTATAATGTGGGATTAATAAGGAGCAGTAATTTTAAATTCTTTATCTATACTGAAACCATGTCTTCAAAACATATCTGTATGATGTGTGAAAGAAAGAAAACTCTGATTTCAAAGGTATCACTTACTAGCTTGCCACTGTGTTCTACCTCTGCTAACTCTCTTCACATGCATTTTGTAAATTAAAACAGAATGGATTGAGGGACGGCCAACTTTGCCCCTTTAAAGTCCATCGATACATCATTCCTAACAAAGTGATTCACTTGGGCAAATGAATGTGCATGTGTTTGGACTGTGAGAGAACCTGGAGTATCCCGAGGAAGCCCACGCATGCACTGGTAGAACATGCAAACTCAGTGATCACAGAACCCAGGACCTTCTTGCTGTGATGCGGACTTGCTTACCACTACGCCACTGTTTCACCTGTGAACAAATCAGATATCATAAATTCAAATCATGTTATGTCAGATTTTGTAGTATCATCCGATATTGAATGGAAATTGAATGATTTGGAAGAAAGATGTTGGGGTGGAATCAGACCCAGTTCTACCCAGTTTTAGCACAAAACTTCTTCACCATGTTTATGGTTCAGGAATTAATTTCCTCATTCATCCACTTCAGGTTGATCAGATCCACAGAACACGTGCTATATATAAACACACCCCCTTATTCACGGCCGGTTAGCAGTTGAGCAGAAAGCCTGATGAAAGCCACCTGGGAGCTCTGTTTTTAATGGCACTAAATCAATAGGTCTGTGCAAATCGAGCTCATTTAGGGCTTCAAAGGGGACCAAGCACACACTCTCAGTACTACTTTTAACTAATCTGCTTTCCAATTGTTCCTTTTGGGCCTCTTTCTTGAGCAGTTCAGTGGTGATGGATAGACGCTGGACGGGTTTAACGAGTTCTTTACTAACGTACTTTGGCACGATGCCTTGCTTTATTAAGGTTTAATGTTGTTGTTAGTCAGCATCAACCCTCATCTCTGTTCTTTTTGGGTAAGGCTGCGCTATTAGAGCAGGGTATGGTGCTGGAACTGTCTGAATGACTGGCAGGAGGAAAAAAGACCTCATCAGCCAAGATTGCTTTAGTTTTATATTGGTTTTGAAGTGCAGGACACATGGAGCAGAATAATGAACATTTATCTTTCAACACCTCAGACTGGGGTGATATTGAAAATTGGACCCCTTGTAATATATCCATTTTCCACAGCGGAATGTGGACCCCCTTATTTGAAATGGTTTCTTAACGTCTTTGGACTAACACATTTTGTTCAGTAACAAAAAATGCCCCACATTAGGAATGGGAACCACCAGGAACTACCCGATATGATGTAACAATACCTCATTGTAGATTCAATTTGTATTGCAATTCTGTAAGTATCGGGATTCCATATATATCCCAAATTCGATATTACACTCCACTTTGTACTGTATTGTTGTCACGCGCAATTTCCGTTGATCCATGGTTGCATTTTGTAACTACACAAGTCTGTTGATTTTCGTCATAGTCCAATATCCAATATGTCACAGCAGTTTTGAATTTATATTCCCTGCGCTAGCTCAAAAGCACCATCACTGATCATCCCCTATATGATGTGGATTTTAGGACTGTGTAATTACACAAAGTCTATTGATTCTCATCATGTTCTGATATCCAGAATGACCATCGTCACTGCAATCTTGAATTTGTGTTCCCTGCATAAGCTTAGAAATGCCATCATACCTTTTATAATGTAGTGCATGTGTAAAGGAGTTTTGCTTGCTTTGCGAAGCTATTTTTTCTTACAATATAAAAACCTTGAGTTGTGTAAAAGAGAGTCAAGTCAAAAAACCTTTAAATGCTTTAGTCATGTGCTGCCCAGCTGAATTGCACATCAGTACATACATGTAACCCACTCCTGATACTCACTCCTGATAACTCAAAAGCAAAGAGCAGCATTTAAACAAAATGACTTTAATTACAATGAATAAATAAATCAATTTTGAGGGCATTGTTTCACCTGAACTCCTAAAAACAAAAAAAAACCTGCCTACTTAAGTAAGCCCTGAACATGATTACTTAAAGGTACAGTGTGTAAGATTTAGCGGTATGTAGCGGCATCAAGTGGTGAGGTTTGAGATTGCAACCAACTGAAATTTCATTTCCGACTTCTCTCCTTGAAATCTATATAGTTTTGGGGTACTATAGAGACATGGCAGTGCAAGATGGTGGCCTCAATGAGAGGGGACCTTCTCCCCATGTAGATATAAACAGATTATTCTAAGCCTCCAAAAACTCAACAAATCTTTTTATTTTTTATTATTATTATTATTATTTTTATGAGAACAGAAGAATGAAAATTTACTTGTTCATGATATTCTTTGTTTGTTCTTGTAGATCCTCCTAAATATTACACACTGCGCCTTTAAGGTATATTTTTGTACATGACTTCTCATGTAGCGTTTTCTAACTCTTTAATGGATCTGGAATATCATTTTAGCTTTCTTTCCTTCTCTCGAATTCCAGGACTGAGAAAGGGTTTCTGTGAAGCCTTCTCAGAAAGTGAAGTAGCCAGTCAGCATCGTCGGTCTCTCTTCCTCTCGGTACATTCTTTAGTCTCATCCTTATCCCATGATCTGTGTTTGTCCTGAATAACAAATCTGAAAGACATCGGTGACCCAGACACCACTGACAGCGCTGCTTGTCTAAGACTAATTCTCAGGAGCGTATTTCTGCTAAGAAAGCTTAAGATCGATAAAAGCAATCTGCAGAGTGGTAAACAATTTCCTCTGCCACTAGAGAGAGTAGCTGCCTTGCTTGCTCCTGTTGCACAAAGTTCTCGAGAGGAATAAGTTGTTTATTTATTTACTTACTTATTTATTCTCTCCGGCTGCATCGATCATGCCATAAATATGAGAGCAAAGCTTGGATTTACGTGTCATATGAATTGAGCTGTTGAGTTTGTGTGTGTGAGATTATTGACTGACAAGATTATATTCCAATGTCAGTCACTGTTGTCCATCTGTTTAAAATTTTTTCCTCCACGTTAGTCACAACAAAACAGAAAGAAGACAAGGACCACAAACATGCATATATATATATAAAATGTGTGTGTATATATGTGTATGTGTGTGTGTGTGTGTGTGTATATA
>JBCNYG010000021.1:16564853-16576911 GCA_039654305.1 Porochilus rendahli
CCCCCCCCCCCCCCCCCCCCCCCCCCCCCCCCCCCCCCCCCCCCCCCCCCCCCCCCCCCCCCACACCCATACGTATGGCGTGAGCCGGGGTGAAGTGGTGGCTGGATTTTTGTATAGTTCTGCTCGGGGCATTTCCTTAAAATATAGAATTTCAACTCTGAGAGCTTGCCAGGAAATACAATAATTTAAAACAGGCTCAGAAACATGATATTGATTATATGAACGTAGCTGCATTATAAAGGAATTTGAGAGAACGTTGATGTTAATATTCTATGGATTTCGCATCCATTTTCCTTTTAAACATTCATGAATGAGCTAATAATTTTTTTTTGCATAATTTTTCATATCTAAGCCCGAAACACCAGGAAAAAAATGTGATGTGAAGTAACGCTTTGATGTGAGGGATGACATACCTTAAGTTTGAACAAGTATCATGTTTCTTAAATCAGCAAAATCTCCCCAAACATTTCATTTCAGGGCCTGTGAACTTCTGACCAGGTCAGATTTAAAGTTCTGTTTAGAACAACTTCTATTTTCCCCCCCTTTCATCAAAGATAAAAGTGATTCTTGTTGTTAAAACACACAGGAAGGTAGTTGGAGATCCATTTATCAAGAGGAACATCTGAATGTTTGGTTTTAAAAGCAGTGTAGTAAATGATTCGATTCATGGTGGTCTACAAATCACAAGTTTTTTTTATCCACTCTTCCTCCCCCTCCATTTTTCCCCGTAGAGGGAAGCAATGCCATGTCAGGTTCCTGAAACAGACATATACTTCCTTAAAACTAAAGCATAACAAAGAGGAGGAGAGAAAATAACATGCAAAAATTTAGGGCTTCATGTTCATGTTCAAATTCATGTTCTACTTGTTCCGGGGTCGGGTCACAGGGGCAGCAGCCAAAGCAGTGAAGTCCAGATGTCCTTCTCCCCAACCACTTCCACCAGCTCTTCCGGGGGGGTACTGAGGCATTTCCAGATCAGCCAAACGACGTAGTCCCTCCAGCGTGTTCTGGGTCGGCCCCGGGGTCTCCTCCCGGTCGGACATGCCCAAAACACCACACCAGGGAGGCGTTCGGGAGGCATTCTAATCAGATGCCCGAGCCACCTTAACTGGCTCCTCTCAACGTGGACGAGCAGCGGTTTTACTCTGAGCTCCTCCTGGATGACAGAACTTCTCACCCTAACTATAAGGGAGAGCCCTGCCATCCTGCAAAGGAAGCTCATTTCAGCCTCTTGTTATTCGCGATCTCGTTCTTTCGGTCACTACCCAAAGCTTGTTACCATAGGTTAGGGTTGGAACATAAATGAACTGGTAAATTGAGAGCTTTGTCTTCCGGCTCAGCTCCCGCTTCACCACGATGGGCCAGTACAAGGTCCGCTTTACAGCAGAGAATGCACCTGTCAATCTCCCGCTCCATCCTCCCCTCACTCGTGAACAAGACCCCGAGATACTTGAACTCCTCCACTAGGGGCAAAACCTTATTCCAGACTCAGAGGGTGCAATCCATCCTTTTCCGAGTGAGAACCATGGCCTTGGACTCGGAGGTGCTGATTCTCATCCCAGTTGCTTCACACTCAGCTGCGAATCGCTCCAGCGAGAGCTGAAGGTCCTGGCTTGATGAAGCCAAAAGGACAACGTCATCTGCAAAAAGCAGAGACGAGATCCCATGGCCACCAAACCAGAACCTCTCAACGCCTTGACTGCACCTAGAAATTCAGTCCATAAAAATTATGAACAGAACCGGTGACAAAGGGCAGCCTTGGTGGAGTCCAACCCCCACTGGAAATGAATTCAACATGGCTCTGGCAATACAGAGACTAAACAGCCGTAGCAATGGGTCCGAAATTCTATATTCCCGGAGCACACCCTGCAAGATATCCCGAGGGACACGGTCGAAATCCTTCTCCAAGTCCACAAAGCACATGTGGACTGGTTGGGCAAATTCCCATACCCCCTCCAGGATCCCATAGAGTGTGCAGAGCTGGTCAAGAGTGCTGCAGCTGGGACGAAAACTACCCTCTTCTCCAATACGCCTAAAGACACTTTCCTGGGTAGGCTGAGGAGAGTGATTCCATGAAAGTTGGAACACACCATCCGGTCCCCGGATTAAAAAGGGGAACTACCACCCTGGTTTGCCAATCCAGAGGTATGGCCCCTGACGACCATGCGATGTTGGAGAGACATTGCCTTGAGGTATTCAGGGCAGATCTCGTCCACCCCCGGCTTCCGACCACCGAGGAGCTTTTTAACTACTTCATCAACCTCAGCCCCAGTGATAGGCAGACCCCCCTCCAAACCCTCAGGCTCTTCCTCGAAGTATTCCTTCCACCTCCCGACAACATCCCCAGTCGAGGTGAGCAGTACTTACAACTTCCCTACTTCCATTGTAAACAGTGTTTGTGGAGTACTGGTTCCCCCTCCTGAGGCACCGGATGGTGGTCCAGAACATTTTCGAGGCCCCCCAAAAAAATTTGAACAACACAAATTTCTAAGCGAGTGCACGTTTAAACCTTCTTGCATAGCTGATTCGTTCACGCTCACGTATCTTGTGTAGACTAGGAATCAGTGCTTACTCTTGTGCTACTGATAACTAATACAGGTGTGTTCTGTCTTAAAGGATTACAGTGTATATCGAAAATTGCAGTCGAGTCACTAAATTAGGCTCATCATGGAAGAAAGTTGTGTTTTTTGGAGGATAGTGTAAAAATATCAAGCAGCCATCAGGAAACAATTTTTGAAAACAAAAGGAAAGTGTAAGTGTCTAGAAAACAATTTCTGTTATGTGTTACAAAGATTGTTCGCTCTTAAGTGTAAGTGTGAGTGTGAGTAGTTGTGTGTGTGTTGGCCTTGCAATGGTCTCGTGAGCTGTTCTGAGTGTACCCTGCTTTCGCCAGTGTCTGCCAAGTCCAAAGGTGCATATTAGGTCTTACCTGTAGGTTTAAATTTTCTCAGTGTTAGTCCTAAAATAGACTGGTGACCTGTTCAGGGTGTTCCCCCTGCCTCTCACTGGAATCTGCTGAAATTGGCTCCTGTTTCTCCTTCGACCCTGACGGATAAGTGGATGAAAGTCTTTCTGGTGTTCAGCAGTAAATCTTTAATGATAGAAGTACACCTGGGGGGAAAAATGGAGTTTCCTAGACTCCTTACTCTTTTATGACCTTCCTGTTTTTTGTTGCACATTTTCACTCTTGAAGGAACAACATTTCTCTGCAGTATAAAGATAGTGGATTGATGTTTAGGCCCCATTTGACCAGACTCATTGGAATATTTACAGGATCACCCGCAGAGGAACATTCCGATGATATGAAGGCTAAAATTTTCAGAATGGTGTGCGTTCAAATCACAAAAAAGTCTAATGCTTGCTAACAAGCAGTGCAAACAGCATTCACTGGCTTTGTCCAAACTGAGTAATCTCCTCCAGTAGGCTTGTTGTTAAATCAAAGCAGAGGGAATGAATTTATTTTTAAAATGTCGCCATCTATTGGCCGCAGGGCGACAGTACAGATTTCATATATATTTGAACCAAGACTTTTTTTTGTAATCACCATCGGTAGTTCAATAACTAGGAATTTTGATTACTTTATTAATTTTTCTTGTAAATATAAAAACAGGCTACTTTTATTAATATACTTTCATTTTTTTATTATAGGTGGACTGGTGTTTGTACAATGGTGAAAGTGTTGTGGTGCATCTGTAATGTATTTGTCCAACATTGTGCCCCGTGTACCCAGGAGAGGCCGAGGGGGTTCTTAATAAACCTTCGATGAAAGAACAACTGATTTTTAATGAAAATAAACACTTTCTTGTGTCGAAAAGGGGGCTAACTGTATATGCAGTTTGCTTCTTTGGCCACCAGAGGTCGACATATTTCAGCCAGCTCTACAGATTTTTTTTTTTTGGACAGTCATATAATTACAGAAAATGTTAAAATTCCTTTTAAAATTATTTTTACTATGTAAAGCTGCTTTGCGACAATGTCAATTGTAAAAAAAAAAAAAAAAAAGAAAGAAAAAAAGGAAAAAAGAAAAAGCACTTTACAAACAAAACTGAATTAAATTTAATTGAATACAGGGCCCCTGGCCTGGTGCTCTGCCCTCACCCAGAGTCGGCTGAGATGGGCGCCAGCCTCCCCGCGACCCTAATTAGGAATAAGCGGTTCAGAAAATGAATGAATGAATGAATGCAGGGCCTTACCTTATATAGTCACAATATAATCTACAGGGTCTTACAATTCAACTTAAATTCTATAAATACTCTTTATTACCATGCAGAAATGTTGGGACATCAACAAGTGGACAAATGGACAAGTGGACATCAGGGCATTAGGTGAGGGCTATATATATATATAAAGAGAGAGAGAGAGAGAGAGAGAGAGAGAGAGAGAGAGAGAGAGATTCGTCTCTGTCCATGAATAAGGATGAGTGCAGATGAAGCCAGACTCTCCTGCTGTGATTCAGCTATATTTAGACAGCATGCAGACTGAAGATCAAAATGTTACAGATAGGTATTTTATCTTGCAGCTGAGATGACAGATGTTTTTGTCTCCATTGTGCAACAGTGGATCTCCTAGAGAGACCACATTTATAGAATTGATTAATTACATTAATACATTTTATACAGAAGCAGCTCTGACAGTTGTTACAGCCAAAAACGTTATTCACAGGTTCTTTTATGTTGAATGCCCCAAAAAATATTTTATTTATCATTCATTCATTCATTTTCTGAACCGCTTATTCCTAATTAGGGTTGCGGGGAGGCCGGCGCCCATCTCAGCCAACTCTGGACGAGGGCAGAGTACACCCTGGACAGCTCGCCGTGGTTAGCACTTCAGCCTCACAGCAGGAAGGTCCTGGGTTTGAGTCCCAGGCTTGGGCTTTTCTGTGTGGAGTTTACATGTTTTCCCTCTTTTCTCTGGGCACTTCGGTTTCCTCCCACAGTGTGAAGATATGATCATTAGGCTAATTAGCTGCTCCAAATTGACCTTTAGTGTGAATGCAGGTGTGAATGGTTGTGCGTGTGTGTGTTGCCCTGCGATGGTCTCACGAGCTGTTCGGGGTGTACCCTGCCTTTGCTCAATGTTGACTGAGTTAGGTGCCAGCCTCCCCGAGACCCTAGGTGGGAGATAGCGGGATGGCAAATGAATGAATGAGATCAACCTGATATTAAGCTAAGTGAATCTATTGCATTATTACACTATGTATAAACAAACAAACAAACAAACAAACTAATTAAAGAAATAAGCTGTATGAACTATTAAAAAAATTAAAGTATAAGATTTTCTTCAATCCAACTGTAGCTTTACAAAATATTGTTATTATATAAAATACTGTAAATGTCATTCTGTGGATAAAAGTAACCATTAAGAATCTTCCCTATTTGAAGATAAGCACCAATTTAATCTGTAGACTGTTTGTTTGTTTGTTTTTAATAAACCTTTGTTGTGCTTATGATTGATGCATGTTTTATATATATATATATATAAAGCATGCATCAATCATAAGCACGAAAAAAGGTTTATATATATAAATATGAACCATGAACATTGGAACAAAAGCATTTTGAGCAGCTCTGAGCTCCTTTATTCTACCCTGCGGATTGGAATTGACAGATTCGAGGCACGACTCGTCTTGTGTGACGTCAAAAATATGCGACGGACTCAAAAATGGCTGCGTCCTTCATCAGCATGTTCCGGTTGTAGCATAGAAACCCTGTCAAAACTCTCAAGACATGATCCGTGTGTTAAAGTTAAGGATAGAGCGACTGTGTACCTGGTGAAAGGAGGAAACTAGAGATTTGTACGACATGGAAAGAGTCGAGTTTATAGCGTCGCTTGTGGTAATAATGCAATTTTAATCTTCTTCCTCAGGCGCTTTTAAATGACTTCAGAGGGTTAAAATAATAATAATAATAATAATGATGATGATGATGATGTATTTTACTGTCATATCTGTTACACACAGCGGGTTATTTAATACTCTTTTATTAACGAATCATGATTTTGTTATAGATAATCCTAATTAAAGTTTAAAATAATTAACTTAAATTTTTAATAATTTAAATATGAATGTAGTTATTAATAGTAATTATTAATATAGTTCATGTAATGTTTTCCTGTGAAGTGTATCTTCATGTGTCAGGTCATTAAATGCTGGTGATGTTATTATTTTTGTTATGTCTGTATTATTCGTCTCTTAAGTGCTTGTCCTGGGTATTAGGGGCGGGGCAAAGGGGGCAAAGGTCACATTAAGGCCCCACAACCTCATAGAAACACCACACAGTGACAGGCTTTGTGCTCAGACAGTAGATTAAGTTAATTTTCCCTTAGGGCTGGCGAGATTTATTTCAATCACTTACGGACACTTGTGACACTTCTTGTTCTTTCGGCTGGTCTCGTTAGGGGTAGCCACAGTGGATCATTTTTAAAAGATTGGATGTTTGATTTGGAACAGGTTTTCTGCTGGATGCCATTCCTGACTCACCCGTACTCACTTACCTGCGCTTGGGACAGGCAGGAAGATCCTACTGGCTTGTGTGACTCAACAGCTGAATTAATAATAATAATAATAGTAATAATAATAATAATAATTAAAGTAGAATATATCATAGCGAAGTGGAGTGCAGTGAGGGGCAGTTAATCCACGTCTATATAGTCCACTTGTACGCATTTTGTTTATCTCTTCTGGCCCGTTTATTCCTGCACCACATAAATAAACTACCACATAAATCGAGTCGCCCATGGAATTGGTGGAGGGCCTCCAAGCAACACCACAGTAGCAAGCAACAGCTCACCCCTCCTTTAATCGTCCTGCACATGCGCCACCACAAAAATCGAGTCCAGGTGGGAAAGCCAGTTTATTGTAGTAAACAGTCGTAGGGTGCTGGATTACTGTTTCCAAGGTTGGGGGTTCACTGTCACCGGGTTGTCACCGCTGTCCCTCTAGTGCAGCTAACCGGGTTATCAAAGGCCATCCATGTCTCTCACTGTCTGTGGTGAGAGGTATGTAAAAGAACCATTGCTGACTTTCGTAAAGAGTAGGCTGCATAGCCGTCAGCGTGTTTCTGCCCTGCGATGGCCTGGCCAGCTGTCCATGGTGTACCTATTTAGGGTTAAGCGGTTCAGAAAAAGAATGAATGAATTACTATTTGTATTATCGCTATTAGTAGTAGTAATAGTAGTATTGCTAATGACGCTTTTGGAAATAGTTGTACTGCTGTTGCTACTACTATTACTATTAATTAATAATCTTATTTTTACTGATAATATGCAATTGAACATTTAAGTTTGCATTTAAGAAAAGTTATTTTGTATATGCTGTCAATAATAGCTGTTCAAAAAAAATTCGAAATCGTCCTGGAAAACAGCATATAGCAAATTGAATATGCGAATGACATGCAAATAAGGTGGGCGGGAACTTGATTTGGCTAAAGCAGATTCATTGCCATTTGTTTCTTGGAGAAATATGGGGGTTTTCCTTCTGAACGTTGCTATTTTTCTGTCTTCCAGGCTGGGGGTTGTGCAGGAATGTGTGTTGACCTCACGCTCTTCCCTCTGGACACCATTAAGACACGTTTACAGAGTCAGCAAGGCTTCTACAAGGCTGGGGGATTCAGGGGCATCTACGCTGGTGTGCCCTCAGCCGCTGTGGGATCTTTTCCAAATGGTACACCTCACAAACCACTTCTCATTCACAGCACTGGGGCATGGCATACAATGAGCAGTCTTGCAAAGTAACCGAGGATGTTTGACTAAGTGGTAACTTGTAAGATCATGCAGTCAGTAAATAAACTATATCTGTGTTTGGTTCCAGCTGCTGCATTCTTTGTCACGTATGAAAGCACCAAGACTTTGCTGTCTGGCTATTTCTCCACACGCATGGCTCCGGTCACACACATGTTTGCAGCGTCGCTTGGAGAAATCGTACGTTCCATCTGCAGGTTTCTGTTTTTCTCATAATTCGTAATCGGTTATCTGTCTCATAGCTCAGGTTCTCCACTGAAACACATCATCAGTGTCTAACATGACTGCAGTCTGATAAAGATTTTATTCACAAAATTAATTTTAGGAATCTATGTCAGGGGTATTCTGCCTTATCTTCAAGGGACCATGATCATGGTGCGGTTATTCATTCAATTCAGTTCAGTTTTATTTGTATAGCACTTTTTAAAATTGACATTGTCACAAAGCAGCTTTACATAGTAAAAGTATTTTAAGGAGGAATTTAAACATTTTTCTACAATCCCCTACACATCCCTAATAAGCAAGCCAGCGGCGATATGAGCAAGGGAAAACTCCCTCAGTTGACATGAGGAAGAAACCTTGAGCGGAACCAGGCTCAAAAGGGAAACCCATCCTCATTTGGGTGAAACCGTAAAAATACAAACCATTTAAGAGAAACTAAATATCAGTCCAACATGTAGTCCGGATGGTTATACCACACTGTAAGTCTTGAATAATTGTAGCAAAAGAGTTTATATCACCAGCAGCGAAAAAAGTCATCTTCACACTCGCTGAGTGCAGATCCAGGCCCATATAGATCTTCATCAGCAGGAGCGAGGGGCTTCCAAGATGAGAACTCCAGCCAGCATCAGCACACCAGGACAGAGCACAGGACTCAGAAATCAGAAGGATCAGGATCACTGGCATCCAAGAAGTGGCATATGTATCTCAGCTAATACACAGAGTGAGAGGAGGGGGACATAACTAAAAAAGAGAGAAATTACCTTATTGCGTATATGTGTAACTTTTTTAGTTATGCTGAGTAATTCGTCACAGCATGAATCTGACGAGCCTCCGTATGATGTCCTGTGGGATGTTTCTACACTCCTCCTGCAATGCCACGATCAGTTCCTGCCTGTTCTGTGAAGCTGGTACTCAGCGTCCAAGCTGATCCCACAGGTGTTTGATGGGTGACAAATCAGGCGAAAACACAGGCCAGGAAAGGACATTTAATTCCTTCTGCGGCAGATATTTGATCATTGATCCTCATGTGACAGTCGAGGCATGTTCAAGATTCCACTGCAGAATGCTCTGCGTTTTTGCTGAACTTTATGTAGGCAAGATGACCATTTGTTAAATGCCCCATTTCTGATTATTGAGACCCCCAAACAAACTTGGGGCTGTACAATGGCAAGAGTCTAGATACAGAGCTCAAGCTCAGTGAAGTGTGACGGTGAGCGCTGCTACTGGAAATGAGTCACTGAGGTGTTTAGGGTCATTGAAATACCAGTACTCCCAAAAATATTACAAATAAAATTGTGTTGCATTATATGAAGTGCTCTAGCCTAAAATGTTGCACAACTGGGGTTTAAAAAAAAAACATTTTAAGCAGACAAGCTCATCTATATCAGATATTTTCATTCAGGTGGGTGTGGCCTAGTATCTGAATGCAGACTTTAACCTGATATGTATGATATAGCTTTGATTTCAGTTGTACTGTACATAGAGATGAATGACATGTATTCTGAGTTTTGTGGTAATTAGTTTTAAGCCTGCAGCTACCCCAATGCTAAATAAATAACTCTAGTGCAAAATTCTAGGACATAGATCAGATCGGCATTTGAGTCCCGAGCCAGCGGAAGGAAATAAAGAAGCCGACACTGAAGCTTTAAGGCCCCCAGGTTTGTTTACTACTGATCTGGCTCTCGGTGTTGCCATGGCAACAGCCTCCTTTGCCTGCACTCCAGCAGACCTCATGTTGATCCAAGACACAGTTCCACCCTGTAGATCGTTTGGAGAGTGAGTGGATTTCACGATACGGATTACCCGTACCCGGCACACAAATACAATTTTAAACACTTCCTTGTCGACTTGCCCGGCCTGACTCCTTTTAGACACAAACCCTGTCACCATTCCATTATGTTATCAGATTAGAGGAAGCGTGTTAGATGAGTCTACAGAATGCTGGGAGATGAAGGCAACATGAGTGGAGACCGAATTACCCAGAGGGTACTGAGACCTGATGTAATTTCCTTTTCAAAGTGGTAAAGAAGGGCAGATGAATTTGTTACAAGCACCAGCATCTCTCTGCAATCTTGTCCCAAGCTGTCCAAATCACAGTCAGGAATCATTTTCAATCAGCTTGCTTGTAGCCTTGACCAAGATAAAGTATGTTTTTTATTTATATAGTGTGTAATATCTGGGATGGTGGGAGAAAATTCCCAGCTTCCATTAACATTGAACTCAAAGTCAACTCACAAGCTTGGGAGTCAATTCCATCCCCGTGTTCTACCAGAAGCTAAGCTCTGCCATGATATGTGAACAGTATTTAGAGCTCAAGGCTAGTGTGTTTAGTAGTATGTAGTAGGTTTGACTATGTGGCAGTGACCAGCAACAGTGAGTTCAAATTCAATCTGTACTGAAAAAAAGGTTCTTTTAATATTTTCGGCATTAACCAAGAAGCTCCATTTCAGCAGAACGGCTGCTCCTCATTCCTGTCTGTAACCGAGCCTTCATTTCAGCACCTGACTGTTCCAGTCTGAGGCATGTTGTGTGTGTTAATAAGTGGTCTGGCGTTGGAGTGAGCACCCAGGAGACTGGCATTAACACAAACACCATTTGGCCATCGGCATCTCTTTGCTGGGTGAGCGATCTGTGTCTTCGAAGCAGATGGTTGAGCTGAGGGTGGGAAATTCTTCACATGGCATGCTATGGTGTGAGGCTTATTCAGTGACACGCAGACACACATCCATGCACACTGTGCCAGGTAATAGCATGAGTGTGAAAGAAAGTGTAGTACTAGGTGTTAAAAATGGCATCATTCATTTTCTATTCAAGACTATTGAGTTTTCATGTCTGTGGGTGCACTTTTCTATTCATATTAGGGTTTTGACTGCCTTACAGTGATGGTTGTGTCTTTAGACTATAGGAAAAGTGGGTGTGTTTAGACAGCAAACAAGTGGCTTTGCCTGAATACTGCAGTTAAGTGGGTGTGTCTAGTCAGCAAATAAGTGGATATGTCCTTATGCTGCAGTTAGTGGGCGTGTCTAGCCAACAAACCGGTGGGTGTGTCTGTAGACTGCAAACAAGTGGGTGTGTTTTTAGGCTGCTGGTAGGTGGGCATGCCCTTAGGCTACTAACATGTGGGCGGGGTGTCTCTTCAGACTGCAGAGTTTAGGGCTCTCTTAAACTGTTGGTGGGTGTGTCTCTTGTTTGGAGACTGGTGGGTGTGTCAGTAAAAGGTCCATATCTGAATCAAACGCACCACCTTCATTCACAGCATTCTTCCCAGGGATACCTTTATAAGAACAGCTTCATCATATCCCTTTTTTTTTAATTCATCTTAAGCCACAGCAATTTCTTGACAGTTACAATTTAAATTTATTTATTTGTTTGTTTGTTTGACATCCTTCTTCAATTTATTTATTGTTAGATTTAATTGTGTGGAACATCCACAACACATTAGTTCATTTTATCACTAATACTAAGGCAGTTGTAAACAGTCATTTCCTCACTTACTCCTAAAATTACAAAGTTTTTTAAAAACTTTTTCCTCCAAAACATTTTTTTACCTTCAACTGACTGACACTGGAGACTCCGTACACGTTACATACATGTTTTCTTCCGTAACTTCTTTTCTGAGCTCTTACACCTCAACTTTCCTGTATTCTGAGTATTCATAAAATATACAGCTACAATAAAGGTCCGCAAAATGTTTTAGTCCCATATAAATATAAGATTTAGGAATCATTTGTCATTCTGAAAATTTATTTTAATAGTTCCGTAGAGTAATGTTTATTGACAAAAAATAAAAACTTCCATTTGATTAAAAACTCCACGTCTTCAAACAAGAGGATAGTCAGCTCACTGATAAGCCTAGCCTGTTTCTATGGTAACAGATTCAGTGCAGCTTGAAGTCTCAAGAGGGGCAAGTTAATACAAAATACGGCTTCCTTCAGTGCTGCTAATTCGATGAGCCGTTGTTAATGCTAAGTGGAAACCATGAGCCTTGGTTGTAGAGACTTTCCATCATCACTCACATCTGTCATTTTTCTCAGAAAGATCATGCCCCAACAATAACATGACCAAATACACTTGCCTGTTTCAATCAATAAGTGCTGAC
>JBCNYG010000021.1:16579066-16596461 GCA_039654305.1 Porochilus rendahli
AAAACAGCATGCAGTTATGTGTGTTCTTTGTCTCACTGCAAAAGCTTGTTTTTTTCTTCTTATTTTAGTCACTTCGGTTCAGTTGAACATTTCCTTCTGAATCATTTCATTTAAGGCTCCCTGGATCACATGGCCATATAAGACAGACATCAACCAGTTTTAAGCACAGAAATATTTTGTGTTTTTAAAAAAACAAAAATCTAGCATATTTTTCACACCCAGGTTTGCACAGACTTGTACAGTGGGCGCTGAAACACTGACAGTTTGAATCCAAAACAAATTTGCACTCACTGAACTACTGATTCATTTGTTGCAATTAATGAGACAGGAGTAAATCTCGGGCCCAATCACACTGATTCACTCACTTATTTTTGATATTTTTGATTACAAATGACTCACAGATGTTGTAATCCATCATAAAATATATATTCCACCGAATCGATTTGTGCATAACCTGAAAAACCTGGACGACACAATCCCTAATTCTTGCTAACTTGCTCCACCATTTTCTTTTTTCTCTTTTAACGGTTTATAATATATATATATATATATATATATTATGGCTATAATAAACATGATAATTCTGAAGTTTGGATATGTATAGATATGTTTTGGTAACTCCAATGCTTGTCAGCAGCAACTCAGTGACGTAAATGACTCATGATGGTGATTCATGAATTATCTGTGAATGAAACATGCATTGCATGTGTTCAAGTACATTAGTTTTTTTTTGGACGGCTAGCATGCTACGGTCACTGAAATGACAGAGCCTTTTCATCTGACCATGTAGCTTTGCTGTAAAAATAACACATCCACCAAATAAATGTCTCTTAATGAACTGAAAACCTTTGCTTGTTGCATTGAGGAATACAAGCCTTTGTGTTTTGGTAAGATGGCAAATCTCATAGACTAACTAGACAGGACAGGAACTAAGAGCACATGTGAATTTTGAGAAGAAATATCAAGTACATCTCTGTTCCCGCTGATCATCTTACATCTCACTCTGCCTTCTCTCGCTGTAGAACACCAGCTCACTCTGTCAAATTAGTTTTAAACTCTTTCACTTTAACCTTCTGCCATCTTACAATTGTCGTTGGTCAGTTAGTGGAAACTCATTGTGACTGTGTCTGAGCTCCATTCTGCCAAGTCACAGAGAATAAAAGCTTCTGCCAAATCGATAAGTGTAAAATAAAACTCTTTTCAGGAAGCTTGTTAAAGCGATATGAAGTAACCTGATTTAGAGGAGATCTGGCGAGAATCAAAATGAACATTAAATACAGTCTGCTAAAGAGGCTTTAAAGGTAATCATTCTGTTTCTCACTGTACTCCGCAGGAAATAAACTGAGTAAGGACCTCAAGCAATACCTAAGCCTGAGGTTTCAGAAATCTTCAGAGGACTACAAGCTCCAACAGACCATACGGAATAACCTCTACCGCCATGCTGTGCCTTGTAAGTCCTCCTTTTCTTCATTAATTCCACAAGGGAAATTATTGCCTCTGCATTTAACCCATCCAAAGTGAGCGCACACACACACATGTAAACAGTGAGCACACACATACACTCGGAGCAGTGGGTTGCCACACACATAGAGGGTGCCCGCAGAGCAGTTAGGGGTAAGGTGTTGTGATCATGGTATCGCCCCTGCCAGGTAAGGAAACTCTTTCGTCTTCAGTTCTGCATTTTTACCCATAAACTCTATGGGTACAGAACCCCAACCCCCCTTCTCTCTCTCTGTCTCATGCTCTGTCTCACTCTCTGTATGTGTGTGTCTCTCTCTGTCTCTCTATCTGTCTCTTTCTATATGTGTCTCTCTCTCTCTGACCTTCTCTTCATATAGAAATATGGGCTTGACCAGATTCATATGTAGGACTCTGGGTAACACTTTAGGAGCAACCTCTTTCCTCCCATTTTTCGTTAAAATGTGGGTGGATGTTTTTTTTTTGGGTCGCCCTGTCTATGCAGAAATTTTGGTGTGTCCTGAGTCCATATATGAATACATTCGCATATCTAAATTCATATGCAGAGATGTAGTTGTGTCTGATTTCATGTATGTAAATATGTTATCTGAATATGCAAATATGTGGGTGTGTCATATCCATATATGGAAATATGGGCATGTATGGAAACATGGATGTAGGAGTTTATGTATGGGTATGTGTGTGTTCATGTAGTTTAAGCATGCCTCTGAGAGCTTATAAGAAAATGGCCTTTTGTAAGCATCTTGAAGCCTTGAAATCTGTGTGCTGCCCAAATTCCAAGACACTCCCATCTGTTACCCTCCCATCAGTGCAGTACAATGAACAGGATGACTTGTGGTTTCATGTTGGGGATTAAACTGAGGCTAATATTGAAAAGTAGTAGTCTGGTCTTGTATCTGGTAACCTTGGACAGCTGTCTGTGTGGGTGTTTGAGGGTCACTCATGGTACGGCATGAGTGCGTGGTTTGGGTGCAGCTGCCTCTTTGTTTCCTAATGGCCTGAGCAATGAGTCGCCTTGCCAGGTGGTGTGTGTGTGCTCACATTAGAGAGAGGAGGGGGACAGCAGCAGGCCAAGGGTGACAATTAAGATGTGTGACCCTGGAGCAGGTCAACTCTCACTGCTGCGTGAGAACATTTTTGTCTTCGATCTGTTTGATTTGCTAAAACTTTTTTCAAAATGTTTACTAATTAAAAATGTTCACTCTTCCCATTCTGGTGGGATTTTACTTCAAATTTAGTGGCAATGGTCACATCTGTGCCTCCTGAAGCAAATAGACGACGTTCATGTCCAAATAGAGAACTGCTAGTTAAAAAAGTATGCTGCTGTCCCTTTAAGAAAAAGCAGCTGTGTGTTTCTGCCAAACAAGATGGTTGCCATGATACACACTTTATTTCTCTCCTTTTCTTTTTAGGGCTCCTTTTCCTCACTGTTTTACTTCTTTGCATGTGTTTGCATGTATTTTCCATCTATGGGGTGAGCATGGCTGCTTAGTTTTTAATTTTTTAAAAAATGTATTATTTATTTAGTAAATTTTGGTGGTCATTCTTTATTCCCTTTCTCTGGCGCTCCTTAGGGGATGTGAACAGGTACTCTTTCTCTCCTTAGGGTCTCTGTGTGCAGGAACCAGTTCAAAGCTTTAAAGTGTGTGTGTGTGTGGGTGTGTGGTGGGAGCAGCAGGTCCTCTCTCAACTAGTTGGTCAATTGAGCATCATGACACGACAGTGCAACACAGCTTTCACCTCTGAAAGACTTCCTCTGGCCGTCTCCTCCCTCCTCTCTCTCCTCCTCTCTCGCTCTCACTCCCGCGGCTCTCAGCAGCAGTTGCCTGTCTCGCCACTCAGGTTGCCACTGCTCTGTCTCCAGCACATCGGATTAACACTCCGTCTTTAGCCATTCCTCCATCTTTTTCTGCACCGAGGCAAGTTTCTTGATTTTGCTGCTTCTTATTTTCCCCCGTAATGAAATGTGGATGATTTGTGTGAGTGAAAACAGGAGGTCTGTGTCTGGAATATAGTCTAAAGGCATGGCTATGGTCTGGAAGAAGGGGGATCTGGGGGTGACTGGGTGTGAGGTGATTGGGGGGTTGGGTTGATGAAGGGATAGAGTGAAAGGCTGAAAGACAGATGGCTGAGTGTCATGGTGGGTTTTTTTGTATTTTGTTTGTTTCAATCCTTTGCTTATTGTACAAAGATCTATTAAGGCCCAGGCTTTGTTATTCTTGCATGGGTGTATGTATAAGCGTGCATATGTATGTGATGGAATGGTGAAGGGGCAGGGTGTGTGAGCCATGATCAGCTCCAGATGTCACCTGAACAATAGTGCTCTGTGGCTGAGCGGCAAATCAAACCCAGTGCTCCTGGTGCTTGCACTGTGTGTGTGAGTTTTGCGTGCTATGTTAGCTCTGCATTTCAACACACACACACACACACACACACACACACACACACACACACACACACACACACACACACACACACACACACACACACGCGCACGCAAGGAGTGATTCTTGAAAACCTAGCTTTGATTCATTTTCCTGAATCATTTTTTCAATAACAATTTTTATTTGCACACACAAGTTTTTCTGGGGCTTTACTGCACCATGGAACTTTCCATTTAGCCTTGTTTAGCCTTGAAAAGCACGCGGGGATTGAAATGGATCATATACCTATTTTAATTAAAAAAAAGTAAATAAGTGAAGCTACTGACATTTAAGCAATTTTTCACCGTTTTCTTGTCAACTAATATCAAACATGCACTGAAATATCTGGACATTTATTTATTTTGTATTTATTAATAATAATAATTATAATACTAAATATTTTATACATTTATAAATATTTTGTTCATGTATAGTTTATTTATTCATTTATTTGAGATGTTAATTCTTAAGAGTTGCATTTCCTCAGTGCTAGTGTCAACGCTGTGAATGTTTAACCAAAAGACACAATTTGATACTAAGTGGAACACTAAAGTTTTTTTTTTCTTTTCTATATTATTTGTTCATAATTATTATGAAAAATGACCTCAGCATGTGAGCTACCTAGTAAAAAATCTATAAGTTTATATTAACACACAGAACTCGTTTCTTGGACTTAAACGTAGATGCATCACATATTGATGTAAAGTTTGAAAATCTGATATTGTAAATAATTCAAACGTATCATTAAAGTGATTCATAATATCCATCACAATGACTTCCAATAGTTATAGAAATGGCCATTTCTCTGTTCTGTCAGAACTAGCCTGCTAGCATTAGCTTACCAGGTTTTCCAGTTGCTGCTAACATAAGAGCTTAAATAAAATAAAATTAAATAAATCACTCTGCTTAGCATGCTAATCAGCTGCTAATTGCTATTGATTTTCTGTAAGCAAATGTTCTAGACAAAAATTGGAGATAGGTAGAACTAAACTTATTTATTGTTGGTCCATTAAAACTGATGAAGAGAAAAGTCTCGGAAGAATTAGAGGTCTGTGTTCACTCTGACCTTAAATAACAAAATAATTTTTACACCAGTAAGTTTTCCCATATCTTACAGAAGCTTAATCATAGTGATGAATCACAATTACAGATGATGAATGAAGGAAGCAAGATACACTCGAAGGAAAGTGCTATCTACCCTTTTCCACAGACCACATGTCACTCTGATTGCATGTCACACCAAGAGCACAGCCAGTTTTGCTCTATGGTTATCTTTGAACTTGAATTGAATTCCCAGTGATCTGAGACACACTTTTTTTTGCACAAAAATGTTTTAAACGGTGTGCACAGTTATATAAATAATAACATTGAGCTTTGCATTTTATGTTCTTGGTGCATGTTCTTTCTACATTGTCGTTGTTGAACTTTTTCCACTGCTGTATTTCTGACCAGTTTTACAAGGACTTCAGTTACAGTTACAGTTACAGTTCAGATAATGTCTATCCTGTTTTCAGTGTTTTCTTTAGTGATATAACAAAACTATTATTTCAGCTCTGATTTAGCCTTGATGGTCAAATAGATGTGAAACTGTCCTTATAAACCCTGTGAATCCTGCAAATGTTTGTGAACCACTTATCACCACATTTGTGTATGCTTGTTGAAGATCCCATTCCAGATGTTGTCTCTTTTTGCTGTTATAATAACCTCTGATTCTCTGGAAACACTTTCCATTAGATTTTTAAGGATGTTTGTTGGGATTTATGCAGTTGTTGGTGATTCACTGGAGGTTTTCTATTCTATGCTTCATGTCCTCACTTTGCGTGTAGGGCCAATGATATGCTGGAGCAGGTTTTAGCGTTGGCGTCATGTTTCCAATCGAATTTCCAGTGTTTCAGGATGATGGGATTAGTGTACAGGTGTTGAGTTGCATAATTGAAGAACGTGTGGCATGTTGGACTCCCCAGCAAAAAGGCTAACTTCAGAATTTTCCCAACAACACCTACATGTTCCTTGAAATTTTTTTGTTATCATGATTGACGGGTCAAGGAAAAGTCAATCATGATAACAAAATTTTTTTTTCAGACACACCGTCGGAAACAAAGAGGACTCATCTGCATCTCAGGAAGCTTTAGACTAGAGGATGATCAGTAGCATCCTGACAATAGTAATGCTAACATCAGCAGTGCTAAGCTGAGTTAATTTACACTGTAGCTTCTTTTTATGTTTCCTTATTAATTGTTAATTGAATATTGCATAAGACATGATTGTTTGGAGAAACACTTGGAGCAATGGCAGTTTCTCTACCAAAAAATGGCCAAAATATATGACACTTATTGCCTAGTTCGGCATACTGACCATCAGGAAACACAAATATCATATAGTTATTTCTTATCATTAGAGCTAGTGAAGGAAAATTGTAATACTACAGCATGCAAAGACATCTTATACACCAGGGTGTGCTTTTAACTCTGTGTCAACAGTTTGGGCAGTGGTTCATATATGTTGAGTACATGGCAGTTACATCAAGAGTAGTGTTCTCACACTTTTTACACCACAAGGATGTTAATTTTTTTTTCTATTTGTAAAAATATTTCTTCAATAGAACTTTACATATGGACTTAAGTACTTTATTGTGTCGTCACTTCCATGACTTTTTAATCTTCAGTTCAGTTACTTTAACCGGAATAAAATCAACATGAATCATGGTTCAGTTTATTTGAAATGACAGTTAATATCAAAATTGTACCAGGATTCTTTTTGAATAGTAATCCGTCAAGGCAGCATTACTGTTTTGGCATGCCTGGGAAGGAAACTTTAGGAATACAAATTGTTAAATGCTCGAATAAATAAATACTGAATAAATAAATTATATTGTTTTTTTTTAATCTGAACATTTGCTAGTTTCAAAGGATTTTTCTGCAGAAAATTTAAACCCCTGGGATGTTTTTATGTTTTATTCCTTGTAGTGCTTCATCATTTTTAGGACCTATCGGTATTAGGTACACAGCATACTCAGAGGCACGCATTCCGAGCTCTGAATCCCACTCCCAATATAATTTGCAAGTGAAAAGCCACCAGAAAAACTTCTCCAGCCTGAGAGTTCGCATGTCTTTGGCACAAGAACTTTCAGGAACAAAAGAGGGAGAATGTGTCTTTAAACGCTACCCTGTTTATCGCTTTGCCTTATGCCAGAGAGGTTAAAGGTCACCTAGATGAGAGGGGGTTTGCACTGCATCCAAATTTGCAGCATCTTTTTCTTCATTTTGTTTGAGCAACTGACCTAGGATCACTGCTGAATCCCCTTGAAATTCACCACTACACCTCGCTTTGGTTTTTTTTCCCTTCTTCTCTGAGTGTGACCTGCATTCACACCAACGCTGATCAGCAACACACCGTCGGAAACAAAGAGGACTCATCTGCATCTCAGGAAGCTTTAGACTAGAGGATGATCAGTAGCATCCTGACAATAGTAATGCTAACATCAGCAGTGCTAAGCTGAGTTAATTTACACTGTAGCTTCTTTTTATGTTTCCTTATTAATTGTTAATTGAATAACAAAGTACATAGGTGAAAAGTTGAACATTATATAAAGTAACATTGTCCCAAGGTGAGCTCCAAATTCAGAGGCAGCGCTGTGCCGTGATAATAGATGAATCATAATTCAGACCCCAAAAATAGCCGACCAGGCACAAGCCAGGGGATACACCGCACCCGGCTAGCTACCTGTGGCCTAGTTTCTCGATGGATTGTGTGCTTGAAGACAGACAGAAAAAAGTGAGCTGTGCGAGTCTCTGTAGTCAGTACTTACTACATTGCGCATCAGGATAATTGTGTAATATTAAATTAGTCGATTTCTAAGTAGAGTTTAAAGTACATGCTATATGTTCGTATGTATTTAATATTTAAGTACCATTTAAAATACACAATCTACTATCTATCTATCTATACACATGCACACACACTATATGTGTGTATATACACACTATCGTTCACAAGTTTGGTCACATTTTCCATGCAAACACAAACTTACATCCATCAAAATAAATATAAAATATACTCAATATATCACCAGGTTTAAAATAAAAAATTGAAAGGTGTTGCAAATTTTTACTTTTGCATAGCATGAATGAACTTCAAACCATATGGATTGGTTTAGCGAGTCAAGAAAATAAAAAATATGTGAACACTATGCCTGAAAGGTTAAATGCTATAATCAAAGTAAAGGGTGGTCACACTACATATTCACTTTAAAAAACAACAACAACAACAACAACAACAAAAAAAAGACTGTTATTGTTCTTACTATATATTGTTTGTTTACTTATTCTCATAAATATGATCAAATATTACATGAACTAAATACTTGAATAGTACTTGGTATCTTCATTTTGTTAAATGTATAATCATAACTGCAAACTATTTTATTTTCCTCCAAAAATGGGTGTTTTCTGTGTTTTTGTTTATTAACCATATTGTTACCTCATTATACTTGGAATTTTTTTTGGTTCTCATTGCCTGCAATTGAATTGTTCAAAATATTTTCACCAAAAAATTATAGAAAAGTGATTTTTTTACTTCTTCTTATTACTTTTAGACAAAAGTGGTGGTGTATGATCTTCGCTGCACACCACTGTGTATATGTGGAAACTTAAATTCTTTACCTCTCACAGGTGTTTCTCAAAAAAAATTAATAAGGAAATTAATCGAGCCTTTAACCATTTAGAAAGCCCTTGTGAAACACAATGTAGACTGAATTATCAAGAATTTAGGTGACACAGCACCAAGTCTTAAGTAAGACTTGGCTATAAGTAACGAATAAAACGCTTTGGGAAAAACTGTTATTGAAAAATCCTTAAAAACAATACAAAACTATTGCCATAATAATGTTTATTATATTTCGATAAAAGCAGTTCCTGTGTGCTTTGTTCCCATCATCAGTTCCACCAGGAATTTGCAGACCTTTTTGTAATTGTTGCTGTTTAAAAAGGCGTATTTTGCAGCAGATTTTCAGAAAAGATTGAGATGCATGTTGCAATGTTTTTAGGTGTTTTTTGCAGTGAAATTTCAGGATTATGTAAAGATTGCAAAAATATTTAACATATTAATGTTTTAAAAGCATAAACATATAAGTGATATACGTATGGTTCAATTTTTGCATGGGGGACTGCTATGATTGTTGATACCTGCAGTATAATACAGTGATTTGTGGAAAAGTTGTGGTGATTGTATAAAAATTACGTATTTGTAACTCCTGTATAGAACATTAACAAGGTGCATGACTAATCCCAATCCAGAATCCAAGTTGATGCACGCTGCTATCCACAAATCTACAGGAGCTAATTGGTCGAGCTCTTATAATGGGGGGAATGACATACGCTCACCTTGCTCTCCCTCAATGCAATCACCAGCCAAACATGGGAGTCTGTAAGCTCATAGGTACAAGGGGGTGGATAGTGCTTTCTCTCCAAGTGCGTTAGGACCTGAATGCACATGTGCAGCAGTTCATAAAGTTGCAGGTAGCAGCTTGAGATGTCATGGAGGGAACACGTGCTTGTTTTCAACCCTATCTTGGTGGTGGTCAAATTATTGGGAGACCTTACTTACCAGTCGGAATTACCTATGACTAGATTTGGGGGAGAAAACTCAGGTGGAAAAAATTGCAAGGTTGCACAAGGATTGGTTAAATTTGTGCGAATTATTGTGATCAAGACGGTAGTAGACCCCTTGCAAGAATGCATTAAAATTAATAAGCAAACTGAAGCCTTTGCAATGGCTGACTGAAGAATTTCTAATGCTGGAGACTTCATGAACACAAAATAAACAGCTCCTATCAATAGCAATGATTATTTGGTTTCTCTCTGGTTTTCTTTGCATGTTTTAAGACTTAAATATCCTGAAGCATTTACAATATACAGTAGGCTCCTGTGCAACTTGTTACCATAGAAACAATAATCCTTTCATTCATCTAAACTGCTGCTATAGACATTGAATTGACATTAAAAGACTTTAGCAGTACTGTGGTCTAAATAATAACTGATTTATAATCGGATTATAATTTAACAGCTGTGTATTGATGAGTAATATTATGACTATGATTTGCCTCTTAGCCATACTCCACCGCCCTGATGTGGTTTGGTGAAAGGAAAACAAAGGAATTATATGCGGCAAGCCTTTCGTCTCGTCAGTCTCCTTGAAATGTTTGTTCTGGTCCACCGTTTTCTCTCTCCAACTGCCGGCTGCCTATTTGCTTGGTCACATGCCTTGTGTGTGTGAAACAGAGATTTATGAGAATGTCTTGCTTGCAGAAGGAGCATGTGTGTCTGAAAGAGAGGTGGGGGACGAGAGAGAAAGCAAGTGAGCGGGAGAGAAGTGGGCGGGTGAATGTGGGTGAGCGAGCTTCTCTCTGTCAGACGGTGTTTGCTGTGCGAGTCTCTCACATTGGCTAAGCTTCAGCTCTGGACTGGCCGACTGGCTCAGAGGAGAGGGAGAACGAAAGAGCAAGAGGAAAGAAAGGGAGGAGGAGGGACAGACTGGGCAGTGCTTGCAGTGATCAGAGCACCCGATGCTCTCAGGAGAAGGAGATAATTTACTGTATTTGATCCATTTCTTCCTGTAGCATCTTGCTGGCATTTGGATATCTGAAATTTCTAAGGTATTTGCGGAGCCTTCTTATTTGACGATGATGTTGATAGTGACAGTTTGGCTTCTGGGATCTGATGGGTGGAGGTGGGGAGTCTGGAATAATAAGAGTGTAATAGAGAGATTTAAGGGTGGGGGAAAGAAGGGGTGTGTAAGAAGCTGATAACAATGTCACATGCCAGTGTCTGTGTCTTTGGTATACACACCATCCATGCAGACATTTAGTGAGGTCTCGTTGTTTTGTGTGTGTGTGTGTGTGTGTGTGTGTGTGTGTGTGCTTGCTTAAAACGAGGTGCCATTGCTCCGAGTTAAGCCGTGATCACTGACATATTGGAGGCCATTATGTGTGTGTTGCCACTGGGTGGCAAGCGATCAGGACAGATTCAAGGATGTCGGCATCTTTCAACCCCTGTACACTGCCTCTCCAGAGCCGACTCATTCTCAGTCTTTCCTTTTTTTATTTCATACAGTATAGTATTTTTTGCCTTTAGAAAATGTGCATTCACTGGGATTAAAAGGTCCATTTTTGTTTCTGGACTGCATTTTATCCAGCTTTCTGGGTAATTGAGTTTTATGTAGCCTACAGGTCTGTGCTTAATGTCAGCTCTTCCCTCCCTCTGCACATTTGAACTGCTCAAATGAATGATATTTGCTTTAAAATGATATCTGAACAGAGGAAAGTTCCAGTGCTAACCCAAATTTGGTTATAGATTGGGAATGATACACATTGTCATAGTGGTTTAAATGATACTTATTGTTAGCATTGGTTTTGTGGGTCCTAAGAGGTTCTACAGTATATGGTCTAATCATACCACTACATGAGGATCTGTCTGCTGCAGCAGGATCGAGTTGATTAGTGCGAGTTGGAATTGGAAGGTTTTAGGATGAAAATGCTGGAACGATGGCTGGCTGTTTGTGGATTAACCCTTTGCTAGGACAGATGGCTCCCTGTTGAGTTGAGCCAGAAGGCCTGTCTGTCACAGACAACATGGGCTCCCATCCCAAAGCCTCTTCATCCCACAGCCTTTCCTTTTCCAAACACAAGAATTACTGTGAGCCAAATCCCCTTCTCACTCTGGTCCCATCTCTCTGGTTTCTGTTTTTTACTATGAAGCATAGTTGCATAGAAGCATAGTTGGGATCGTCACAATTTTTTAATGCCTAGATTGCCTAAAAAAATCATAAATGTGTTTATAAACACAAGTAGATGGTTGCTAATGCACACTGGATTGGCATACTGGCCAATCTCTAAAACTGTGGTTGATTGGACCATCCTGATGGACCTTTTAATTGCCAGACACCACATCCAAATCTAGAGTCAAGCTAACCTGATTGACTTTAGTTATGGATGTTGCTGATGTTGCTATGAATCCATCCTTCAAGTGTCCCTAGGCTTCTGACGTGGAAGGGGCATGAATTTGTACTCAGTATAAATCTGTAGCTAGTGTGGACATCACAATAAAAATGAGGGGCTGTAGAGACCTCTATGGAGAATGATGTGCCTTTGGAAATCTGGGATTGTGTATTGAGACAGTAGTCATAGGGCTCATTTTCAAATGTAGGAGAACAAATAGATAACAAGGAGTGTGTACAGCTGAAGGGAGTATAGGGGTATAAACAGTAAGAAGATACATGACACACTGGGAAGATTAATAGCAATTTGTGACTATTAGGAATTTAATACTATATAAGGAACTATAAGTTCATAGTAATCTCTGGAAAAGGGGAAAGTCTAGAAAGCTTTTGAGGAGTGGTTGTTAACTGGACGGGATGAGATATCGCAAAGAGTATTGGGTTTTAGGAATATGAAAAGAAAGGCAGCATACATGGGGAATCTGGTGAACCTAAAAAGCAGGGATGTTTTGGGAAACCTGGAAATAAAGCAATGTCTTGGTGAACCTTGGAAACATTGGCATTTGCTGAGATATGATGGGATATGGGAAAGTATCTGGAAACAGGGGGTTATATAGAATAAAGTATGTGATGTGACAAGGTGTAGTGAATTTGTAAACATGTGGATGTGGTGGGAATGTAGAGTATAACGGAATGTCTGGCAAACCTTGGAAACATTAGGAATTGTAAAGACACTTAAAAGATATGGGGATGTCTAAGGAACCCTTATGGGATGAGGGAAACAAGGATAAATACAGAGGCACATAGGAGATATTTACAATTGATTGAACTGCAGAGAACATTTAAGAAAGTGTAGAGAAGATGCTGATCTCTAGCCACAGGGAGCATGAACTACAGGAACTACAGTATCACATCAGGAATATTTGGTAGCACTGCATGAGCAAAATAACTAAGATATGGTACACTTTGTTTAGTTGGCCATGTTTCCTGAAGTGAATCTCCTTTTTGTTTAAAATGCTAGAATAAAACAGTTGGCTGTGTGGGCATCAGGTTTTGAGAAACTATGCTGAACTGTCTAAAGCCTGAAAACAACAGCAAGAATAGAGACTTGAAAGACATTCGCCAGGACTTTTGCAGTGTGATACCCTTCAATGTTTCTGGCACGAGCTAAGTCTGATTGATGTTTTATTAGAGCTTCACCATTGTAATATAGTTTGACACTGTGCCTCAGACTGCGTTGGGATTGCGATTACTAAAGACGATGAAATAGTTCAAACACACCACCTATCAAAATAGCCAAGATGAGATTGAGGCTAGTATAAAGCAATGCCTTCCCTGATTCAACTGCCAAGTTACAGCCATAAATAGCTTTTGCATTTTGCCTGGATATGTTTATAACAATCACAACTGACCATAAATTAAGTTATCATTCTTTTGAAAGCTCCAGAGAGTATGGAGGTCAGTTCACATTAGGACCTGCACCATATTAATAAACGTTTATAGCACACCTTGTAGATTTAACTTGAATCAGTAGCTCCTCCTGTACAATTGTGTTTGTATGTGCTTCCGAAATGTTTATGACTGAATTTGGAGCTGAACTTTAAGTAAAAAGCCCTGAAGCTATTTTGTTCCATAAACATTCAGAAGCTGTAGTGGTGTCAGATGTTTGTGTCTGAATGAGAAGGGAACTTTCACTGCAAGTTAAAACAATGGCAGATTTGTATTTGCTGGGGCGATTTTTTTTCTGTCAAGAACTACAGAGTGAACTGTGAATACTTTGGAAGACAACTTGGCATATCAGCATAAAATCCTGGTAAATTACTAAAAAATGTTTATCTCATTGTGTCTTGAAACTAATTAAGGATTATTTGGTCTTGTGTGGTGAAACATGGCCAACAAGTGAAACTCCACAGATTTTGTCACCATTGGTAGATCGTCAAGCATGGATTCATCCCTGCTGGTTCCTTTTTATCCTGGTGTGATGATGCTAGAAACTGTAGGAAGTACTTGTAGTGCATTACTGGTTAAACTACTGGGGAAACATTGTGAAGTGTAAAATTACTGAGGAAGAAGTGTAAACTGTTGAATGTGGCGGAGTGTTTCGAACCGTCAGAGAACATGGCAAGATGTTGGAAATGTTCAACCATAGAAAGCATTTGGAGGAGTATAGGAAACCATAAACTACACGTGGAAGGAGAGCAAACTGTACTGCCTATGGGGTAGCACTAAAGTTGTAGTAGAGGGCTGGAAACCATGTGAAACTGAAGTACGAGGAGCTTTAGAATCTCAAAGTATTATTGAGAATATGAGGAAATCTAAACCCAGGGGAAGAAAGCAAACAAAGCACATTGAACAGAGAGAACTGCAGGAACCATGGGGAATCACAGTGAACCTAAGGGAATGTGTCGAGGCATAGGAAACCTTTGACGAAGTAAAACAAACTCAAGAACCACAATGAGTTCTGAAAGCATAGGGAAACGTGGAACCACAGTGAACTTAGAGAAGTGTAGGAACCATGGGAAGTTTCCAAACCACCTTATCCTTTATTAGGGTCATTGGGAGGCTGGAGCCCATCCTAGTCATATTTGGTACACCCTAAGTAGTTTGCCAGGCAATTGCATAGCCAATACACACACAAACCACTCACATTCACACTTATGGGCAATCGGGTTATAATATCCAGTTAGCGTAATGTGCATTTCCTTGGATTCTGAGAGGAAACTGGAGTACTCAGAGGAAACCGCACAAGCACTGCGAACGCAATGCAAACTCCACACAGGAACACCCACACCAGGCATAGTGCTTGGCAGAAGAGGGAAAAATTCTAACTGCTACACCACCAAGTTATAATATACGTCGCAGTATGAATTGTAGTGACCATGGAGAACCATTAGGGAAACACATGGAGAATATGCAGGTTTTCAACCGTGTTGAACTCTTAAAAAGTACAGGATATATTTGAAATGGTCAACTTAGGTGTTCCTGTAGAAGTAGAGCAAACCATAAGGAACACTATTTTTTTTTGGAACTTTGGGACATGTAATCAACCATACGGGACAATGGAAAGGAGGGTGAACTGTAGTGAACACGAGGAAGAGCTAAAACCAGAGGAGAACATGGGGAGGTATTTGAAACCAGAGTAAACACAAACGTACAGAAACCCTTGGAAACCTGGGTTTGAATTATGTGGTGCAGGGAAAGCCATGTTGAGGATAGTTTAGGGCAGTTATCCAGGGGACATGTAAAACTCAAGGGTCCTTTGGACCTATTTAGAACTTGAGAACTTCAGTACCCATGAGGAATACTAGGGAACAAAGTTTAGAAAACCACTGGCAACACAGAGAACTCTAAAAATCAATCTTTGAGGATATATATCAAGCTGCATGGAAGCGGAAAATGCTGTATGGGACCATAGGGAGCATGTGGAACCGTGATAAACTGTTCAGAACCATTTGGAAGTTGAAAGATTAAAAGGAACATACTTACTGTAATGGATATACACATATGTTTCCTGTGGTTCAGCTAAAGGTTATGCGAGATGAGAACCACATTTTATTTGATCTGCTTGTGTTTGAAGGATTCTGTATACATCCCATTGGTCTAGAATCAAAAATAGAGATAATGCTGTATGTTCAAGTTTTTTACATGTGTTTAGTATTTTGTTTTTCACAGCGACCCTGATTCTGTGCCTAATCATCTCATTTTCCAGCTCTGAGTATTATGATAATTATTCTTATTTCATACATTAGAAATCAAGTTAAACTAATGAAAAGAAGAGTCAGGGTACATGGAAAACAAAAGAACTGAAGGATGAGCGTCCATGCAAGATGGAGCCGAGAAAACTACTGCGAGGGAGTGGAAAGCCTGCTGAGAGAACTCGAGTGGCTGATATCACTCACTGGGTCATGCTCATGAAAAATTGAATCAAGCCTCACAGATGTGAGCGTTAGCTCTGAGAAGGATCTTGGTCTGAGAGGATGGTCTTGATCTTTATATCAATTAGCTGCACATTTGTGTTTAAATGCATTCATTAGGAACATGTTTTTTTTTTTCTGGTAATCAACTATTACCAGAATTAGAGATGTTAACATTTCAGTACTTGCACCAGGCATTTTTTAAACGTACTGTTCATTTGATATTTATGAAGGTTATTTACAAATATTGAGCGTTTCTCCACAAACAGGTTTGAATTGAGGGCATTCATACTATATAATTACATATTTGTCTTAAAGCTACTGCTTTATTGCATAATTCCATTCATAAATGTATGTAGTTTGTGGGACTAAAATAAAATTCCCCAACTCAACCCCATTGTTAAGGTTTTAGCAAATAAAAATAACAAGTGAAATTATTGTTGAAGCAAAAAAGATGGCTGTGTTTACATTAGAGCTGCTTTTTCTCAGCTGAAGTTTGTTTAACAAAAAAAATTACCATAATGCTTCTAATGAAACTACCAGTATGAGTGATAATAGGGTTACGCAGAACTACCAAAGCAAATAACTATTAGAATATTTACTTTATTGATGTTTTATTTTATTTACTTGCCTGCTGATATATAGAAGTCATCTTCTCCATTCCTTTTCATGAAACTGTGTGTCAAAATAAATACATTTTGTTCTCTAAGTGTACCACTACCATGGAATGCTATATAAGAATATTTATGGTAATTTCCGGATTGGGAGTTTTGCATCACTCTTACTCTATTTACACTTCAAGTATTACTACGCCAGGGGCAAAAAATAAACCGATAGTTCTGGAAAAAAAAAATTATCTTCATGATATAAGACATACTATCGTAATTGTTTTTATTATGCTATAATCAACAAAATAAAACCAGTTTAGAATTCCCATTCTGTAAAGCAAGCCCTTGAAGGGGCTCTGTCATGGCTTTTCACATGGCTAAGAATTTACTTTCTAGAAGCATTCATTTGAAAAAAAATTTCTTTATAAGTGTTGGGTCCATGGATACAAATATTTCTCAGGATTCGCGAATCTAGGCTTTTTAAAACTTTTTTGTTGTTGTTAGGTGAAGCCTAACAGAGCCCCTATTCCTTTCCTAAACACAGAGCCTTAAAGAGAGCCCCAGTTTTTTAAATGGGCCAGGGTAAAGGAGCGCAATCACCTGTGTAAAACTAGAGAAGGCTTCCCAGTTATACATTTTTGTATTTTTTATAATAAAACGTAGTATTTTTCGATTTGTTACAGCCAAAGCCAAGCATAGCATCACAGAACCACAGAACCACAGAACCAGCTGTTGTGTCTGTCCGCCATCTTGGAAGATAACCAAAACAACTCTTCAATAATCAACACCTTTCGACAGCATGATTCTCATATCTTACTGTTTCATCACATCCTTTTGCAGTGGTCATCTGTTCAAACACTCCTGCAAAGTCTCTCTATAGAATTTCGGCAGTAATTAACCACCATTCATTCATTCATTTTCCAAACCGTTTATTCCTAATTAGGGTCGCGGGGAGGCTGGCGCCCATCTCAGCCGACTC
>JBCNYG010000021.1:16628769-16641834 GCA_039654305.1 Porochilus rendahli
CTGTCATGTGAGATAGAAGTAGTCCTTGATGGGTAGGAATGTTTAAATGAGGGGAAATAAATAAATAAAACAGTAAGATAGGGTTGTAGGACAGGGTTGAGGTTTTAGTCAGGTTTTACTGCCTCTGATGTAAAAAATGAAATGAATATGCATTTTATCAAGCATTTTTTACTGTTTCTAGGGTAAAAGAAATTGTGTATTTTATGTTGGAAACATTAATATTTACTTAAATATTAAGCAAATATTTATATCACTTTTGTAACTTTGAAGTATATTATTCTTAAATGCATTTTTTTCTAGATATTTTAAAGGTTCTTTTTTTAAAGTTATCATATATTTTAAGCATATTGTTTAGCCATCGGATAAGACTAATCAAGCCAAATACTAGCCCACCCTGTAAAAATTCTTAAAAAAAAAAAAAAAAGATTGATCCTTGTTGTTAAAACACTCAGGCAGTTTTGACCACACTGATTAAAAATTAAACCCAATACAGGTTGGTCAATTGTTGATATTTAATCTAGAGACATTTAGTGTTTTGTCTTCCCTTTGTTGGTTTTGTCACTGCTTAAATCTACCAAATATAGTAACTTTTGTTAAGCTAAATTAAGATTATATTGAGAACCTAAGTATCAAATAACCTCAGTTTTTTTTTTTTACAGACTGAATAAGCCAATACAATGTATGACTTTTGTATGTTTTCGTTGACATGTTTAGTCTGTGCATTGAATCATTACAGCAAGGTTTCAGGTGCAGTGAAGACTTAATAATTATAAATGTTAGGAATATTAATGCTACTGATTAACTCAAATTCCGCTTATTGTGTCTTTGGAAAAAATGTTTGTATCTCTTAACTGGTAAGGACCCATGTTTTATTACGGTAATGTAAAGCTGCAGAAATTATGGTTTTGGCGGTAAAACCTGACTCAAACCCTATCATAGTTAAATGTGATGTGTGATGCTACACATTTTGTGCTGAACCATCATAAGTCATAATATTCATAAATCATTTGGGGTGTGGCCTGCCCAGCTCTGATTAGAATTTATTTATTGCGTAAAAGTATACATTATGTTTTTATTATTTAGTTATGACTCAACTTTAACTTTTAAATTAAATGCTTATTTTAAATAAATGTAATTTTACTTTATGTTGTTTATATACAGTATATTTACACATGTAAGAGGAAATGCCAAGAACTCAGTGTCCAAGTCAGTTCAGCCTTATCAGTTGTTTAATATTGCATGAAGGAATTGGACACAGTGATGCAATAATGTTGCTTATGATTGGGCTGCAGCTGGAACATATTTAATATACTGCATGGGCTGTGCAGTGTTAAGGATTTCTTTAGATTTTCTGTTAAAGAAAGGAATAAACAAGCCCAAACACAAGACTATAAACACCAGAGCAGAAGAAGGTCAGGAAAAATGCAAACGGACATCCCCTAAGGAACTAAATCACCTGAAGACTGTTAATTGTTAGTAATTAGCGTTGCCTGACATTTATGGATTCATTTGAACAGAGCGGCAGTCAGGCTAATTTGTTATCACGCTGCCAGTGAGAGATAACGACTCTGGTTTGGCCACACAAGAAAATGGATACGTCCGCTGGCCAATTAAGAAGCAACAGAATTAAGAAGCCGGTTCCCCAGAGTAGGACTAACGGCGTTCAACTGGATCTGCATGTTATGTTAATTAAGTGCTTGTGGATCCTGTCACAACAGTGAAAGAGACACACGACTCAGAGTAACAGCAGCATACGAGCCTAATGTATAATTCAGTACAAATGTTTTTAGTATTCATCACTCACAGGAGCGGCATTATTACACTTGTAGCAGTGAATATTAAAGCACCGTTCGGTTTGTGCTTTCAATCAGGTTCGCTGTAGTGAGTCAGCGTTTGGGAGATTTACAGTGAAACACACTCTGACAGTTAAAAGACCAAACCAGCACTGCTGGTGAGGAGCAAAAACATGACTTGAAGAACTTTTTTTAATCGTTTATAACAAGCTAGAATGTTAAAAAAAGGATGTGGAAATGTTTTTTAAAAACAAAACCCTATCATTTCTTTATCAGCAATTTACACAAAGATCTGTACCACAAAGGTTACAGATAAATGGAAAAAAAGAGTGTGATAGTGAACATGGGAGTGTTTACTGTAAATAGATGTTTATTTAATGTTTTGGAGTCTTCTGTCTCCAGTGGAAGCATTTGAACCAGTCAGAGGTTAAGCTTTCAAGTTCTGCATCACTACTTCGTCCGGATGTACTGTTTGGTGGAAAATAGTCAACTTCAGTGAGGTTGCAGTCAATCTGCTTCACTTCACTACTTCGTTGATTAATTTCTAGATGGGAAACAAACAAAATTTCACGTTAATGGCATTTGGTAGACACTCCTATCCAGAGCGACTTACAATTTGAATTTTTATACAAGTGAGCAATTAAGGGTTAAGGGCCTTGCTCAAGGGCCCAACAGTGGTGGTACTAGGGATGGAACCCCCTGACTTTTGAATCAGTAACCCATCGCCTTATCCACTAAGCCACCACTGGCTTCAGAATGAGCTACACAACCTTTTCCGGTCACAACAAGGGCTGAGATGGGGGTTGGGTGATCCTGCTGTTGGTATCTTTGCCTTGGTTTGCCATGAGTTTGGGTTCTGGCAGGGCACTAAAAAGGGTGTGTCTGTGAGGAAAAATGTGTTTGGCTGTTAGGGTCAAACATTTAAAGAACAACACCCCCCTAGAAACTGAATTTCCTATTAAGCGTTGACCCAGTGACACAAACTAGAGACCTTTTGTGGCACATTGGACTTCAGAGAATTACTTGTATTAAAAAAAAGATACAATTCTTTTTCAGAAGCCTTTTTTAAATTAATATTTATTTAATTCAAAGGTAGTGGACTGTTGTGTGGTTCTGTGTTAGCTTCTGTTTCTGTCTGCATCTGCTATGAAAGATCAAGGTGTATTATTTTTCTCCTGCCTGCATGATCACAACAAGACTAGCTGAGAGAAGGAGGAATAATGATCAGTCATTAGTAGCAGCACTGGAGCTCATTTCTCTTTTTTTCTCCTTGTTCTTCTCTCCAGAGTTGCCTACCGGCTGGGAAAGGATCGACGATCCAGTGTATGGAGTTTATTACGTAGAGTAAGTAGTGAAATAAGTCCACCCACAGTACACCTCTGGCTCCCTCAGGGTTTATTTTTGTGTATTAATTATGGTATAAAACTTCACACAAAACTTTCTTTCACTGTCTCTATTCCATCTTTCTAGGGTGTGCGTATGCATGCATGTATGTACTTGCGTGTGTGTTATACATAATCACTACAGTGTAGGTATTTTTCATTGTGGCACAGTGTCTGACTCATAATTCTGAAAAGTATGCCAGGAATTTCGTCTGGTGTGCATTTCCACTTTTCTGTGATGATATGATCCTATTTACTGTAATTCAAAGCCTAATTTACCAAATCACACAGACATGCAGTGCTGTTTATGGATCAGCAGAGCTCTTAAGTATATCATATCTGAGTCCAGTGTGAATTGTGAAAACCTGTACACAGAGAAAAAAGGGCATGGTTTCCAGCTTATAATTTGTGTGTGACACACAACATAAACAATATGTAAAACAGGTGAATAAGAGATACTAAGCCCAAGAGCTGGGGTGGTTTCACCAGGAAACCTTTGTATTCGGCCAAAATGAACTTCCAATGGAAGCTAAAACACACTAGCTATTCACTATTCAAACAGCCACATCTCATTCACCAAAACTGAAAAACACTGAGATCATACTTCCTTCACTAAAATTATTAAAGTACTATATTGTACCTCTAAATTATCATCTTTTCTCTTTCTTTCTCTCCTTATCAGTCATATCAATAGAAAGACACAGTATGAGAATCCTATACTAGAAGCTAAGAGGAAGAAGCAGTTGGAGCAGTCGCAGCCTGCAGAAGGTGAGCTGTGGATCCAAGATTTGGACTTTTTACAGAATCGTCCATGTCCGTCACTCTGAATAGGCTGTTATCATGATGTTTTTATAATCATGATTAGCTGATCAAGTCTTGAATAATGTGCGCTTGAAGCCATACTGCAAAAAAAGTATTTCAAGTGACAATATCTTGCTTTTAATTTACTACAAATCAATAATTATGTGTAATATGTGTAATATGTAATCTCTCAAGATATTGAAGTTTATTTTTTCTCATAATGAACTAAAAATTATTTTTCTGCTTTGAAATCTGAAATTTGAAATCAATGCAATACTCCATGTGCAGTTCACCCCACATCATGCCCATGTTCTGCCCTCCTGTTAAATGGATTTCAGATTTAACGTACCTTCTTTTTCTTCAAAGATAACATCATATCTACATTACATTTGACAGCCATTTTTCATTTTCAGTCCATATTTCCTGTCCTCGCTTTTTATTTATTTATTGGCCTTGAGACAAGAGCTTGTTTTTCCAAGTCTTGATGTTATCGAGAGGACTAATTTCATGAAAAATATGGCACTGGGGGTCGTGAAGTCAGTGCAGGCAGTTTAGGTAGCTGCGTAACCCAACTGAATAAGAGCAACTTTACCTCTGTAAACACTACTATTACCAACCTGTATAAATATATGATATACACTGATCGGCTAAAAACACTAAAACCACAAGAGAAATGTTTAACTTTGATATTTTGTTATAGTGTCACCTGTCATGTGGTGGGAGATTCTAGGCGGCAAGTGAACAATCAGTTCTTGAAGTTGATTTGTTGGAAGTGGGGAAAAATGGGCAGATGCAAAGCATCAGAGCAGAATGTGTCTATCAAAACTGGTTCATGGAAGGACAACCAGTGAAGCTGATGCATGTGAGGTATGAAAGCTATGCTGCTTGGTTCAATCCAAAGAAGACCTACTGTAGCTCAAAATGCTGAAAATCCCGAAGCTTGATATGAGAGAAATGTGTCCAAAACCAGTGCACTTCAGATTGCCTTGTATGAGGCTGCATAGCTGGAGACCGGTCAGAGTACCCATGTTGACCCTGTCCACCATCAGAAGTGCCTACAATGGTCATGTGAGCATCATTTGCATTTACAACATATGGCAGGCACCCTTATCCAGAGCGACTTACAGAAGTGTTTAAAGTCACTCTCGGTGAATACATTCTGACACTGGTTCACAAGGACATGGCCCAAGTATCAGAAATAGACCATGGAGCAACAGAAGAAGGTGGTCTGGTCTGATCATTCACATTAACTTTTGCATCATATGGTTGGCTAGGTGCATATGCATCTCTAACCTGGGGAAGAGATGGCACCAGGATGCACTATAAGGAAGGAAGAACGAAAGCTGTTTAAAGCAGTATAATGCTCTGAACAATGTTATGCTTGGAAACCTTGGGTTGTGCCAATTATATGGATGCTCCTTCGACACGTACCACCTAAGAAGCCATTATATACCTCCACAATACAGGACCAGTGGTTTTAATGTTATGGCTGGTTGGTGTATATGTACTGTATTTTGTTTTGTTATACTGGATTAATATGCAAGGGAAATTTTTACCTCTGCATTTAACCCATCCAAAGTGAGCACACACACACTCAGAACGGTGAGCTGCCACACACTTTGGGGGAACCAGAAGAGCAGTTGGGGATTAGGTGCCTTGCTAAAGGGCACTTCAGCCATGAAGGTGGAGGGAGGGAAGGTGCTGCTCACTCCCCAACCGCCGTACATTTTTTCTGGCTCGGGAATCGAACCAGTGACCTCTCGGCCCCAAAGCAGCTTCTCTAACCATTATTCCACGGCTGCCCCATATATCTATGATCCGTATATCATATATCTTCCCCTTTATATCTATGTACATTCCTCTCCCTTGTTGGATAGGGTATGTGGGACTGAACAGATGGGGGAAGGTCAGTAATTGTTAGGCCTAGAGGGTGAACTTTATGGTCACTGGGTCCATCCATATATTACTTATCATGTAAGCTTAATCATAGACAGACTTGACACTACGAAACTGCCCTACTGTTCTTAACATCAGGATTGTACCAGGCAAGTTGTCCCTGCCCTATTTTGCATTTAACATACCCTGTGAAAGGCCCCACTTTAAATGCAGGTTTGTCCTCATGGGATTTGGCTCAGGCCCCGTATTTTGCCTTCTAAACAGCACCTTCATTGTCATACCACCTTCCCTCTTACCTTCTCCTATCTCTCTCTCTTTTTCTCTGGCACACATTTTTGGAAATGTCATTCTGTTATTGATCACCGAGTGCTGAGATTGCACCTGAAATCAGTGCGGGTGTTGCATAGTGACTGACACCCTTTTGGCTCTAACTCAACCAGTTGCATTGATTAGCATAAGAAGGTGAGTACAACTGTGGTAAGACAGTCAGATCTTAATCTTTCAGAGTGGATAGAAGAGAACTCTTCAAGAGCATCGCTAGCCAGCTACGCGACCATTCATCGGGAGAGGCAAAGAAGCCCCAAGCCTCCTTTACCCACAGTAGAAGCAAAACGTATGTGATTTGTCTTCACCAATATGGCTGCACCTTAACTCTGAATATCAATATCAGCTTACGTTTACTCCCCCCCCACACACACACACCTTTTTCTAAATTGGTGATTTCCAAGCGAGCTGTTGAGCTAGAAGCCAGATGCTTCAGTATGTCACGTACTGATCATTTGTCTCTTTCTTTCTCTCGCTCTCGCTCCCTTTTCTCAGCTCGTTTTCTCTTGTTCTTTTTCTCTCCCTTGTGTGCTTTGAAAGCCCTCCAATTTCTGTCAATTATTAGGCTTTGTGAATGACACACAGTTAACACATTCTGGCTAAAATAATAAGATAATGACTCTCTCGTATGCCACCCAACATCACTTCAGATGAGGTCTTTCAGCTTTCACAGCATTCAATGACTTTCATGTAGGTGTATGATGGTCAGGCGGACAGGACCGATAGAACGGCATTAAGCTTTAAATGTGTGGTAGCAGCTTTTTCCCTTCTAATAGATGCCATTTGTGTCCACTTTTATCTTCCTTTAGAGAAAGTACACATTTACATACACATTATAAATTTTTTCCAAAGAAGGTATTGTTTTTTGACCTATCCAGTTTTGGAGATCAAAGGCAAAAATCAACTAACATAACTGTAGCATGTTAGCATGGCATTAGCCCTGATGAGGCTAATGCATCAAAACAAGCTGTAAGCACAGACTTCCATGTCCAGGAGCCCATGAGAGTTGATTGACCGAACTCTGTTACACACTTGCAGCACTAGCCAGGCTTAGGTGACTGTGAGCTCTTACATAGGTGGCGAATAAAGCTATGCTCCAAGCATGTTACACTGCCCCAAATATACATGCACAGCACTTCAAAGAGTCTCATGACTTAGGGGGAGTGTGGTTTGCTGTCACCCTCCCTTGTTGTTAGTGGTCATGATTAAATTAGGGGGCAAATCTTAGCTTTATATATTTGTGTAAAAGTCTAAATGCCGTAATAAATATACAATCTACAGCCTGTTTAGTGCCAGTTGACTGCCATTCGGATTGCATGTTGTTCAGCAAATTGTTTTATGAACACTGTTCTTTTTAGCTTTCTCATCATTGCTTTTTCTTTGTTTTGAGTCTGATAGTAGCTAAGCAGATATTCTAAAACAAACAAAAACCCCAATTCTGAGTAAGTTAATGTTTTTAGCATTATTGTAAAACCAGAAATTGACTAGTCAAATTGACTTTTGAAAATGATTGACTAAGATTTTCAGATAAATCACATGGCGGTGTACAGAGACTCTTAAATAATGGTCGCTCTAAATAGTTTGATACGCAATTATTTTCATTGTTTACAAAGTGTCAAATAATGATTGCAGGAATATGTAGGTCTGTGGATCTCTCTCTCTCTCTCTCTCTCTCTCTCTCTCTCTCTTTCTCTCTCTCTCTCTCTCTCTCTCCCCTTCTCTCCCTCTTGTTTTTTCGTGTCATTCATAGCAGGTGTCGCAAAGCCAATCAAACATCTTCATCATTCTCACTTGCTGTCTTCTGCTTCCCTGTGCATCCTTCTTGGGTTCTGCTCAGCTGATATGCCATTTTCTTGCTGAAGCAGGGTCTCTTTTCCTCAGCTTGATTATAATTAAGATATTGCTTTGTAATGTATAAAATATGTGTAGCTTTACAGGTGTTTCATCTAATAACTATTATCTGTCCACCTTAGCCATGCTGGAAATTCAGTATTGTCGGTCATTGTTTTTCATAGGAGTGAAGCCTTTCTTTACCAGGAACCCTGCTGAACTGAAGGGAACATTCATTAACACGAAGCTGAAGAAAAGCCGGCGTGGTTTTGGGTTCACGGTGGTCGGTGGAGACGAACCAGATGAATTTCTCCAGATTAAAAGTCTGGTGCTGGACGGTCCGGCGGCTCTGGATGGCAAGATGGAGACAGGTGAGCTGTTGAAAAAGTTGTGTTGACATTTTCATAGTATAAATCCAAATCATGACTATCTTCATCTTCCTTTTTTGTTGATGGGATTTTGAAGGATGCTACCCCCTTTGTTTGGTACTTTAGTTCATTTGAGTTATTGAATGAGCAGGTAATTCTATTGAAAAAGTGTTTTGCTTTGTGAAAAGCATCTTATTATTCTATGCATGTGTTCCACTTAAAGTGTCTTTCTGTGAGATATTGGTCTTAGCTTTGCTACTGTTCTCATAATAGGTTCCAATTATGTCTTGCAAGCATTTAGAAAACTGTATGCATTTTCAAAACAGTGGAATAATTTTTTTTGCTTCCACACAAGTATTCTGTAGTTGTGCAACAAAAGGACATACCAGTGATTTAAACACCCAATCATGGGTTACGTTTCCAAGCAGCATAAAACTACATGTTGAAATTATGTGCTGTTACCACTGCAGGCTCCTGTAGTTACCATAAATGTCTTAGTACTTGGTAATCTTTCTCCTCAGGTGACGTAATTGTCAGTGTAAATGACACTTGCGTCCTGGGCTACACGCACGCACAGGTGGTAAAGATCTTCCAGTCTATTCCCATCGGTTCCATGGTGGATCTGGAGCTGTGCCGGGGCTACCCACTGCCGTTTGACCCCGATGACCCCAACACAAGCCTTGTGACCTCGGTGGCCATATTGGACAAGGAGCCCATCATCGTTAATGGCCAAGAAAGCTACGATTCACCATCCAGTCATGGCAGCCATAATGGCACCGCCAGTGAACCCCCTCGCCCCTTAAGCCCTGCCCATGAGCCCACCCCAGACGGTTCACATGAGCAGCGTTTTGCCGGCGATGCCGTGACCCTGGCATCATCCATCGCCACGCAACCAGAGCTGATCACAGTGCACATGGAGAAAGGAGACAAGGGCTTTGGCTTCACCATCGCAGACAGCCCTGGGGGCGGCGGTCAACGTGTCAAGCAGATCGTGGATTACCCACGATGCCGCGGGCTCAGGGAAGGTGATATTATCGTGGAGGTGAACAAGAGGAATGTGCAGAATCTTACTCACAACCAGGTGGTGGATATGCTCAGCAAGTGCCCCAAAGGCAGCGAAGTCACCATGCTGGTCCAGAGAGGTAAGTGCTTATGATTCCTTATGAACTTTCAGTGAGATGGAATGAAAGGAAGAACAGGAAGTGTATGAAGGAAGGAAAAAGCAGGAAGTGTTGAAAGGAGGAAAAGGAAAGACATGTAGGAATGAAAAACAAAGTGTAGGAAGGAAGGAAAATCTGAAAGCAGGATGGACAATGCCAGGAAATGAAGGAAGGTAAAAACAAGCATAAAGGGAATGAAAACGAAAGAAGAAAAGGCAGAACAGAAGGAAACAAGGAAAAGAGAAAAGGTGAGGGGATGGAACAGCAGGAGGATCAGGAAGGTAAGAAAGAAAGGAAGGATAGACAAAAGGAAAGATCATGCAGAAATTAGTAAAATCAGGAAAAGACCTAAGGAAAATGGCTGGAAGAGAGGGATGGAAGGAGGGGGAGAGAGAGAGAGAGAGAGAGAGAGAGAGAAAGAGAGAGAGAGAGAGAGACTGGTGGCCTTGCGATTGCTTTGGTTGATGGGCCATGGAGTCTGTCAGTCCTGCCCTTTTCTGGAGACTCTTTGCCCTGACCTTCGCTCCCCCTCTTCCTCTCCCTCGCCCCAGCGTTCCAGAGCAGTGTAGTGTACAGTAGAGTGCCATAACACTTAGTGTTTTATAAAATCATTTATTAAAGCTAATGGGGTTTTACGTAATGCCTTACGCTAATGTACTGTTTATTTACATCATTAATTGATATGAGCAATTCATGACCTTCAGAATTAATTATACACAATGAATGTTAATTACTTTAACACCCGATAAATGCATTTTGAATGGTAAGTAAATAATGAAGAACCACATTAAGTAATCTTGTCATCCATGATAAAAATGGGTGTAAATGTAAATAAAATGTTATCATGTTAAAGACATAACTTATGAATACCAAAGTCATTAAAATATAATTAATTCAAATTAAACAGAAGTCAGTGATACGGATGCAGTTGTGTGTTTATGTACTCACTCACGTGGATAGAACGTTCTACATGGACAATCAGATAGTAGGCACTTAAAACTTACGATACACTGAGTGTTCGGCTGCAGCGCTAGTGAATTGGCTGTTGCTAAGGCAAGTTAAATTTGATATCATGATAAGTGCATTAATATAAACCTGTGATTTGAGCTTAAGCCGGGACTTGTTTCAGAGCTGCTCTGTTTAATGGAGCCATTCACAATCCAGAGCCTTTGAGTTTTATCTTCCATTATCAGTTCAATTTGGTTAAATGAAAAGAATTCCCAGAGAAACCGCTCGAGCTCTCTGACATAGTATCTCTTATTCATCATCTGTTTACATTTTATTTTGCTTCCGAGTGTCTGTTTACAATAACAATTTCAAATGTGGGCTACGACTTCATAGAAAGAGGAAAAATCCAAGATCAAGTGTTCTAAAAGCAATAAAACTAAGGCTGCACATCTCTTTTTCTGTCTCTCTCTCTCTTTCACTGTTTCTCACATGGCACACACACACACACACACACACACACACACACACACACACACAGAGAAATTACGTCTAAGATGTTTGAATTACTTAAAACTTATGGTGGCAGTACTGCCAGGGGTCATTGACACTTGCGTACAGGAGTAAGGAAATGTTTTCAGAATGATGTCGGTGTCAATTTCATTTTATTTTCAAATGATAATTGTGTATTACATTTTTATTAAATATGCCTGCTGACTGAATGGGCCACTTCAAACAAAAACAATTACCCAACCTTTACTGACTTATCAGATTTGGGAATTCAGCAATGCTGAAGTATAATGTGTTGTCATATTGTATCAACAGAGGAACATAATCATATAGAAGGAAAAAGGAGAAATGTAATTTAATTATTACTGACTGAGAACAGTTGGGTTAATGTATATTTCATAGACAAACGTTGATGTGCTGATGGAGTTCATATGGCGTGTTGGCTGTTACGATGGCTAAGACGATACTCTGGTGCCAGAAATGTATTCAGATTAATTCCCCTTCATGTTAAACTTATATGTTTAAACGTATATCTTATGATTAAATGAACAATTAATATAAATTATAATAAATTTATATAAATGATAAAGAAATTATATACAGTATATAATATTAATAAGAAAATAAAGAAACAATTCTTTTGGAAGAAAGCTATTCCAAAACAGCCCAGTAATAAACTTCATCCGGTGTATTCACTTTTATTAGTGAATTTACAGTTTATTAGTACGTAACTGATGAGATCTCGTACTGAGAGGAAACATCAGGGTCGCTCCTTACTATCAGTCTTGAGTGTGACGTTATTTTATCCTTGTGTATATGGACGTTATCCTATGCTTTGTACATTAGCGTGTGAAAGTATGCATGCTTTTGTGGTCAGCTGCTTGCCCACGTGTCTGCTAACACCTACATCATCAGGTGCTTAGATCAGCAATGTGATGAGACTTGGGCTCTTTTGGAACAGCGTCTAAAAGAAAATGAGCTGGCAAAATTGAATTGATGGATTAGTCACTGAGTACTCCCAGGCCACCAGAACTGTGCTTTAAGGAACATTGGGTTTACGTTGCTGACTCAGTGAATGGATTTTAAGGCTGAGACACGGTAGACAGGCTTTTAACAGTAAATGCTCAGGTCACAACCGTATGTTTTTATATACTGTATATCAGTCATGTTAGTCAGATTGTAGCCCTGAAAAGGAGCATGCTGTGCTTCCAGATCCTTTAAGCCATGCGTAGGAGGTGCTCTCCTGGCTTTTTTGTTTCTGTGAGACGAAATCCTTTTGTAACCTGACGCCTGAAGAGTGGTTGAAAAGCAAACATAAGAGACGCTTTTGAACCATGATGCATTGGGTCACTTTAGTGGGTTCCTTTGCAGTGGATGTTTTTATATTACAAACCCCATGCAAGAATCTGTTTTCTTGGACGAGCGTCCACTTACACTCACATTCACTCTCGGGGCAATTTGGAATATGGGAAGACTCGTATGAAACCCACAGAAGCACGAAGAGAACATGCAAACTGCACAAACGTCTTCGCCAGCCGCAAGGCTCCAGCCCAGAAGCTTCTTACTGTGATGCGAGACAGAGAGTGCTAAACACTATGCCATCACACCACCATGTTGATTTAAACTCTGTAATAACTGCACCTGGTGTCATTATAAAAGACTGATGAAAAATACCATTAGTGATATTAAACATTAAAACAGAGTCATGGCAAAGAGCGTAAACTTTCCTGCAAGAACAGCTGGTCTGTTGCAGTATGACCTGAAAGCAGCAGGGCTGGAAGTTGTAGCAGTGAACTGCACCTCACCCATCTGTGGTATCAGCTCCTACAACTCTCACCGAACTCTCGATCTACTCTCTGCTCTCACCTTAACCTTAATTATGGGTCTCTGAATCACTCAGCAAAGTTTCTCTCTCTCTCTCTCTCTCTCTCTCTCTCTCTCTCTCTCTGCCTGTGTCTGTCTCTGTGTCTCTCTCTGTCTCCTTCTCTGTGTCTCTCTCTGTCTCTTTCTCTCTCCCTGTCTCTCTCTTTCTTTGTCTCTCTTTTTCTTTGTCTCT
>JBCNYG010000021.1:16646031-16663531 GCA_039654305.1 Porochilus rendahli
TCTCTGTCTCTTTCTCTCTCCCTGTCTCTCTCTTTCTTTATCTCTCTTTTTCTTTGTCTCTCTCTCTCTCTGTCTGTCTCAATTTCTCTCTTGTGTGTCTCACACACATACTGTACTCATCTCATTACTCAAGCCATTGCAGATGCCTGCTTCTCCATTCACTATGCATTAGGTGTGATGACATTTAGACCCAATCCTTGGCGCCATCGCTAAAAACAAATTAGCAACCAACCAGAATCTCTCAGGAAGAACGAGAGAGAGAGGGAGGGAGAGAGAGAGGGAGAGAGAGAGAGAGGAAGAGAAAGAGAGATGAGTGATTTTGACAAGAAATACAGCATATTTATCATGAGGAGAAGCGAGAGCGTAATTTAATTCTTAAATCACACACCAGACACATGCGTGCTGAACAGTTGCGCTTTTTATAGCTGAATTCCTTTTTAGAATCGCGACATTGACCTATGCTTGAAATTCACACATTTATGCACTGGCTTTACTAGCACGAAGAACTACCATCCTCAGAGAGCCAGAACGTATTTATGTCTATGAGTGTGTTCGTGTGGAGAGGAATGGAAAACAGTGGGTACATCATACTTTTACCAATTATGGATGCTCTCTGGCTTATGGATGAAGTCTCCTAATTGGCCACTATGCCGCAATCTTTTTGTGTGTGTGTGTGTGTGTGTGTGTGTGTGTGTGTGTGTGTGTGTGTGTGTGTGTCAGGCTTCCTATCACACTAAACTTCACTGATAAGGTCTAAGTTGCTTTAATTGGTCCCCAGTGAGGACCGTGGCTTCAGGACTAGGCCCGTATGATCCATCTGGTCTCGATTTCCTAAACTCACTGTTACTCAAGTCAGTCAGCAGTGACGTCTGCATCCTTTTTTCATTCGTGAAGCTTGACTACCTTTCTTTACTTAATTAGGACAGCTCTACTTAAGATACAGTGTTACTGTGTGTGCTTGTGTGTATGTCTGTGTGTTCGCCTCGATATGAAAATAATGTAAAAAGTGAAAGATTTTGCCACTGACAGTAAGTAACCAAATTGAACCTGAGTTTCAGGTAAAAAGGATGAGGATACACAGATGTTGACTTCCAGTACCTGAAAGAGCTTTGCTCAAGGGTCCAGCAGCGTCTCCCCAGGCTGCTCGAGGATTTAAACTCTTTGTAATTTTCTGTAATTGTCAGTTAACCCAGCCAGTCAGAGGAACAGAAGCCAATCTTACCCAGCAACCCTTCAGCTCGAAGATACTTACTTACTTATCGTGTCCACACATCCATCTATATGCAGCCGTTCCACTTCTGAACACACATCTGGGCTGTTTTGTTGAATGCAGCCAGGTCTTCATCAGCAGAGAGCAATGAATGAGATGCTCCATATTCTGTCGTTCTTTACCCCACATGCAGATGATGTCATTCTTTGGTACCAAGTCCCCATTTGTTCATCGAGGATTTTGACCTTTTCTACTACCGTCCTGAGACGATTCAAGATTCATGTTAATATAATATTCGCAAAAGCTAACAAAGAGTAACAAGCAAATACATGTGCAGGTCTGCCAAGAAGCGGGAGAAGATAAATGACAGAAGCAGACGAAAGGGATTGATTTAGTGTTTTAAAAAGAGAAGCACCAACTGCTTTCCCTGTACTCTATACATTAAGGTGTTGCTGACTTTGTGCAAAGCTTTAATGAACAGTGCTGGTTCTGGAGGAAAACCACAGAACTAATCACTTTACAAAAGCTGTGTGTGAAACTTATCCCAAGGGCAGGCGTCATGGCAGTATGATACAGTAGACATTAAAGGCTTATAATTAAAAAAATCAAAATGTGTAAATAGAGGCACTGTGACAAAGCCGATCATTGGTTCTCAACCCTTGATTTATTTATGTCTCCCATACATTCCATACTCGTCTAATCTCTCCCATTTGTGCTGTGGAAAGAGAAGTTCTTCATCTTCATCATGTTCTGTCATTTGTTTATGTACTTCTGCATCGCTGTAGTTTATGGTGTCACCACTTCACAGCTGGCACTTTTTCCTGTAGACATACAGTTTTTTTAAACACTGCTGCCTTCAGTACTGGAACACCTGTGCACAGAGGAGACAAAACTGCAAAGAATGTAAGTTTGCAAATGAAGGTTGTGACCAGAGAAGGGACATTGTTAATCCTGAGTTCACGATGCATAAAAAAAAAATCTAAATATTTTCACTATGACGTAAGATTGGTGGGAATCAAAGCTACACTTTGCACAAGTTGCCCAATTCAGTCTTGAGTGTTTGTAGAAAAATAAAGGTAAAGTTTTCCAAATATTCCGAAACAAATCCAAATAGAAGCCACGTCTTAAAATTCCTATTAATGCCAGAATTGGTACATATCTTTTTTTTTTTTAAGATATATACAATAGTGTGCAGTGAAGATTATACACCACCACTGTTGTCTAAAAGGGCTCCTAAAAAAAGGAAGTAAAAAAATTTACCTTTGTATAATTTTTGGGTGAAAATGCATTGAACAATTCTATTGTAGACAGTGAGAACCAAAACAATAATTCTGACCAGTATATTGTGGTATAAGTATGGCTTTGGTAAAACTCATGGCGTAATACAGTGATTGGCCAAGTTGGCAGAATAGTGGTAGTGATTGGTTAAAATTGCAAGAGCACACAAAATGTATGAGGATTGTTTGAACTTACATAAGTTGATGCAGTCACAAATTTCTGTACTATATATACATATGCATATGTTGATGTGAGCAGCCATAATAGCATGGCAAACATGCAAGTTTCCGAGTACATCCATGCTAGGTTTTTTTTTAAGGTTTCCCCTGCTCAAAGGTTGGAAATTATTCAGGAGCTTCACTTGAGTGCAGATTCAGGATTCTCAGGCTTTAAAGCAGTGGTCAGTGGATAGCTTTCTTCCTGAAGACTTCACCTCCATCTATGAAAGTGTCCTCCTAACCATCTCATCATTCCCTAAAGAGGTTCTTTTGTATGTTAGTTTTTCGTTGGAGATGAAACTTGCATGAAGACACATTTCAGTAGACCAATAGGAACAGAGCTGGTGGGCCACGCCCTTAAGGGGAAATAGTTTATGGTGAAGCTAACACTATTCCCATAAGGGGCTTCTGTTCATGCCAACAAAAGAGACAATGAGCAAACAAGCTACACAGAAACAGACAGTCGTCTCCTGGGTTTCTGGGTCTTGTCTTAGTTGCAACAGTTGCGCACAGGAGAGGTTTTTAAGCACAACCTTGGAATTGAATCACATGTTTTTTTTGGCAAGGCGTGTGTCGTGTTTATCCGAACAGATGCTCAGGAAGCCTGTAAAGGTTTGGTATGCATGTAAGTTGACAAGCGTCACGACGTCTTTGGAAAGCTTGCCTTGTGCTGGTACGCCTTTCTCTGCCTCACTGCGTCCTTTTAACGTCCCTGTGTGCTCCATCAGCTCTGAATAGACAGTAGTGAGGCTGTAAAATCATAGTGGTGTGTATCTGAGGGCTTAGCCACTAAGCATCAGGTTCTTCGTGTGTATGTGTGGGTATGTGCATGCTCTCTTCATATCTCAAGAGCACTGGGACAGGATCTGTCGGTTTCCAGGGAAACCGTCTGTTGCTCCTGTGCCGCCAGATGGACCTGACCATTGGAATTCATTCCTGACTGTGTGAACACACATGCACGCAAACACACTCTCACCGCACAGCCGTTTCATTTAACACAGCGATTAGTTTCCACTGTGCCTGACGAGGGTCATGATGTTTCGGGTCATGCTGTTCTTCACTTGTAGACACAGCGTGAACTCGACGCCAGTTCATGTGTTTCTCACCCTCGCTTAACTCACTTTCAGTATTCTGCAACTTAATGTAATGTTGCTATTCCAATTAGTTACACATTAGTTTTGAAAGGACACAACAGGATATAATACTAAACTCTTACCTCGAACAATCCATCTTTCCCACACCCACCCATATCAGAAACCAATTCCTGATACTTAGGAGCTCCTTAGGATAGTCCCTTTCTGTCCCTTTCTAACTGTACGTAAAATAAACAACAGGCTTCATTAGCAAGTAATGCAGAACACACACTACTTATTAAAACTGAGGTGGGTAATTTTTTCTATCTGTATACACAAACTGTTATATTGGTTGAAAGGTCTTTATACCCTGACAGCTGTCAAATATCCAGCTGCTGTCACTATATAGCTGCTGTCCCAAAAAGCACTGAACAATCATTTCCCCGCAGTCCACTAAGAAATGCTCCTGTGCATTCCGGTTTATGCCTGCCCCTACTGTGCCCAAACCAGCAGCTAGCTTTTCAGATTAACAACCCCAGCTTTACCCGAGTCTAAGGACTTCAGTACAGACACTTGACCGTGAGGTCTGTGCAAAAAGACTTTGGGTGGGCTGCGATTTCTCTGTACAGACCGAGCAAACAAGGATGAAAAGTATTTTATCATTTTAAATGTTGGCTTTTTAAATTCACTTCAGGTGCTTTTACTTTTTTATTGTGGCTGCAGTGCTATCTACAAACCACCAGATTCATCCATGTCTGTGAGAGCTTGGATGGTTTTTGGCTTCTTTCCCTTCCCATGATGAACAAAAGCTTTCTGACAAGCAGCAAGTACTTCATAGGATTTCGCAAACTCTTTATTCCTCAGGATATTTATAGATCATAGAGCATGGTGCAGCTATCTATTGGCTAACATGACGGTCAGTTACACCCCGGTCTGAGTACACAATTTATTTTGTGTTGATAGAATGTAATTAATTTTATTTCTTTTCTTTTTACTGTCCTAAATTTCTAATGCATTTTCTGAAAGTATTTCTCTCCCAATGTACTGGATTAAAAAAAACAAGTGTTATTTCTGGTTATTTTGATACTTTTTAATAAGGTTTGGTTAAACATTAATTCTGACACCCTTACTAGTGTTTGCCATTTGTACCTGCAAGTGAACTGTCCTAAGGAGGGATTTCTCCAACCTTCCTTGATGGTGTGCCTTTGCCTCGCATTGGATAAATAGCTTGTATTGTGGCATGGGTTTAATCTCTTGATCTCGCAAAGATAAATGGATGTGAATATGTGTTTAATGCGCTTTCAGGGCTTAGCATTTTCCACACTTCTTGTACCCTTCACTTGAGTATGTATTGGTAAAAAAAAAAACACAATAGAGTGAAATGTTGCTTTCCGTGGGCCCTTACTGTTTTTTTTCTTCACTCACCTTGTGTTCGTCCTCATGCATGTGTGTGGTTATGGTTGTGGTGTAGTCCGTGCCATGCAGCCCCTTCATTTGCTGTCTCCTCACACCGCACCTTTGAGCTGACATCTGTCTGAACGAGCGCCATCCCTCTGCAAGGCACAGATTGGAGAGAAGAACAGATGAAGAAAAAGGGGAGTGGGAAAAGGAAGGAGGGAGAATGAGAGAAGAGAAAGAGGAAGAAGTTTTAATGTTTACTGGCCAGTGTCACAGCTGGATAAAAGAGGAAAAAAGCAGATTGGTGTTAAAGTGTGTGCTATAATGCTTGACAGAAAAAGAACTCAACTGGTGTTTTCAGTTTTATTCATTTCATGTAATCTGTGAATCTGCCAATCATAATCAACACTGCATTTTTTTACTTGAAGTTTTGATCAGTTGATGCGACAAATTATAGGGATTTGTTCAAGTATGTCCCCCTCAGCTCTCCAGAGCCATACACCTACCCATCTGCCATCCGTCTGGCCCCTCCCTCCTAGATTCGTAGATGCTTTGAGGAACTTCTTCCTCCCTTATTAGCATTCTGGAGGCTTCCACTTGGAAGGTTTCTTAGCTTTCATCATCTTGACTCTACCCCCGAATACTCTGGCATTATTAGTTTGGAATTGCCATCTCAGCTTACTAATGTCTTCTACCTGGTATCACCCCATCATATTACTGGTGTCATCCGCCTAGCACTGCCCCACCACTTGGCTCCACCCTTCAGAACTTTGTTGTCGTCAGTTTGGCCTTGCCCAAACCTTGCCTCGGTTTTCATGTGATATTCACCTGGCATTTGCCCTTGAGCTTTCTGGCAGTATCCACTTGACACTGCCCTATCAGATATCTAACAATATTCACCTGGCCCCACCTCTCAGTCTTCTGGCAGTATCCATCTAACTTGGACATTGAATAAAAGATTTCAGTAAAACCCTTTTGAGTTGCTATTCTTTTCTTTAGAAATCCATAACCAATAATTGCACCAATTCATCCACAGACTGATTAATTGAAGACATTAATGTGTGTAAATTGTAAACTGAAGTTAAAAGCTGCATAGTATGAAAGATGTAATGTGAGTTTTACACACACTGTTCATACATTAAGTTTCAACAGCAGGATGAGTGATAGACACGGTGAATGAAATCAGACTAAAGCACTTATGGAATGAGAAAAAGCTGTCGAGATAATAAAAGCTAATGTGTGTGTGTCCACCAATGCTTTGCCCTTGGGACAGTCCACAATCAATAAGCATTTACTTGCTCTCCGTGCATAGATAGAATCAGGACACGCAAATGCACACAAACTGCAAGCTTTAAGGTCAAAGGCGGATCGTATCACCAGGGGAAAAAAGTTGATTTATTTCGGCTTCAAAATCAGTAAAGATGTTTACTTTTAAACAGGCTCACTTTAGTCACAGATCAGTAAATATAATTTATGGTCGACCACTCACTTTAAAAAACGTCCTGTCCTGAGCTTGTTGTACTGCTGATGCGTCTCACCTCAGGTCAAGTTGTGTTTTTTGAATCCGTTTTACACCCCCTTCTCTGTTTAAGACGTATATTTTAAAGAATTTATCTATGAGCATGTTATTTGCACTGCTTGTGTCACCCCAACCTCCAGCAGAGGGATAGAGAGGAGGGGGTGGGAGACATGTTTGTCTTTGTGGTACCGACAGTGACCATGGGGAGAAAAAAAAGAGAGAGAGAGTGTGTGAGAGAGAGAGAGAGCCTGAGATGGATGCACACCAGGGGGAGGGAGAGAGCGCGAGAGGGAGGAGAAAAGACGAGCGAAGGGGAGCCTGTAGCTTCAGGAGCCTTCAGAAGAGGAGGAACGAGGATCTGGCATGCTGGAAGATGGTCTCAGTAAGAGGAGAACTGAGCGTTGCCTATAATTTAATGTTCAGTAGCTTGGATTCCTGCTCTATGGGTAATAGATTAGAACCTGTCCGGGTTCTACCATTCTTGCATCTTTTTTCCCCCTCTCTCTTACAACAGCATCTGAGTAGGGAAAGGAATATTTTTGATAATCTTTTTTTGCACTGGTTGAGTGGTTTGTTCCTGCTCTGACTGTTGAGTGCTGATTCAGATCGCTGCTTTTTATTCATTTATTTTTCACAACAGCAAGCAAGCGAGCGAGCAAGTGAGCGAAAGGGGGTTGGGGGGGTGTTAGAGACAGAGAGGAGACTGTTGCTGCTCCAATGCTGAGCTCTACAATCAGATCTGTTCTATCTGGAATTGCTGCTTCCTGTGGGGAAGGTGACATTTAAGTGTGCGGTATTAATATTTCTCTCTGATGCTTTTTTTTTTGTAGGAGTGGCTCCTGCCAAGAAAAGCCCCAAACTGGTGAGTTTTTTATTTACTAAATTTCTCGATGTCCTCCTGTTTAATTTTTTCTCTTTCTTGGTCTGCCGTTTTTACCTGCTGTTGCTTAGTTCCCATTCTGTTATTGTGTTTTCCCCTCCGTGTATGTGTGAAAGAGTCGGAGTGTGTGGCAGAGATAATTGGAGGTGTTTGAATGTTGTCAGTGATCAGTGTGAGGAATCTTGGGATGCTGTGCTCTGATTCCCTGGGAGGAGGGTTTGTTTGTGTTCATCTCAGTACCAGATTTTCAAACGTCTTTAAAGACAGATTGGAGCTGGAACAGCTCCAAGAGCACCTCCTACAGGAGTGTGTGCTTAAAGGTAGTGGTTAAGTCAGCTGTTTATAAAACATAATCTCTCTCTGACCTGTTTTTCTTATGTTTTAAAGTACAAGGCTAAACATGTTGAAATGATAGAAATATAGACTGTATACAATCCATGTAGTTGGTACTGCTACGTATCAGCGAATGCGATATTCAACAGAGGGCACTACTGATCCACGCTGTAGAAATGAACTTGGAAATCTTTCTCACATGGAAACACAGGTGGATGTTATGATATGAGCCTAATAAAGAGTTGGGGTGAGGAACAACTTAAGAACCTTAAAAGATATTGGTTTTAACCTAGAATTTGTTTCAAAGTAGAAACAACCTCTTTAAAACGAATACTTCTGATTTTCCACCTAAAGAATCTTTAGGGAATCTTTTCCCCGCTTTCTCTCTTTGAAAATGAAATTAGACCTGTTCTATACATGTTTACCTTGTACAGCTCCTGTAGAAGGTTAGAAACCTTTTATGCAAAGAAATCTTTCAAACATATCAAAAAGATTCCCGAGTTAATAAATCTGGAAGAACCCTAAAGGACCAATAGTTTATGCTTCAGATTAAGTAAAACCTGATTAACCCTCCATAGAACTCTCGGATCTCAGGGAAATGTTATACTTAAAGGCTCTTTAGGAGTTTGAGTTCTTCAACTTGTCTCTTGGGAGAAACCATGAAGCCTTAAACCCAACACCAGAACACTTAGCATTTTCAAAAGGTTTCAAATAGAATCTTTTTAGAATAGAATCATTTAAATCCTTGGAGAACCATTCTCTGTCTGATGTAAAACCGTGAAAATGGTTAAATCTGTCATCATTAGAGTTTCTTTTAAACCATACAGCAGTAATTTTACCCTTTACAAAAGGCTTCAGGAACCTCTTTAATCCAAGAGTTGTTGATGAACCTCTTTTGTTTACATGCTTAAGAAAAAAAAAGCATTAAAACTAGGATCCTAAACAGTTCCTCAGATTGTGCCTTTGGGGGAACCTTAAATCTAGCCCCCTGTACAGTTTACTAAGTGTATGCCTTTGGGGGAACCTTAAATCTAGCACCCTAAACAGCTCCTGAGCTTGTGCCTCTGGGGGAACCCTAAATTTAGTACCCTAAGCAGTTCTTTAGCTTGTGCCTCTGGGGGAACCCGTAAGTTTAGTACCCTATGCAGTTCCTGAGCTTATGCCTTTGGGGGAACCCTAAATTTAGCATCGTTTACAGTTGGTCAGCTTGTGCCTTAAGGAGAACCTAAACCTTTTACTTTAGGTTAAAGTTAGTACCTGTTTAATAAGATTAAAGATCTTATTCTTATATTAATCGTAAACTTGTTAATCTTTGATTAAATCATTGATGAACATCCTAAAGTATAATTAAACATTTTAGAATATTATTAAAAACATGCATCTCTAGATTCCTGATTATTTTATTTATTTTTAATTCTATAATATTTTTGGGAAATATTTTAACTTTGCACTCCTTAGACATTGGGTTGCAGTATGAACACCATGTAGTGTCGTGTATATTGCAATACTGATATGTATAATGTGGAAGTAGAGACAAGTGGATTCCACTCATGTTCTTGCTTTGTGGTAATCTTGGATCCCAGTTGGCAAACTGCTGTATGCAGGGCCTTCGTAATTTCATTCAGCTGCATACAGCAATATAATGTTTTCTCATGCGGGATTTCCTTTGCAGATATGAACTAATTGTTTTCTACACTGATTCAAGTAGGTGAGAGTACACCAAGTGACAGCAATAACAGTGAACTTGATACGCTGTATGTGGATTTCCCCCACATATTCTTGTTCCATCTGTAAGCCAGTATGAGTATTTAATCCATCCCAGTCAGGCCTCAAAAGGATTCAGGCTGGGAAACAAAAACTGCTTCACACCTACATAGCAGTAACTTACAAATATTTGACAAATGAGCAGGAAAAGCAATATGGTGGTTTTAGGAAGGTGCCTGCCCACCATGAGCCACCAGTACAACTTCTCTGCACCTTTAGTTTGGATGGTGGATTTGAATTACAAATGTAACTTAAAAATCACCCAGATATGCTCATTTGGGTACCAAAGCCTGAGCTTCTCAGCTTGTATTGCTCTTTGAACTGTTTTTATGTTTCATATAACTCTAATTCTCACTCAACTTGTATCCACTTAATCTCTACATGTATGCTCTCATCTCAATGCCCACAGCAGCCGCTGGAGAGAAAAGACAGCCAGGGTAGCCACCGCAGCGTTCCCTCGGACTCACCTCTCCACTCAGTACAGGCTCCATCAACAGAGACGGCGGCTCCGCCTCCCCCCGCCCAGCCTCTGCCCGGCCTGCCCTCTCAGGAGCCGGGAACAGACGGCACGCTCGCCAAGAAACCGGACCCATTCAAAATTTGGGCCCAGTCCAGGAGCATGTATGAAAGTAGGCGTAAGTAATATGGGATTTTGGTGGAGGGTGCTTGGGGAGCGGGAGCTGTTTTGTTAATGGAAACCTGTAAAAGGGGAATAATTTGGGACAGAGAGGAATCTTGGTCTTTAAGAGGACTCTATCTTATGCATTGGGTATTCTCATTTTGGCTTTGGTGAACTTTCCTTCTTACTCCTATAAACCTTAAACTTACTTTTGAACTTCTTTCCATGAGCTCTTTTTATTTTATTTACTTTAATTTCAACCATGGTGGGGAATAATGGACAAGGAGTGTTTTTGTTTTTTTTTTGTTTTTTGGCAAAAATACCCCATTCTCCCCAATTGGATGTTAAAGCCTTTTAATTCATGTTTGCCGTATTGCTAACCTCAGACTTCTGTTCTGCTTACTCCATCAAATCTTATGCCATCCATCTAAAAATCCTTCCAAAGCCCGTTCTCCAGTCACAGCGCAAAAGTCGGTGTATCATTGTGTAGCATCACTATCGTGAACGCGCTAACTGAATCAAAGGTCTGCACTTAAAGGCGAACAGTTAAATATCAGTGGAAGTTTGGTTCCTGTTTGGCTAACAGTACACTGTATTTTATAGTGTTATAGACAAAAAAAATTACAAAATAATGACCTTCCAAACTGAAAACCGAGTTTGGCATTAGCTTGCATGGCTTACAATTCTTTCCAGTCTCTTCAATAAAGAAAAGCCACATCTACGATCAGTCCCCAGCCACACCCTCTTCTTCGTAGAGTAAGGTACTGTCAGCAGCGTCGATTCCGGAACCTATAGGAGAACCAGGGCTTTCTCTGCCAGTGCTTCCATTAGATCCATCAATAACATTAGAGTAATCCTAGAGGTATCACCATCTGCATCAGGCAAGTGCTTGACTTCCTGTTTGATAGTGGTATAAATTTCTCTGGGCCTGTGTGTTTCCTTTTTGGTTAAATAGTGATTTAATTGAAGAACCTGTAAAAATCTTGATTTCTGAGCCTTGACTCCAGCAAAGAGAGATATAATTAAAATATCACTTTGCAAACCATTAGCTCTCTCTGAGTGAGAATATGCTGTCTGATATTGCTGTCAGGCACCATTATATCGCACTGCCTTCCTGTCCTCACATTGTGTAGTTATAATTAGCCTTTGCGATGATCTGACCCTTTAGAACAAAGGTGCCAGAAATCAACCAATACTGCCCTGGCTCTATGGGCTAATTATACCTTCTCCCTCTGTCAGTGTTCTCATATGCATTAATGCCATTAAAAGGCTCTGACAAATGTGTAAATAACTGAAAGAAGTTGAAGACAGTCAAATCCCAAATTCCTTTTATGTCTGCATGTCAGAGACGAGTCTCCTAATTAGCCAGAATACCCTTCACCCAACGGCAAGAAGTTGCATGAAAGGACACATGGTTCTTGGGTCTGGAGATTTTAGCGGCTAATCTTTCCTCCAGCGACCCCTGCTTTTATGCAACTCTTTCATTATTGAACACTTTAAAGCTCCGACCAGCAGCTCTGCCCACGGATCTGAGCAGGAGTTAGGAATCAAAGAGGATCTGGTGGAAAAAATTGGAAGAGGGAAACTTGCTTCTGAGACAGCTTACATTAACTTTGTTTTATTATGATTGCGTGGGCACATGGTTTTAAGTTGTGGCCCAATGAAACATGAGGTCTCCGTTCAAGAACAGCCAATCTATCTGTAATGAGATGGAATTAGAGGCAGATCAATTAGATTCTTGTCAATAGCTGCTTTTGAAGGCTGTAACCTGTGCTTGAGCAGCCCTGAAGAGGGTATTACAGAGTTCAGTTTAAACACACAAAAGTATCATTAAGTGACTTCAGCTTAAGCGAATGGGAGCTGAAAGCTGGGGCGCACCATAATAGGCAATTTGGAGACCCATTTCTGCATCCTAATGGATACTGAATGGGTTGGGGAACTGACCACTCCCAATAGCAGCCATTTTGTGCTCTTTCAATTCGTGCCCTCTTATTGCCTGGATCATCGAAATTTTAAGGGTTTAACTAGTGTTGATTTCAAGATCACCTTCACTGAAGAAGATAAAACCCTTTGCAATTTCACACCCACATTTCCTTTCCAGTGATTCAAAATAAAAGTTAGCATTTGTGTCTTATAGTATGTTGTCACTTCAAACAGTCCAGCACACTGCCATTATTGCTGAATCCATGACTGCCTGGACAAGCATATCACTTTTTGTGAGGCTTTTTCCTCTACAGTGCCAAATGCAATGGTTCGGAGCAGAGCATATATTGTACTAGTTCCAGGGTTGCTTCCTTTTTGCCTCAGTTTAGCATCAGACAAACCATGCTCAGTGTCATTTTTTCCCAGTACAGTTCAAAATCCATCCTCAGCACATCTGAAATTTTCATGCACTAGATATTCATAGATGGATCTTATATTGCTGCAATATTATTTCAGTGTCTGGTTAGCACAGAGAAATGACAGTGTAACTCAGCACCATGGTCAGTTAAGAGAATGCTTGAGCTAATTGGCACTGTTACCAACAATCACACTCTCAATAGAATAAGCAGGAAAGGAGGCTACCCATGATTCAGTAGACAGATTGTAGCCAATCTGCTTCTGTTCCTGGTGCTCCCCTAGTGCAACTCGAGTGTGCCGAATAAACCCAAATCCCTTTATCAAATTCCAGGGGTCTGTCACACAGAAACCTCCATTTCAACAAGTAGTTTTGGGAACTATAGTAAAGCAGGATTCTGTGTTTGGTGATGCTTAAGTCTTCACAGCTTCTGAGATAGATAGTTCTGACTGCAGGTTAGTGGTCCTACATTCTAACCCTAACTAGGCTTCAGCTTGAGCGTGTCTTGGCTCGCACTTAATGTCTGGTGGTTTGATAGGCAGTTTCCAGCAAACTTCTGTAGTTCATTATTCCATATTAAGAGAAGCTGATACTGAACCAGTAGCCTTGTGTTTACAGAAGACTTTGTAAAATTTCACATACAGCATCATGTAGGAACCACAGGTTAGGGATAAGTTCATCCCACTAACAGTTGACATCCTGATGCTTTATGCTAATAGACAGAGAGGGATTCCTGGAGTCGTCTACTGACGTCACCAATAATCTTCTTAAAAATGCACTGAGGTTACGTATTCAGTCCAAAAAGTTTCATATTTAGCCTTCATATTCAGAGCAAGATTGAGTGTTATCCCATCGGCTGGTTGTTTTTCCACATTTTCGAATTGCTAATGTAAATTAATGACTATTCCTGGCACCATATGAGAAGCTTGAATAAATAAGAGATGTATATGTTGCATTATACCCTTTGTTCATTTCTGCAAGTCCATTATTACCTCATTCAGGCTGCAGTGATTTACAGGATCATTTTCACAGGGTAATAGCTGCCGCTGCAGGACTGGCTGTCGATTGTAAGGCCTTCTGAAAAATTGAACCTGATCGTATTTCTGATTGGGTCTGACCCCTGGTGCAACTGTTAAAATTATGACATTATTAGTGCTGCTGCTGCCGCTTTTTACCTGTGTTTCTTGGCTGCTGCTGAACTCGTGCACTGAACAGAACAGTGGGAATGATTAAGACCATTTGCGTCATGCCGCAGGTGAATTGACCATGGCCTTGGGTTATTTGTTCCATTTCAGTGCCAGATTACCAGGAGCAAGATATCTTTCTTTGGAGGAAGGATACAGGCTTTGGGTTCCGGATCCTGGGAGGGAATGAGCCAGGAGAGCCAGTAAGTATTTTGTTTTTTTATTATTTAAAAATTTATATTTTTATTCTTAATGAAGAAAGGTACAGCATCCTGTGTTACTGGTGTATTAACTCTGAACACTTCATCTTAGAGAATTGATACACATATCAGAGTGCATTATTGAAGCTTGTCAGTAATCAGTGTACAAATTCAAAGTTTTTATATTGTGTCCTAATCTAAGGGGTATGTAGGAATCAGTCTGTCTGTCCATCGTCTGTCAATGCTTGTAAGTGCAACTTCTCCTGAACCTCTTGATGGATTTTAATGAAACTTTACACAGTTTTGGAAAAGGCTCCACGAATATGGTATACCGGAACCGTTGCTATGGGCCATCCGGTCTCTGTATTGCCAGAATCAGAGCTTGGTCCACATTGGTAACAACATGTAGAACTCGTTTCCAGTGAGGGTTGGACTGCACCGGGGCTGTCATCTGTTCTGCTCACAATATTTAGGATAGCATTTCTAGGCACAGCCATGGAGTTTAGAGGTTCTGGTTTGATGGCCATAGGATCTCGTCTCTCGTCTTTTTGTAGATGACGTTGTTTTTTTGGCTTCATCGAGCCGGGACCTTCAGCTCTCGCTGCAGCGATTTGCAGCTGAGTGTGATGGGCCGGGATGAGAATCAGTGCGAGGCCATGGTTCTCACCTGGAAAAGGGTGGAATGCACCCTCCGGGTCTGGAATGAGGTCCTGCCCCAAGTGGAGGAGTTCAAGTATCTTGGGGTCTTGTCCATCGACAGGTGGGTTGGTGCAGGCTCAGCTGTGAAGCGTAGCTTGTACCGGTCCGTCGTGGTGAAGAGGGAACTTAGCCAGAAGGCAAAGCTCTTGATTTACCAGTCGATTTATGGTCCTATGCTCACCTATGGTCACAAGCTTTGGGTGGTGATCATTGTATCTGCTCAGACTGCTTCTTGTAATAATGTCACTAAAATCCTCCTTAAAATCAAAATAAAAACAGCTCAAAAATAAGTTTAATTTCTAAGGCTTGAGCATTTTTGTCGGAATTTTATCCTTTTCCACCCCAGTACCACTAAACATAGACTCTGATATCAACAGTTTCATTTTATATTCTACAATAAATATTGAGCAGGCCATACAGTCTTTTAGTCTTCAAGCCGTGGATCATTATAAAATACTTCGTCATGACTGCAGTCACTATTACAAATTAGGTGCTGCTTGGCTTTGTGATGAAAACATGAGTAATGCCCTTCTTGAAGGCCCTGACTATTCACGGCACACAGTACAACACAAATGTGAACCTGGGTCTCTGCATTCGACCGGTGTGTTTCAACAGAAATGTTCAAGGATATACCAGGCACATGATGGAGAATGTTTCTCTCTTCAAGTATGATGAAACCCAGTGTCAGACAGTCTGATCACAAAACAATCAATCCTTTTCGAATTCATCTCTGGTGTATCTGTATGCTTAAACTTCATAATGTGTGTGTAACTACGTGAAACTGCAGTCAAATACAGTAAAGTGTATAGTGCAATAATATAATTAGACCTTTCCACAGAGGCTCCTGTACTAAAATGGACATAATTACTGATAACTGATTGATTTGGTGTTGAATTTTAATTAGTATACATGATCACCTGAGGTAAAGATGATATATTTTATCAGATCATTAACCCTTTAATTGTATTATTAGAGCTTTTTGCATGGTGTTTTCCTTGATCGTGGTGTTCCGTAGGGCTTAAAGCCACCAGATCTTTATGTATTGTTTTGTTTTTCATTGTAAAATTAATTTCCTTATTGATTTTTTCCCACAAACTATGTATAAATAAAACTTATGGAAACGTTCCAGTTTTGTTACCTTAAACAGCTTTATTAAAAAGAAAGAAACCCTGTTATAACTATATTATTTTCATCAAGCAAAAATACTTCTGACTCCACTTTGATGAGTAATTTCCTCAGATCTTGGTATCTTGCTAAATGATTTTCGTCCATTTGTTCTCCGAAAAGCCAATTTGATGTAATCAATGGCTATATGAAGGTAAACTGGATAGGTAAAGTGGGCAGGAGGTTGGTTCCAAGCAGCTGGAGCCAATTCATCGTTTGTACTCGAATCATCATTGCACTCATTTAATATGATTTGTTCATTCCATACACTGAAATCTGCGCTCGTTTCAGTGCTGGTTTGATGAATAACAGCCGCTGTATCCATTGTGTTGTCCATTAAATATTATAATTAAAGTTGTCAGCGACCCTTCGGTCTTTTGAAGCCTGTACTTTTTCTTTCATGCACTTACAATTCCAAAGCCTTTTGAAGATGGTACACATGTAACTTGACAGTTCTCAACGTCAGCTTTCACGGGTCACTCATTTCCATGTACAGTTCCTAATGCTCCACATTATAACAGCCTCAAACTACAACAGGGCCTCTACTATGGCTTGTGTGTGTGTGTGCGTGCGTGTTCGTGTGTGTTTGTGTGTGTGCGTGTATGAGTGAGTGCTTGTATCTGAGAGTGTGTTTTTCATCATAGTAACACAGCGCCTGCTTTCATCTTGGCTTCATTGTCTTAGAAAAATATCTCCCAGGCCACCCATGTTCTCCATTCAGGCTGCCAAATGACTTTGAATCTCATTCAAATGGACATGCTGGCTACTCGGCCCATGTTTTTCCACAGGGACTTGGACCATGATGGGTGTACTAGTGTGGCGAGCACCAGTCATCAATTTAATTACAATTAGACCAAAATTTGAATGCAGGACTGCAGCCAGCCTTCAGAAATCCACAGATAAACCCTGTTAGTTGAGTTCTTTAGTTGAGTTATTTAAACTTAACATAGACAAAAAAAATTTTTTGATTATGACTCAACGTGGATTAAAAACCTAGCAAAAATAGTTCTGTAACATTGTAACACCTTGTCATGTACATTCATGGGTGTCTGGGATGGGAGGGTGAAACCAACCAATTTTTTTCAGGAAAAAATCTTTCCTGAACCACCTAGGATTTTAAGAACATTGTTGAAAAAAGAACCATTGTTGAACTTTCTTGAGAAAGGAACCTTCTCAAAAAAACCTTTATCATTCTCCTTCCTTCCAGATTTACATTGGCCACATTGTGAAATACGGCGCTGCAGACGAAGACGGGCGTCTGCGCTCGGGAGACGAGCTGATCTGTGTGGACGGGACGGCCGTGGTGGGCAAATCCCATCAACTTGTGGTTCAGCTCATGCAGCAGGCAGCCAAGCAGGGCCATGTCAACCTGACTGTCAGACGCAAGACGGGATACGGGGGTGAGAAATAACCCAGATCCATAATGTTACGGCTACACTTTATCAACTCAATGTACCACATTTTACGGTTTCCATTTTACTTTGTCCCAAATTATTCTAGTAAATATGCTTTTGTTTTTAGAAGTTATTTAGTTATATGGGTTGGTAATGTCAGGCTACAGTCGATTCCCAAAACAAAATAGTGTATTTGTGTGATTAAAAAGGTTAATCTTTAGAAAGCAAT
>JBCNYG010000021.1:16676909-16688073 GCA_039654305.1 Porochilus rendahli
ATATACGTATATATATGTGTGTGTGTGTGTTTATAGGTGTGTGTATGTGTGTATTTATGTATACATATATGAGTGTGTGCTGTTGCTTGGGTCTATCTGTTGGCTGCTGTGCTGGCGTATATGGTGTTCTGGGTTTTCTGCATATCTGTGTCCTATTAATGTTTATTTTCGACTCAGGACAAAAAAGGACAAGGACAATCTCTTTGAACAAAATAAACTCATTTTCCATTGCAAAAAAATCACAAAGAAAATTGGTTTCTGGTGTTTAAATGATCTCCTTCTCTCTTTCTTTCTTTCCCTTTTCTTGTTTAAATCGGTTGTGGTGGTGTCTCTACCTCCTCTCGCAGCGATGGCCGCTCCACAAGCCACAGCCAGTGCGAGAAACGAAAAGGCAGGAGAGGCTGGTTTCTTCCAAAACCAGACCACGGTTTGTAGCTGCCGTGTCCGTGCTGTGCTGTGCTGTGCTGTGTCATCATTGTTCGTTCTGTCCATTCACCCACAACGCATTGCAACCCAATTCTGTGATGGCGCCTCTCATTTCAGTGGATTTGCGCATTTACTCTTTGATCACACATTCCTGCTTCTGTTTCTCACGGTGACTTTCATATGGGAAATGTTTCCATGCCACAGATGTTTCCATGCCACATTACCAGGCTGAAGGGACACAAATCTGATTTTCTGCTGTAATATAACACACTGTGTGGACACAGATATCTGATCTTGGTCAGATTGGCTGAGGCTTTTCCCCTCAATGCAGATTGATATGCATTCACACATCACTGTTAAACATCATCCAGTGTGTCGACATCTCCGCAGTGATTTTGTTAAAGGGAATCATTCACATTAGCCTTGCAAGTGCTGAACACATCAAACCATACTTTATCCAACCGCAGCATGTACTTACCAGAGTGAAGAACCTACGCAGACTTCGAGAGGTTCCACAGAAATCACAGCTTGCACATATGTGGTAAAGTACTCTGCCGCACGCCTTCCGATTTGGCCTTTTGGGGAATCGATCATGCAGTTTATTAATTACAAATATTGCCAATGCATACATTAGCACTCATGTCTTAGAAACACACTCCAAGTATCCTTTTTATTCAGTTTATTAATTGAGTCAACAGAGTGTTTTTTTTTTTTTGTTCCTTTGTTTTGTTTTGTTTTGTTTGTTTTTTGAAACCAATATCCCTTAAGAGGGATGATAGTGAAATCGGTGACCTTGGGAACTGATTAAAGAAGAACTGGAAGTAAGCCACCAAAACTGAACAATTCAATGAAGAAACTGCCAAAGAAATCGACGTGCACATGGTGATAAGTGCGTTTACATTAAACAAAAGATACAGGTTACGAAAGTGTGAAAAAAATAAGATGGATATGATCTCAGCAAATAACCAGAACTGTGTGAAGAAGGTTTTACAGTACTATGCTTCATGAATGATAAAGTGGTTTTACCCAAAGTCCAAACCAGACCAAAAGCCTATAGACAGGCGGGAAGCCCACTGCTTAAAATTCGTCCAAGACCTGTCCACAAATCAGCCTCAAGAATTCATTCCTGGAGATACAATTTTTGTTGAGTTTTGTTGCACGTGTTGCTGCATTCTGTCTGAATATAATCTAAACCCTCGACACACATCTGCTGTAATAAGAAGGTTTGTCTGAAACAATTTTATTTCAACCTGATTTTTTTCCCATCACGCCTAAAAATTGTTGCTGTGCCATATGCATATAACTATTTTACCATTTAATCCATACTTTGTCTTGATCATCAGAACTCATCATACAAGACCTAGACCAAGAGCCTGGCTTTCAGTTAATATCTCATTCTCTAGTCCCCAAAATTAGTTTGAGGGCCAAGCCATTACCATCTGCTAAAATGATTCATATGAATTTTTTGCAAGTGTGATTAATGACTATTTTTTCATGCCACTAGATATGTAGCTGCTATTTTTTGCTGTGTTAATGGCTCTAGAGTTGGGGTGGCATGGAACTCTAATACACAGGATTCAACTGAGTGCTCTAGAACATATTTCAAGATTTTTAGCACTCCATCACTCCTGAATTCCTAACCGTGCTTGAATTAATCATTAGATTGAAAACTCAAGTCCAACCTAGGCAAGGTCGAGTAGGCCATATCTTTTATTTGCTTTTGTTTTTTGCTTTATTTTACTCGTTGTTTATGTTCCAGATGGCAGCAACGACAACAACGGCAACATCAGTAGGACTGAAGCTGTTTCGGAAGTGAACACAGCACCTCCCAGCAGTCAGCCCCACCAGCCATTGGATTCCAGCTCGACACAAGACCTTCATAAAACATCCCGGAGTGAGGACAAGAAGTCACGCGAGTCAGGTCAGCACAAGCATGGCCATCGCTCCAAGCATCACCATAGCAACCACAAACACCGCTCGACAGACAAAAATGGCAAGACCAGACACCATAATAAGAAACATTCCAGCAGTTCTGAAAAGAAAAAAGGCGATGGGAAATACAGCAAGGATGACTCGTACCACCATCAACACCACCGGAGGCACCATTCGCCAGAGAGGAGGCGCCGGGCAAGGAGCGCTGAGAACACTCTGGACAACCGACATGGACGCCGGCAAGGCCGGTCACCGGAAAGACGCCACCATCGCAAATCCTCTCCCCACCGTTCACCACATAGGTCAGGACACCGTCACAGATCCCCTCAGCGCCACAGATCCCCATATCGCTCGCCATATCGCTCTGGATACCAATCCCCGCGTCGACAAGCCGACCTTCCTTTTGATAAGCCACGTAATGGCAAACCACAGCGAGATGAGGATTTGGCTTTGACTGAGCCTCCATCTTCCGTGCGTGCTTCCCAATTGGACAGCTTCCTGAATGAGGTGCCAGCAGTAGATCGGCTGAAGAGTCCCTTGCCACGGATGTCATATGATAGCTTAGAACATGGCAATGGCCATACATTACCAGGAAAGTCCTACAGTCATCTAAACAAGACTAACACCCTTCCCATACAGTTTGGAAAGAAAAATGATACCAGCCCCAGGTTCTATGATCACTGGAACCGTGATGACACCCTCCTCCGGCAGCCCTTTGACAACACACTACGCCTACTTCCATACGACCGTGTGAACCACAATGAAGCTCTTCGCCGAGAGCCCTATGACAGTTTTTCAGCCATGGAGCGACCATATAACGGTGAAAGCCTGCCCCGGAAAACCTACCAGAGCCTTCCCCGCGTCAGAACCCCTGACTCTAATACAGCTTTTGAGAAGTACAATTCGCTGATAAGGGGTCGCTCTCCTGAAAGAAGGAATCTATTATCCCGAGCGGACTCTCCAGAAGCAGCCTACTACAGAGCCAGGAGCCTTGAGCCAGACATGTTGCCTGGAAGAGGTTCCCAAAACCTGGTCTCCTCGGAGGAGGAAGACAAGGAAAGCAGTGTAAGAAATTACTACAGCAAACTGAAGTCCAACTATAGTGAAGTCAACAGCAAACCCCTAGAGCCCAGGAGATGGGCCTACAAAGAGAACTCCAACGATCTCAGCATCTGACAGACTGCCGCAGAACAGCCAACACACCCTCGCTCCACACAAGCGCTCAGCTGAGGACCCTGTATACTATGCTATGAATTTGACATTCCTGAGTTTTCCTAGACAGATTACTTGAGAACTTGTAACAAACAGCGGAAGAATGGTTTTTGCTGTATGTTCCAGAAATTGTTGGTCGTTTCTTTTTGGGTTTTTTGCTTTTTTTTCCCTACAATTTCACAAACAGTTCTACATCTATCAGAGATTGACGACTATGTATAAAGAAATCAATTATGTGCCTAATAGTACCATTCTTAATGGTTTTTATTTTATAAAGGGCAGTCTTTTGAACTACTGTCTTGATTCTAGTATTTTTTGGTTTCAGAGACCACACCCATGCACCGAGCATCTCTCCTCACCAGGTGCTCACATGTATGCTGTGCATGTCTTTACACTTTCAGTGTCTTTCTTCTTTATTTCAGTCTCTCTCTCACTCTCTCTCTCTCTGTCTCTCTCTCTCTCTCTCTCTCTCTCTCTCCCTCGGTGCCAATGATTTTTACACATTTGACCAGAGTATAGCACAAGTCTGCATTCATTTGTATATTTTTGACAGTTTGCAGTACGTGTACATTCAGAGGTGATCATTTTACAAGAATGAAGGGAACATGAAGTTAAAAATATGATAATGTGAGAATAAAATCTATATACACGATCTTCATTTTTGTCTTAATTTTCTGCATTTGAAGCCTACAGTTTGTACACCGCAGGTTAAATTCCAACCGGCCATTATCGAAATAGTGGGAAAGACACCAGATCATTTGATTTGGATTTTTTTTTTCTAACCTGCACTCCAGGAGTATCAGGTTTTTGGAGGATACACAATGATATCTTCATTCTAATTCCAAGAAGATAAGAAAAGGAAGGAGTGAATAATCTGACCATGGATTAGCCATCTATTACAAATCCAGTGAGGTGCCTCTCCTCCTACAAGGTTATCTGCTGAATAGAAGAGCGAGTTGTGTTTTCTGATACGGTGAGCTGAACAAGACGCAGACTGCAGAAAAGAAGTGCAGGGCATCTGAGGTTGTGTTCATAATACAGTTCAGGCAGCAACATTATTATTCACGTCCATATCTGTGTTCTGTCTATGTGCTATTTTTCTTACTGGATTTGTTTATTAAAAAATCAGGGAGTAATGTGATAATCTATGTCCCCTCATCATTAAACAGTTAATATTTCTTCAATCAAGTGCCAAAGTTCCATAGTTCTGATCCGTGGAGCTTTGGCAGGGTAGTTAGCAGGGGTTCAGGATTGTTATTCAGGAGCCATTCTGTTCTACCTGCAACATCTCACTGTTTGTTCTGCCACATTTCAGTCCTTGTCTGAAGCGATTATTTCAGACAGATGGACAACCGAATGATAAAATGATGGCTAATTATATTTAGAAAACAAATTATAACTATTTCTTTTAAACCAAACATATAGAGTAAGAGTGTAATGCAATGACTGTATCTTATCCAAAAATTCATTCTTTCATTCATCTTCTGCTTTTTCCGGGGCGGGTCGAGGGGGCAGCAGCCTAAGCAGTGAGGTCCCTTTCCCCAGCCACTTCCTCCAGCTCTCCCGGGGAGGCACAAGGCATTCCCAGACCAGCCAAGATACGTAGTCCCTCCAGCGTGTTCTGGGTCGGCCCCGGGGTCTCTTCCCGGTTAGACATGCCTGAAACACCACACCAGGAAGGCGTTCGGGAGGCATTCCAATCAGATGCCCAAACCATCTCAACTGGCTCCTCTCAACGCAAATGATCAGGAAGAAATCTCATTTCAGTTTCTCATGCCAGTTGCTTCACACTCAGCTGTGAATCGCTCCAGCGAGAGCTGATGGTCCCGGCTCGATGAAGCCACAAGGACATCATCATCTGCAAAAAGCAGAGACGAGATCCTATGGCCATCAAACCAGAACCGTTATCCATAAAAATTATGAACAGAACCGGTGACAAAGAGTAGCCTTGGCGGAGTCCAACTCCCACTGGAAACGAATTCGACCTTACCAATGCGGACCAAGCTCTGGCTGTGGCAGTTCAGAGACTGAATGGCCCGTAGCAACGGATCCGGTATTCCATATTCCCGGAGCAAAAAAAATTATCTTAAAATTTCTTTGGGTTTGCTTTTTGTATGTCACTTGTTGCCTTTGAACAAAATTCTGACCACACCAATGGATGGATTTTCAAAAATCTTGGGGGCAGTACCCTTCATGAATCACAGAGATGATTTGATTTTGGCATGTCAAGATCAAAGGTGAACATCAGAGCAAAGTCAGAAGGTTTTGGGGAAAAGAGCACTTATAACTTCGAACCGAGAGCTGGGAGACATTCTGCTACTATGGAGCACTAATAGGACACCATACATGTATGAGACAAACACCTTTGATCTTAAGTGATCTTAAACGGTCAAACACAAGTCGTCATCTTCAAACCAGACAGGGATCGTTTGCAAGTTTGGTCGTGTCCACCAGTACCCCTATAGGGCCCATACATGCTGCACGTTGGCGGTACCTTACACTCTGATTATCTTTAGACTTATTTGAACGGATTGAAATGAACAGTGTGTGTGGTCTAAATCATAAGTTATTTTAACTTGAGTGGCAGTGCAAAGTTTACATTTTTGAGAAGTACAAGATAATTAAAAAAATCTAATCAGGCAGTTATTTTTGCTTGAAACTTTTTGCAAAATATTTAATTGGTGACTATGTTCCAAGATGTCTCACTCATATAAATGGGAAAAGCATCCCACTTACAAAACTTCTTTCATGCCTAATGGGATCCTAGTCCTGATTCTCATCTTTAGTCTCTTTCAGATTCTCTGTGAGGAAAGAAAAAAAGTGTCCCACATATCTGTACATTTGAATCTGTTTAGCACACGGTATCTATAGAGGAAAAACTTCTGTTTACTTGGAAATAGCTTATAATGGAAGTGTAATGAGAGTGCAATGAATTGCATCAGAAGGCATTTAAAAATACATGACTTAATAGCTAAGCATTTCAAAACTAAAGTTTGTACCCTTGAAAAATAAAATACTGAGGATGACGTCGACCCAAAAGAAAGTTGTACCATCTCCTTTCTGTTTTTCTTTCTGTAGTTTTCCCAATCTTACCGACACCAAAATAATTCACTCACTGTCTCACTCATTTGTTGAACTGCCTAATCCTGGTAGGTTGCGGGGGAGTGCAGCCTGTCTCAGAGGCTGTAGTGGGTCCATGGAGGAAGTCAGAAACGATATGGTAAAACTGTAGTATGATGTTTTGAACACAATTCAACTTGAATGTCTTCGTCTGTGTTACTGCTTTCCCTGAGTTAAAAAAAACACACACAAAAAAACCCCAACAGTGTTTAACTCTTAAGTGAACAGTAATTCACTTTGAAAATGTTTAAGAATTTCTCACCTGTGAACTGAACTGCATCCAATTATTATTAAGACTCTGTTGTGGTAATTTCTAGAACTTTCAGGCCACCTTTGAGCATTTAAATAGTTGGTATAGAAAAAAAAATCTTCATCACATCACAGGTTCTCTAGCAAAGGTCCTATTTTTAAAAAAGTGGACCAGATGGTGTGTTCCAACTATCAAGGAATCACATTACTCAGCCTACCTGGGAAAGTCTATTCAGGAGTATTGGAGAGGAGGATCCGATCGATGGTTGAACCTCAGATTGAGGAGGAACGATGTGGTTTTTCGTCCCGGCTGCAGCACTGTTGACCAGCTCTACACACTCTAGAGGATCCTGGAGGGGGCACGGGAGTCTGCCCAACCTGTCCACATGTGCCTCGTGGCTTTCGTACATGTCCTTCGGGCTATCTTGTGGGGTGTGCTCTGGGAATATGGTATACCGACCCGTTGCTATTCGGTCTCTGCATTACCGGAGCCAGCGCTTGGTCTGCATTGTTAGCAACATGTCCAATTCGTTCACAGTGAGGTTTGGACTCCACCAAGGCTGCCCTTTGTCACCGGTTCTGTTCATAATATTTAGGATAGAATTTCCAGATGCAGCCAAGGCGTTGAGGGGTTCTTTGCGAAAGAAGATGAAGATAAACTGTCCAAAGAATTTATCCAATTTTCTTTTGTTGAGTTGATTTGGGATTTACGATCTTAGTGGTCCATAAAACCTGGAATTATTCTTAAAGTAATCTGAAATGATTATAAATATGATCTTAAACTATAGCTTTGACTAAGATGAGGTGAACCTTGAGGAAATTCTTAAATAGCTGTAAGTGGTCTGGAACTCCTGAATTCTCAATCCTGATTGGTCAGAAATGGTGGTAATTATCTGCTTTGTAATTGTTGTGTGTGTGTGTTTCTGAAATGATGAAATGGATGTGTATACTGTATACAGTTTATTTAAAAACACCTTTAACAGAAGGTATCTTTAAGTAGAACCTTGCCCTTGTTAGTGTTGTGCGGAACAGATGTTGTGTATATTCACGGATGACTCTGAGAACTGTGATTAGACTTCCACTGTAACAAATCCGGATTTAGTTCTTCTTTAGGAACAGAAATGTATCTCTGATGCTGCTCATCCATATGCAACAGACAGCGCATGAGGTTTAGGTGTATGTTCAGCATGTATGGTTTGCAAAAGTATTCACACTCACACACATTAAAAAGAAAATACTTTTTTTCTTTTCATTCCCTGATTAGATTTATTTATTATTAGGGCACAGTGTGGCTGGGCACAGACATGCAACCATTCACACTCACAGCTAGGGGAAATTTGAAACTTTAGCCTAATGTGCATCTCTTTGGACGGTGGGAGGAAACCCCACACAATGTAAAAAAAAAAAACAAAAAACAAAAAAACCCCTCCACCTAGAAACACCCTCACTGAGCCCGGGACTCAAACCCTATAGGCTCAAACGACGGGTTCAGAGTACCCTCAGCATTTCTCATTTTAATGTTTTCTTTGTTTCCAACACACCTGATTTATCTAAGTAACTACTTTACGGCTCTTCAGAACATGAAGTGTATGTGAAGTAGCAGGGAAAACACTGAAATGTGCAGGGCAGGATGTCCTCCAGGACCAGACGCCACTGTACCGTTCAAGTAGATGTACTGGTTGATTTGTTACTGATCTGATTTGTGTTTCTCTATAACCTTCTTTCACACATCCGGACATGCTGTTCTGTACTAGATGCCTGGTGTGATGCTGCACGACACCTGTTGTGTGTCTACGATTCCTATTAAACCTAATACCCAAATCTTCAATTATACTCTTCCAGACAGTGTCCTGGTTCACGCCCAGCTCATCTGCGATCAGTCAAACAGTCAACCGATTGTTGCCACGCACCATCTTCCTGACACGCTCAATGTTGGCCTCGCGTCCCTCTTTGAACCCCCTGTTCAACTAAAAAAAAAATAGCAGAATACCCCAAAGAAACCCATGCAAGCATGGGGAGAACATCCAAAATCCACACAGAAACACCCTTGCAGATCATAGACTTGAGCCCCGGACCTTCTTGCGGTGAGGCGGACGTGCTGACCACTACACCACCGTGTACTCAATACAGCCTGCGTTGTGCTGTAATTGTAATCCTAATACGGTGTTTTATTGTACCGGTTGATTCATTATGATCATGATATAACACAATCTTCTCACTTCCCTCCAGCCGTCGCAACAAATAAATGTTTTACCTGTTCAGCAGGAAAAAAAGCAATAATCTGTTCATATGTAAATTAAATGGTCCCTGATTGACCATCCTGAGCTCTCTTGATGTTCGGCTTTATTTCTGTTCTGACTCATTTCATGCGTGTCATAACGTTTGACGGATCTGAGTTGGCACATGATATATGTGTGCAATTTTTCTGCCAATTCCAGCCAGACATCGTGGCACAGCTCTGCCTGAGAATTATGAATTCAAAGACAGTCAGGACAACACTCAACAGTGCAGGAACCACTCAAGTGGATGATCTGCGCTGCATAAAGTGCCTTTCAGGAGACTTTTATAAATGCAGGGGAAAAAAAGGGAAGGCTTTTAGGCTTGCCACAACCCTTTCTTTTTCTCTGTCAGAGATAGATAATAGTCATAAATGCATGTTGTCCACTGGCAACACTAATGGTCTGCAAAATCTGAGAGTGAATCAAATGACAGCATATAGCTCATGTCTCTCATCGCTGTATTCATTCATTCATTCATTCATTCGTTCACTGAATCACTTAATCCTACTCCATCACAGGGAGGCTGGAGCCTATGTCAGACAAGTCTGGGTGAGGTTGGGGTCAAGATGTGAATCTGAAATATTCTAAAGAACTTTAGTATGTGAACACACACACGTCATGGCATAAAGAAAGTGCTAGGCAAAATTAAGCACGCTTTTTCTTTTATTTCTGTTCTTTTATGCTTTTTGTAAACAAAGGCGCACATGAAAACATCAGAGATACTGCGTCTGCGCAGACGAATGCATTCAAACTTGCCACGCTTCTACTGATGACCACTCTACTTAACCACTTTATCCTACAGGGCAAAGGTAGGACACACCCTTAACAGCTCCCTGTTTCTCGCTGCTCATGCATGACCCTGCCGTGCACGTACCTACAGTCAGAGCCGAGCTTGTGTTTAGAGAAGGAGGCGGGGCTTTGTATGGACTTCCAGGGATAAGGGTTGGTTTAGCTGAAGCTAAACACACGACCACACACTCATACCTAGGGTCAATTTGGAACTGCCATTTGGCCTACTGTGTGTGTCTTTGGACTGTAGGAGGAAAGCGGAGTACCTGGAGGAAACCCAGGTTTCCTCAACCAGGGGGAGAACCATGTGCAAACTCCACACAGACATGGCCTAGCTCGAGAATCGAACCCAGGACTTTCTTACTGTGAGGCAGACTGGAAACCGCTATGCCACCGTGACGGCCCTTATGAACGCTGATTTCAAATCATTCTAAAAACATAAATCAAATCAAACTGTTCGATTACTGTTCAACGGTAAATGCCATATTAACACCAAACCAGTGTTGTGAAGGTTAGAAAAAGTATAAGTCTACACATGGTGACAGAGACAGTTTTCCAATCCACTGGATCGAACCCAGCATCCTGTTGCTGGAAAAAAAAACCCTAATACAACACTGTACCACTGCGGCTCAGCAGTTTCATGTTTAACATTAGGTCTGTTCTCAATATAAGAAGAAAAATGTCAGAAATGTGTCTTGTAAGTCTTAAGCGGCTTTCAAATATTTTAATATTTATAACTTTAATTCCCGAAGTCGGGTTGAGTCAAAGTCGAGACCTCATTAAAAGGGTTTATGAAGAGTTTTTGGATAGGAGATGCTCGTCACCCCTGACACCCCTTCTTGTAAGCTTTTACACACATACTTTTACATTCACATTGACAGCATTTGGCAGATGCTCTTATCCAGAGCGACTTACAATTATCATTTTTATACAACTGAGCCACTGAGGGTTAAAGGCCTCGCTCAAGGGCCCAACAGTTGATAGTGGGGATTGAACCGCTTACCTTCGGATCAGTAACCCATCAGCTTAACCACTGCTATACAAGAACATGAACGTACATTAACCATGAACTGTTTTTCAACCGGCGGCACGGTGGCGTAGTGGTTAGCACGTCCGCCTCACAGCAAGAAGGTCCTGGGTTCGATTCCCAGCTCGGG
>JBCNYG010000021.1:16694946-16708965 GCA_039654305.1 Porochilus rendahli
TAGTAATATAAGTAGTAGTAATATTAGTAGTAGTAGTGGCAGTAGTAGTAATATTAGTAGTAGTAGTAGTAATATTAGTCGTAGTAGTAGTAATATTAGTAGTAGTAGTAGTAATATTAGTAGTAGTACATCCATAACACTTCCTATTAGCACTAATGTTTCTTCACAAGTTTTTCATTTTGGTTTCATATGGTTAAGTATTGAATCAACAGCTTTTCATGTCACCTAGACAACACAAAACCTCTCGTCATAACTTTCCCACAGTGGAAACCTTATTGACAAGTTAAAAGTTCCATTAATGGTAAATAAATATTTATTGTAAGCTTAACCCTATCAATCCTTTTTATATTTTTTTATTCGTTAATTATTTTTCAGGTTCAGCTATTATTATGCAGTATCCACTGTACAATTCCCCGTAAATAAACTGTTACCTTAGCTACCTTATGAGTACTGGGGTAATGGACAGCGAGCCTGGTATCATCATGAAATAAACCCTGACAGAGTAATCTGGACCTTGACGCATAGTTGTGGATGGGTTTATTAAGTGATAACTAAAGACTTACGCTGCATAAACTAGTAACTACAACAATAATAGATAAACTACATCGCAAATCTAAATGAACCCAATTTTGAAACATAAATAGATAAAAGATTTCATTTAAGTTCTATCAGATCTATTCTGACTGAATCGATACTTCAGGCTCTCCTTATGTAAACTGACCTTGGGACCAGATTATGCTCTCAGGGGGTCAAGACAATAATACTTAAGACTGACTTTTCAAATGTCTTTAATACTTAAAAAAAATACTTTAATCCACACTGCAATATTATTTTGTAATATCACATTTAGTTAAAAGGTCAGCAGCTTTAATACACTATTATTAATTTCTTCTACAATAACAAGTTTCACTTAAAGCATGGACACCCTTTTTTTCTCCTCTTCTGTCCTGTGAGATCCAGCAATAATATACATAGAAGACCATCTCTAAGTGCAGTTTTAGGCAGTTGTGTCCACTTGGAAGTAAATCAGACATAAACAGAGCTGCCCATTTCTCAGTGAGTGTGGAGACTATGTGCTGAACTTTGAGGCTCAATTATCATCTGAAAAGGAGTTCTTTACTTTGGACACTGTGATGTTGATGCCTTGACGGAGCTGCTCATCCATGCATAGGCAGATGAGGGGACTGCACAACACGGAACTCTTGGCGAAGAATGAAGCCAGCGTCATGGCTAAAGGACTAAAGGCACTGCCTTGGTTTGAAAAGATATGCCAGCAGATGCTAGCATATGGCAGCCAGCATATTAAGAACCCTAGAGTCATGACAACGGCTAAGCAATTGGCATGTTGCTCGTTTTTATCAATCGTATTGCTATTAACAACGCAGAGTAATCGACCAAAGCACACCGAGATGATTGTCAACGGGACGATTAGATGTACAGTGAACATATAGTAAATGTAGGACTCGTTGTAGATATCAGGCTTCAGGGTGTAGTAGTCCACGCCGCATGAGCACTGCAAACCCTCAGGGATGTAACGAGACCATTCAAGTAGAGGAGGCAAAGAACAGCTGAAAGCCATAAGCCAGGTGAAGGCAACACCCTTCATGACAAACCTCCGGCGGAAACGAATGTCAATGCTGGGTCGAGAAGACACCATGCATCTCTCCACAGCCAGGACAACCAAGGACCATAACGAGATCTGCGTCCCGTGGACTGTGAAGAGTCCTTCGAAATTGCATCCCACCTGCCCATGGACGAAATAGCCATGCATGGCTGCATGCATGGTGAATGGAAAGCTGACCATGATTACCAGAAGGTCAGCCATTGCCATGTTCACCAGGATGTAGTAGATTGGCGTGCGCAGGTTCTTGTGAATGACCGTGATGCAGAGCGTGAAGAAGTTGACCGGAGTGCCGACAACGATAAGGAAGAATATGTAGATGGAGATGAAGGAGAACACCCATGGCTCAGCCAGGTAGTATTGTGGGTATTCATGAGGGCTCCTCACTACCCCAGTAGCATTGGACATGGGGATGTAGAAATCGGGACCCTCTGTGCCATTCATGACTGATGAATAGGTGTAGTCCAGATATCCTGTGTAGCCTCCTTCTAGTTAGTACAACGAACATGCTACAGGCCAGATTAGTGTATGCGACCTGGTCAGCAGAATATGATTGGGGCTATGTTAATCCACTACTGAGCTCTCGCATGCATAACGGTCTGTTGGTCACATGGGATATAAACTGTCTCTTCCTATTAGGCTAAGAGGCTAAACATGTAACACCAGTTCGTGTTTGTGTTGTACAGAAAACTAACTTCTTGTTAAGACTAACTGGGTATAGTAGTTTGATCTAGCCATGTTTAAATGGATTCATTAATTATTTTTCTCACATGAATAATCAACTATTAAAAATATTTGGGTTATTGGGTTTCAGGCATGTCTCATTTATAAACATTACATAATATATAATAAACAGGATAATGATTTACTATACACTGCGCAGCCAAAAAACACGCTAATATTTTCACGAAGTGCATGTAGCCTTGGTAACAGCATCTAGGCTTTGTTGCTCCGGTTGGTCGAGCCGAGGCTTAGCAACATTAATGTGGTAATAAAATGAAGTCGGCTGATGACCTGAATGTACTGAATGAGCAGGTTATCACATCAATGGACTTTTTCTTTCCTGATAGCACAGATATAAAAAAAAAAAGGGACTCAAATAGTGAAAAAGAGGTTCAGGGAGCACGAGGAATTATTTTCACATATGTATTTGCACCCCAGAGTCCAAACCTTAACCTTATTGAAAGTTTTCGGGATGTGCTGGAGAAGACTTTATAGAGCGGTTCAATTTTTCCTTCAATTCCCTCAATGTCGGTACACATTCTTCAAAACTTCTTCAAAACTCCTCCAAATTGATAGAGTGGTTTATCCACAATCACCAAGAGTCAAATATTTTTGTCTGAGAAGCAGTGAGCTGATAAATATATAGCCTTTCTGGTAATCATTGATCAGAAGACTGAGAAAGGAGCAGCCAGAGAAAGTGTACTGTTTGTCTGAGTGAGGTTTGAGGGATACAGGGGACTGTAAGGGTGAAAGGCAGTTGAGAAGAGCCCTCTGCTGTTACCATGCTGAACTACAGGCACACAGAGTCTTTATCAAGTATCAAATTATCTCTATTCATACCGACTGCTTCAATGCCACAATTCCTGCTCTGCAAGGACACTGTGATCCAATAACACTAGCTGAGGTCACAGACTCATGTCCTTGAAACTTCTAAAGTTCTAAACTTCTCTTTCATGAATCCATCACATCGTTATGGAATCATCTCAATGAGTTCACTGACTGGCATTTTGTACCAAAGGCTTCCTTTATTTCTGTTTTTATTCTGCATCAGATCCAATCTGTTAACAATCAGAACAGGTTACATTTTAACACTGAGAGAAGATATTTCACAAATATCCTATAAGATGGTGTACACACCATATGTATATATATATATTTGGAAAGTTGTGCAGCAAGTTCAACTGTTTAACATCATAATCACAATCGTAAAAATGACAGAATTCAGCAATTATTTCCTAATATTTAAACATTTAACCAAATAAATAACAAGACATTCCCTTTTATATAAATCAAGACTTTTTCCATAGGAATACTCATAGCACGTTTAGTGTGTATGCATTTCTTTTCTAAAGTATTTCATACAGATATTCAAATTTTATAGAACAACAAAAGAGAAACTAAATGAAAACTACAATAGACAGTGAAACTTGGAACTAAAAATAAACAGTATTGTTTAAAAAAAAATCGGCTTCGGTTTTGTCTTTCCGAGATTTTACTGTGATTGCAAAAGCACTTTGAAGAAGAAGATGTGACAGTAACAGACTCATTCCAGAAGGTGGCAGTAATGTGCAGTTAAGTAAGAAAATGAATGAATGAATGAATTCAGCCTAGCCACCCTTCACCAGGGTGAAATACAGTGTCTGCTTAATGTGTTTCATCACTGGCTGGTTGGAGCAAGAGAGTAGCAGAGAGTAGCAGTTGGAGTCAATTAGTCGATGCGGATAAGGCACTGAAGAAATCTTCTCCTTCACTTACGTTTGGCGTTAAGGGATTTGTTTTATTCTAACATGAGCCTGGGTTTACTTTGGTATGTGTTTATGTGTTTCAGGAAAGACCAAACCCTCTACGTTATGAATGAAATAGACTGTTTCTCAATCAGAGCAGAACAAAAGCTGTTGTTTATCTGTAACATTGTTGTAATCAGTGGTTGTGTATGTCTGGTCCAGGAGAATTTTAAATGAAACCGATTACTGTGTATAGATTATGCACATTACTGTGCCTTGGGGTGACTTATAGCTGACAGCCTTGCAAGAGTAACTGAGATCAAATTTCTCAGTGATGGTGATGTTCTTCTGGAAATGGATCTGTAGTCCAGTTACCCATGATGAGCAAATTTCATGCCCAGGTTATTTAATTACCATGCACAGATCATCGTTTCAGTACAAGGCGTGTGGAACCATTGCACTGGTTTAACCAACTATTGCATGCAGTAAAACCAACACACATGGATTATGGTGACAAGTGTACTGATTAACCTGAAAACACTGCAGGTCTCATTATAATTTGGAATAATAAAATGTTTCCCCCTAACGCCATAATTTTATGGTTTTTTACTTGTACTACACACTACTCTAGAAATAAATCTAAATCTGTGCATAATTTCGAGTTATATTGTACACAAGCAAACAGACAATCCAATAAACCAACCAACACAGGTGAAACGTAACCTCATGGCAGATTTGCGAGACATTATTACTATTTTATTTACATCCAATGGCAGGCGAGAACACCATGTCTTCTGGCTAAAACTTTGTCCAGCAACCTATTAGCTAATTAGCCCAATAGGGTACATTATTACATTGCATTGACTGTCACATAATTTGCCAAGTGTCATAGAATTCTCAGAAAGTTCATGGAAACATGGGACTGGGCAGTATTTTTGTTGCCTCAAATATTTTGTAAACCCATCATCACCCATTTGCCACTAACTCTAAATAATTTTTTTATATGGCTAGAAAAAAACCAACCCCTTCTGAATTTCATGTAATGACATTCGACTAGTATCAACCCAGTATCAACCCAGTATCAACCCAGTATCAACACCGCTAATCCATCAGGGATGTGGGGGGAACCTGGAGCCAGTTCCAGCTGACTTTGGTTGAGAGGCTGTGTTACACCCTGAACAGGTTACCAGTCTATCACAGGAATAACACAGGCCCAAACACTCAAATTTACACCTAGGGACAGTTTAGAGAAGCCAGTGGCTTTAACCTGCATTAAATCTAATGACATGCACTTTATTTTATAAATTAAGACCATCAAGAAGCTCCATGATGAAAACATTTCAACAACAGCATATGAATAAAAATACAGTATTTTGCTGGCTTGTTATTCCCATTTTTAAACAATCAGTTATTTTGACTGAAAGACTTGAAAAAATACAAAAGAAGTAAAAGTGATTCGCCAAAAGCCTAGGAAGTGAACAAGACCAACAGGTGAGCATTCAAAAAACATACTGCTGCAGATTTTTCCCCTTCACGTTGATAGTTGTTCATCTTTTTAACAGAGACTTTACTGGCCAGAGAGTTTACTTATGATGGCAGTGAACAGTGATGCACACATCTGCTGCCATCATGCCCTAAGCTACACAGAGACTCTGACATGTAACTAAATAATAACAAAAATAAACATCCAGCCAAATCATCCTAACCAAACAGTCTTGACGAGTGTGCTGTTGCATCATCCAGAGTTGTCACATTCTGGCTATACTTAGCAGTATAGTAGACACTGAGCAGTGTTTTCACACAGAACCAAGAAGCTGTCAGCATTTTTCTGCGGCTCAAACATTTTCCCTATAAATGTGTAGCTTTGTCTGCAATAGGATAATATATCCTTTTCGGTCAGCGTGAAGCCCTCACTTCTGGTCTGCAGATAGAAAGACTCTGGAAGCTGTTTCGGAAAAGTGTATCTCGGAGTAGCTCCAGCCAGGTTCTGTTTTCTATTTGGATTACAATTCGCCCTCAGTCTTTAATAAGGGAATGTGTTTTAGTAAACCTACAGATAAATTCTTTACAAACCATGCATCGTCATTCATTCTTTCATTTTCTAAACCGCTTTATCCTAATTAGGGTCGCGGGGAGGCTTGCACCCATCTCAGCCAACCATGAAGCAGTCATGGAATTTTATTGATCATTTCTTTTGAATGTGTACTTTGAATAAAGGAGACAATATGAATATTAGTTGTTTTTTTCCCCCCTGAGATCCTGACATCAAAACATGTTGCAGTCTCCTGTTCTGAAATTGAATTCAGTGGCAAAGGTGCCAAGCCAAAAGTGAGCTAATAAAAGTGATCAAAAAGTGAACAAAGTGAGCTCGGCCAATCTTTGGTCACTTAACTCAAAGCTTGAAGTGAGTGCACACAGCCATGCATTTCACAAAAGTTGGAGTTCCCATGTTAACGATGCCTTACTTGACCCTCTCATCGCTGCTCACAGCTGTATTGTTTAAGGTTTTCTGACGTTTGCTCAGTACTGGTCAACACATGAATCCGTACAGTCAAAACTATACCAATTTAGTGGTGTTATTGTTATAACACCTTTTTCCTGAAAGCAAAAGGACAATTTCGACCAGAGTTGAAGTAAGTTGAGCAAATGCCAAATATTACACTTTCAGGGCATGTATACGTTACCATACATAGATCCTCCAGAACATTAACGCCACTGATGGGTGATAACAGATTACTTAACTACTTTGATTACTTGATTACAGATTACTTTGTGTCATTGTGTGGTACATGCAGTATTAAGCAGCAGGTGAACAGCCAGTTTCTGAAGTTGATGTGTTTGAAGAAGGAAACAAATGGGTCAGAGCATCTCCAAAATGGCAGGTCTTGTGGGATTGTTCCTGGTTTTCAGTGCTTCCTACCCACCAAAACTGGACAAGAAAAGACAACCAGACAACCAGCAACCAGCCATGGGCACCCAAGGCTCACTGTTGCATGTAGGAAGTGAAGGCTTGCCTATCAATCCTACCGGTCAGCTAGTAATATTTGTGTGTTAATATTCTTAGGTTACTTAAACTATACTTTTTCTCTACCGTGTTCGTGAGTTTATTTTCATTTAAGTTCTTTGGATGGCAACATACATTAACTCTAATAACATACGTGGTATTGGATGTTACTACATGATATAAAAATGGCCAAAAGCCAGGATCTGTTCGGGGAGGGGAGGGGGGGGGGGATACACATAAATATCTAAGTGAAACACAGAAGGTCTTGACGCTGTGCATCTCTTGGTAAGCCTCCACCATAAACCTTTTAGTGTGTGCTTGAACTGTGACCCTGACCTTTGACATACGTTCTTAAAATCTGTTCCGGCTCATGGGCACAGGCATTCAGTCTGAGAAGTGTGCACAAGATTTTTCGTGGGTGACCTCATGTGACTTTGACCTATGACGTCAAGACCTGTACCAGTTCATGGACCTTTAGTAGTGAGAAACTGGTGAAACTTTGGTCAAAATCTTTTAAAGAATTCAGAACATAGAGTGCATGGAATACAAGTTTGGAAGCATGGACGCACAGACAGGGTGGGGGCATAATAAACTACCTACCCTACTGAACCTGCACAAGATCCTTTCTGCATACCCCATATTACAGTTTTGTCCCATATATGGTTATAATTTAAACACTCGACATCTGCTATTGCTTGAAAGCTTCTCGTGTTGTTCGGTGCCCATTCCATTAATTTCGAAATACCTTTAAATTGGGCACTAAACCCCCCTCCCCCACCCCACCCCCTCACTCTCTCTCTGTGAAGGATGAAACTGAATTCGGATTGATTCCTTATATAACTTTACCATCTGCTTAAAGCACAGAAGTAGTCATCTCTCAGTAAACTTGATTAATCATCCTCGGAATGGTGCATCGCCAAAGACTCATCAGAGGACTTGAGGACGTGGAGGCTGAAGCATTATTCATAGAAATGTCTAAAATTCTGGAAATTATTCCAAAAGTAAGATAAGACATGAACTATACTAAAGCACCCCACAAAGTGTAACGACACTGCTGTAAAGTGAGTGGGATTTTTCTTTCAGGAATGTCCTGCGCCAACACTTGGTGAAGGAGCCAGCTCTTATCCCCCACAATAAATCCGCAAGACTGTGACAGGCGACAGAGCGCGTGAGAGGCTTTTACAAAGAAAAGACACACTTAATGCTCTTTCTTTATCCACATGAGAACTGATGAAGTAAGGATCTGTGAGTCATCTGCTGGATTTTGTTAGAAATGTTCAGTGAATTGCAGTTACATTAATGAGCATGGAAATGTATAAGCGTATACATATTTATCTTTTTCATTCAAAGGTACCAGGGTTTGAAATGATCTTCTGGCTCCATTTCAAACACTAGTACACCTTCTGATTATAAACCCACCACTTCGCTGGGTAACTCCACGACTCTGCTGATCCTGATACGTATGAGTCTTCCTCAGACTTCAAGCACATAACTGTATAGGATGTTTTGCATGCTTTGGAAACTAACAGGTCCAAACCTTGAAAACATGGTTTGAGACGATTGGAGTGAAAGAACTTGAGTGTCCTTCACAGAACCCTGACATCAACTCCAAAATATATCTCCAGAATGAGCTCTAACAACTCTAATGAGTTCACCTCAGACCTGTGCTGAACATCAGCGCCTAAGCTCATTAATGGCCATGGAGCTGAGTGACCATTCCGACAATTATTATCCAGAAACTAGTGGAAACCATTTCCAAAAGTCTGGAAGTTCCCATAACAGCAAAGGAAGAATAAACATGTTCATGCCGATGGATTTGAAATGGGTTTATATGATGGTGAAGGTTAGGTGTCTACATACATTTCTGATATGATTGAAATTGGCATAAAGTGTCAGACGAAATAGGAATACAAATATGCTGAATCAAAACTTGCAAGCTGCAGTGTAATACCAAATTTGTTCTGATACTGCGGCTACAGGGGGATACACAATGGCTTCCGACATCTCTGTTTGGCCAATGTTGATGTTTAGGGGAGCAAAATGATCTAGGCCTGTTACAGATTTACAAATGGCATGGCTAAGTATGAAGTATGAAGTATGAGGTTGAACATTAGGATGAAGGAAAAGAGGATAGACTGTATAGAACAAGAAGAAAAAATGATGAGCGTGAGACTATGAAAATAAATAGGAAGATTAGGATTGTTGTGATGAAGAATCATAATAACGAACATGATGAAGATGAAAACCATAATAAAAACATGAAGATCATAATGAAGAACATGATGAAAATGAAGATCATAATAAAAATAAATATCATATTAAAGAACATGATGAAGATGAAGATCATAAGGAGAACGTGATGAAAATAAAGATCGTATTGAACAACATGAAGATGAAGATCATAATGAACATGATTAAAATCATAATGAAGAACATGAAAATGATGGTCATAAAGAAGAACATGATGAAAATAAAGATCAAAGTGAAGAACATGAAGATCATGATGAACATGATTAAGATGATGATCATGGATGAAAAATGATATGAAGATAAGACTGACAAACTTGAATGACATGACCATGAAGATACATGATAATGAAAATAAATATGGAATAAACATCAAAATAATCTGATAATGAAGAAAAGAATACACACAAGAAGAAGATGAAGAAGAAGGACAGGATGATGATCAATAACATGTAAGTGAAGGAGAAGAAAAGGAATTAGAGATATATTAGTACTGGGCACAATACAGTGCTTGGACCCCAAATTGGCAGGAAAATATTACACACAGGTGCTCACAGGTGGAGTTCATTTTATGGTTACACTGATTTATTGTATTTCATAATCATTCTACACATTAAGGGAGCGGCATGGTGGCATAGTTCTTAGCACTTCCACCTCACAGCAAGAAAATCCTGGGTACAAGCGCCATGACCAGCGAGGGAATTTGTGTGGAGTTTGCATGTTCTCCAAGTATTTCTATGGGTTTACTCCTGGTTCTCTGGTTTCCTTCCACGGTCCAAAGACATGAATATGAGGCTTACTGGATTTTCTAGATTGCCTCTAGGTGTGGATGTGAGTGTGAATAGCTGTGTGCGTGCTACCCCAGCGATGGAATTAAATAAATAAATAAATATTAATATCCCTGCTGGAGATATTATAAAATATAATTTTTTTAATTATATCATATAAAAAACAATTACTGAGAAAACTGACAAGCCCAACAATCTGCTAAGCTACAAATTCCTTTCATGTACCTACTGGGTTTATTAACATGCGGTCATTTGCTCGTTTCGCGGCCACACATAAGAAACGTTTCCTTGTTTGTTCCTGCAGTCTTGCATTTGGCTCGGCTGAGTGTCTTCGTTCTTGGCCCATTTGCTGCTCATCCTCCTCATGTACCTGGACTTCCTTCCTCTAATTCATCCAAAGCCTTGTTCTCTTCGCTGTTGCCTGTCGCCCTGCTTGAGCAATCATTTCTTACAGTAAGGCGGTGAATGGGGGGTGGCTCATATCCTCCTGGGTTGTGACCATCATGGGTGGGGACCATGGGGGAGGAGGACTTGAATGGAAGGTGTGGTGGTTGCACTCGATGTTGTGCAATTCCCTGGTGAGAGGAACAAGGAGCAAAACGTGGGGAAAGTGCTTACGGGATGTCCGGGATGTCAGCGTGTGCTGCACGTAGGGAAGTGACGATGCTGCATAACTGTGACGACACATAGTAGAGAGAAGGAGCAACAAAAGGAGGAAGGGAGAGGGAGAGTAATGCAAGTAATGTGAGTAGCACAAGTGCCAGAACTCTCCAGCTCTGTGGGAAAAGCCGACCGAGCATGCTCAGTAGGTTTGTGGGACAAAGGCCAGTTGCGTCACCTCCAGGGACAAATCTTGGTCGCCTGCTGTGAGGGCAAAACGATGGGGTTCACACGACCAAAGACAAACTCAGTGTTCTACTATACTGCGTTATACAGTCTCATGGGTACAGGGTCGGATTAGTGACCTGCTGTTTTCACTGGGATACATAAAACTGGTTATTCCAGGAAGTTTGATTATTCGCCTGTTCTCAGTCTTTATTTTTTTTGTTTTGCGTCAGAATTTTTGCTTATGGCTTTATAATAAACGAGTCACATATCCTGATTGATTTTCTTTAATCAATCATCTATTTCATTTGTTAATTTGCTGAACCATTTAATCCTACTGGGGCCTTGGGATGGCTGCAGCCCATCTTGGCTGATTCTGGGTGAAGGCAGGGTACAACCTGAACAGCCAACACACACACACACACACACAAAACTAGGGACAATTTGGAACAGCTCAGGACTTGAACACAGGACCTTCTTGGCAGACATGTTAACCACTACACCACCGCCACCTCTTTTGAATTTAGTAAAAAATAATAATAATAAATATCAATAATTTTCTGCCTCTCTCACTGTTCCACAAGGGAAGAACCTCACTCATATTGTGCAAGATTTAGAACTGTTTTTAAGCAAATATTTACTACACTAATTATGTTCTTGTGATTTTTTTTTTCTGCAACTGTCCGTAACCACAGAGCTCCTTGTCTGTACACGCACAGTTAAAAACAGCATTCCCAGACTGACGTTACACTTGTGCTAAACTGTGTGTAAATCCTCAGCATGCGTAAGAGCCTGTGTGTGTGTGTGTGTGTGTGTTTGTGTGGCGCCCTGGTTGGCCGGCTCCTCTGTGACGTTACCGAGTGTGTGTCCTCCAAGAGCCAGTGAGTGTAGTGACGCCTTGAGTCTCTGTGCCAGTGAAATGTTTAGATGATGAGCGCAGCAGGATGTGGAGATAAGATCCAAACAGAAACTGCTAAACACGATACTTTGATTTTTACGGTTCTCATGAAGTCTCAATTTCGAGAAATGTGGGATCGGGATGCTGGTGCTGATGTCATTCCTGTGCTAAGGCTACTTCATGGTCGTTAAATCTTTTACAGCAAGAAATAGATAGAAGTTTAACAACAAAAAAGGATTATTAGAATTATTTCTGATGATCATTTTTAGACCTTGGTCAGACCACTTAGCGGTACTTGGCGGCCAGACCCCATGCCCCGTGTCTCATGTCCTGCCATGACCTTTGTGTGCTTGAGTTATATCTCCACAGGCAATTATGACAGAGACTTGATATTAGCTTCATATGAAAGGTCAGGCTTTTAGAAAAAGTGGATTTGGTTGCCATGGTAACTGTGGTTGCCATGGAAACATACTTTTTGACGTACATCTTCACAACTATTTATGATAGACATTTGATATTTAGTTCATATGAAATTTCTATGGTCTGGATATCAACCAGAGTGGCTTTGGTTGCTAGAGTAACTGAAGGTTGCTAGAGAGACCTTCTTTTTTGAGGAAAAAAAAAAAAGTCCACAAATGCATATGACACAGAGTTGAAGTTCACGTCTGCTCATATGAAAGGGCTTTTTAGTTTTTCTATTAAGGAGTAATACGTTTATTTATGTGTTACAAAAATTCTGATTTATTTATTTAGTTATTTAGTTTTACACACCGCTTCTAGTAATAGTATCAGATCAGTGACTGGGATGGTCACATAAACAAAGACGGGATCGGGGTGGCACAGTAGTGCATCATGGTGTGCTGGACTTTCCGTTCAAAGTTCAAATTCTCTTTTCTTAGAGCTTGTAATTTTCTAATTTTCATGAACACAGCATTAACATCATCTGTAAAAAGATGTTTGCGTAGCATTTTGTAAATGTCAGGACTTTGAAAAGAGCTCTAAACACAAATACTCTTCATTACCGCTGCTATGAAACAGAGTAAGCAATAACAGCAACTTGCTTGTTCTGCGAGCTTTCTGCATCATTAAATGATAAAATGTGATGCATCATTCATCAATTAAAACACTGAGGGCCTTCATTTTCAGTGGAAATTAATATCAAATCTACTTTGCTGTCTTGAGCATAACTGTGTGGCATGATAGCAAGTATCGAAACACAGCTAATAATTGTTGAATACTGCAATAGCTTTACATTCATCACTCCTCGACTAATTTTTAACCTTGCTCTCTGAGACTCTGGAATTTCCAGCAACACAAACACAACCAGACAATTAGCGAGTAAGATTTCCTTTGCTCTTCATCAGAGGTCAAAGGTCATCTCTGATTGACTCTGAGTCAGAGACTTCTGGATGTGTGATGTCTTTAGCCCTGTGTGCTAAAAGCTACTAAAAGTGCTGGAGCACTCAGTCTCTGGGGTTTAATTCTAAGCTGCTTGGAATGTCAAGTCATTTGCAGCACTTTACATCATTGCTTTCTCTCTTTGGTGAAATAAATAAATAAAATGTAAAAATCGTCAGCGGGTTGCATTTTAAGAGGTTGACACTTCATCTCATCACTGCGCTGCTGCTGTGTGATGCTGAAAGGCAATTCATTCTTACCATTGTGTTGGATAAATTAAGTATAGTAATACCAATTATGTCAGCACAATGTCATAGAGGGTCAGAAGGTCATGGGATCGAATCCCAGGCTCAGGTGTTTCTGTGTAGAGTTTGCATTCTCTGCTCGTGCTTGCGTGGGTTTCCTCCGGGTACTCTGGTTTCCTCCCACAGCCTAAAGTCATGCACAGTAGGCCAACTGACTGTTCCAATTTGCCCCTAGGTCCGAGTATGACGATAAGTTTTAGAATGAATGAATAAAACATCTGTCCATCTGTCCATCCATCCAATCCCTTGCGCACCGCTCTTTGCTCAACTTTGCATTTGAATGCATCCTGTGGAAACTGTCCACACCAGGCCTCCCTTCCTCTCAACCTCACAGCTGCACACAGGAGAGATAGTGTGTGTTTTATAGTGGGAGAAACTAGGGAGTGAAGGAGTGCAGCCGTCCTTTAGTGAGAATGAGTGTGTGTGTGTGTGTGTGTGTGTGTGTGTGTGTGTGTGTGTGTGTGTGTGTGTGTGTGTGTGTGTGTG
>JBCNYG010000021.1:16709611-16721832 GCA_039654305.1 Porochilus rendahli
CACGGGGTTGCGCAGAAGAGGGTTTTTGTGAGAGGAGAGGCCCAAGAGTTTGGGGGTATAATACAATACAATGTGTGTGTGTGTGTGTGTGTGTGTGTGTGTGTGTGTGTGTGTGTGTGTGGTGTGCTTGTGTGCGCACACTTTGTGACAGCTGAAAGGAGACAAAGCTAACATAACACTTTTTCAGAGGACACCCTGTACTGTGCAACTTCAACTGTACACACTTAAAGTTGTATTTCTAAGTTCATGGGCACATTCACTGATATCATGCATTCTCTAGCCCACCCCTGGAAGTCTCCAACCCTCTTCCTGGAGATATGTCTTCTTGCAGGCTTTATATCCAACCAATATCTTACACACCTCTTTTAAGTTGATCAAGAACTTCTTAAGGCAATAATCAGATGGTCAGATGTGCATGATCGGGGTTGGAGCCAAAGTCTTCAGAAAGGTAGCTCTCCGGGATTCTCTAGCTTAATATTAACCACAATTAAATTCCCAACCCCAACCCTTACCCTAAGCTTATTGTATCCTGAACCCTAAAACCAGTCCAAGCACGACTTTAAAGAAGTGAAAACTAGACAAAATATCCATTACAATGTTGGAAATAAACATATTCTGTTTTAATTGTTATGGTTAGAAATCATATTCACACACGTCTTATATATCCATGTGTGGATCTTTCTCTGAAAGCTATCTCTTCATGTGACCAAACCTTGATTTTGTCCTGCCTTCTGAAGGCTGTAAGGATCTGTTCCATCTCACAAAGCTATTTTATCACAGAATCTCTGCTGTACAGCGATGAGTAGAGTGTGCAAATATGGCGAGAGGGCCATTGCATTTGCCTGCGTTAGGCAGCGTGGTGATCTTATTGTTTGGCCCCAAGAATGGCGGACAGCCTCCGTTCGTATCTAGTGAACGTGTCACTTCATTTATACCATCTTCAAAAAAACTGTTTTGTTTTCGTCACTGAGGCTCAGTATTTCTTCTAGTGGCAAAGATACCATCTCTTTATGGGGACCACCCAAATGTCCCAAGGTGAAAACTCTCAGCTCTTCCTATCCTACAGACTCAGATTGTGTGTTTATATGTTGATATCTTGCAATATATTTCTGCTATCACATGCAGTAAAACCATCATCCCTGATTTTACTAACTCATACTCACTGATGTTCGGTGGGATTTATGTCTCTTTAGCGCTAGTGTTGGAATGTGTGAATGATGAGTAGCAGCCTCACTATCGCAAGCTCACTGCATGATTGGTAAGAATCATACTGTCAGGGTAAATAGGTATGTGTATGGCTTTAGAATGGCAAAAAAAAAATGCTATGTAAAAGTGACTCTTTACGCTTGCTCATTTTTTCTGCTTTATTATGTTTTATTATTACGGCTCATTAATACATATAATTTACAATAATTCTACCTCAGCGCATTTGTAACACTTCCTCTCATACACCGAAATTTCTGAAGCCAGGTCTGTTCATAAGGTGTTGAAAGGCACTTAACAGCATTGAGAACTGAGTGCTCTCGCTCCATCATCTCCATGTCATCTTAATTCTGACCAGGAATCTTAACACACACACATTAATGCAGGCACACAGAACCCTGAGTCAAGGCAGAGCTCATTAGATCGCTCTCTGTTTCGCTGCCGTCCTGCTTACTTTTCTCACAGATTTACTAGAGCGTGTTAGGATTACCAGACAGCTCTCTTTCATTTTCCCATCGTTCAGTCGTGTTGCGAGCTCTCCTGTGTCGTACCTTGCTCCAAGCCACAGGGAGCATTTCAGCTTTGTTGTATCAGCATGACTTTCTCATGCTAAACATCTCACACCAGGGGAGCCGTACTAATGGCTAACCACACACACATGCACACACACACACACACACACACACACACACACTCACACACCTCACTCCACCATCCTCTCCCTCCTGCTTTACTCTACTTTTGATAACAATGACGTAATAGCTTTTCACAGACTCAACAACCCTGACGTTTTGGTGCACAGGCACTTTCCTGCCGTCCTGCACACGTGTGTGAATGCCAGAGCATGTTTTTGTTTGTGGCTTACCTCCCTGCTGAGTTTACTGGACTTTGATGGTGCGTGTGAAGTGTGTGTGTTTAGCAGAGATGCTCTCTATAGCCTTTCTTCCTCTTGGGCTCCCATGCAATGCAGCTGCAGTGTGAGGTCAACTCTTGCTGCTGAGCATAAACACCACCAAATTTTTCTCCACTCACTCACAATCATTTGCCGGACTAAGGACTATAATCCTACTAGGGTCGCGGGGAGGCTGGTGCCTATCTTAGCCGACGGTGGGTGGAAGTGGTGTACATCCTGAACAGCTCACCAGACCATCGTAGGGCACGATTTTTTCTCCAGTCTCTGAATATTAGTAGTAATCTGCATATAATTAATCCATCGTTATCTCCCAAACCTGAGATCGCTGAACCTGGATGGAATGCCACGCTCTAACGCTCCATTCCAGCAGTGTTTGATCCTCATTTCTCTTACAACATTCCAAAGTTTTTCGCTTCTTTGACTGTCCAATTTCATTTCTTTTTTCTCATTGACTGATGTGTACATCCAATAACTGTGATGCAATAAAACTTTTAGAGAAGATGGAAGACAAAGTAATGACAGAAACAGTGATTTAATAAGGGGAAGTATGGCTACTGTGTCGAAATAATACTCAAGAAAATGTTTAAGAATGTCTCTGCAATTATTCCAAGGTAAAATGTAAACTGTGAAATCAATCAAAACAGGAATTTTTGAAAATACTTTTTCCACTTGAATATTAATTGCTTGTGTGAAAAACTTTCCTTTATGAAATAAATAAAAAGTGGTGTTCGAGATCATTAACATGTGATAACATCCCCACTTCATCAGGTCATTTAAATGGATGCTATGACTACTACTTATGATAGTTACTGCTAGGAGTGCTACTGGTTAAGACTGTTACTGTTTGGGCTCCTGAGTGGCGCATCGACAAGGTGCGCAACTATCAACCTGGAGATCACCGGTTTGAATCCAGGTTGATGCCTCGGCCATTGGCCAAGCTCTTACAGAATAGCATGCGCTCGCTTCCCTTTCACTCGCAGAGATCACCAGCCAGTCACGGGTGTCTGCGAGATCGTTCGTACGAGGAGGCAGATAACGCTAATCACCTCGGAGTGTAAAGTACGCATGCACAGCATCTCATGTCCTCCCTGGTTGGTGGTGGTCGTGTGATAGGGAGGGAAATACTTGACAGAAGGGAATCGGATACGGCTAAATTAAAAAGAAAGAAAAAAAAAGACTGTTACTTGTTATGATGATTACTTTTGACTGCTGCTGACTGCTTCTCTTACTCATGAATGTTACTGACACTTGTTATGACTTACTGATACTTAGGACTAATATGTTTAGTAGTGGTTCAGTGGGTAAGGCTCTGACTTACTGATCCAGAGGTTGGGACCACTGTCGGTCCCTTGAGCAAGGCTCTTAACCCTTAATTGCTCAGTTGTATTAAAATAAAAGTCGCTCTGTATAAGGGCATCTAATGACTAATACTGTTACCTGCTACTTGTTACGACTGCTGCTATTACAATTGACTGTTACTAAGCACGGACACCAGAAACGCATCCCACAAAAAGCTCAATAAATGGGAATATCACCGAAAATATTTATCATCGATTGTGTGTTTTATAAACCTGTTGAATTTTCTTCCCCTGAAACATGAATTATTCACATTTTGAAATATATTCTGTGAAAGTGACTCACTTTTCTCCCCCGATCCCTGCAAAACAATGCCGATGAGATTTCCAGCATGCACTCTTGGAAAGAAGGAGTGAAAGAGAGGTGAACAGGAGTAGAGAGAGGAATGGAAAGGCAGCAGAGTCCAGGAGGGAGTAGGGAACAGCAATACATGACCTAATGTCTCCTCTGCGCCTGTTTGCAATATTTGTCCTGCCGATCCACTCGACCTGCATTTGACCACAAACAAGAACAGAATAAAAGAGAAGAAGAACATCTGCTGCTTTTGATCCACACCAGCAGCAGCTCCTGTGTAAAGGAGACTGTTTGATTACCCCATGGGCACGCACTGCCGCTGTGAAACTTTCAGCACTACCTAAAAATCCGCCTCTGAGCATTAAGCGGGACCGTCAGCACTCACAATGTGAGTAAAGTGGGGACAGGAAGGAAGATTTAATAACAGCTCTAGCTTCCAAACCACCAACGCAGGGACCTGCTGCCAAGCTTTCGCCAGAACATCCGTTTATTCGGATAGGCCTTTGTTTTTTTAATAACCAGTATCTGGTTTGCCTTTTGCATCTCTATTACTTGCTTATTATCCTTGTACTTTATTTTACATTCTGACATGAAGACTTGTTCGTTCATAACTCAATCAGCTTCGCCTGGCGTGGAGATAATGCTGTCTAGAAATCTGTTATGTATTTATTGATTTTTTTTATATCTGGTCTGTACTACATTCTTTTGTTCTCAGATGGTTCTCATATCACATTCTGCTTAGTAAAGGAACAAGAGCCTCTTGTCCACAACTGGTTCCACACATAAGAGACAGCACAAACAGAGAATGTTAATCATTTTCTCCGCAGTCAATGAAGTCCTAATGCTCCTTAGATGTTTCAAAGTTTACTTGTTAACGTTGTCGTGCGTGAGACAAAAAGATGGGACTAATTAACACCTGTTTTTATGAAATCAAATACAGAGCTGGCGCGTGAAAGCGGTGGTGTCTTTCTGTCTTAATTTTCAAGGTTGCCATCTTGGATGGGACGTTCCTGACTCGCAGCCTAACATCCGCTTTTTGTTTGTGCACCCTCTCAACATTTATTATTTCTAACTAGCAACAAATGGATTGCGTCGGCGTTATGAGCCGCACAAGATGTTTTTGATTCTCGAGTTAAAGGATCGGTGATGCATTTGGACTTGATGTTGTACAAAGTGACTGACTCGTGGCTGTAATAGTGGACGCTATAAAATTCTATGGAAATTATTCAAAGCCTAGCGCTACTATAAAATGCCTGGCTTCCTCAAAACACAAGAAGTCATAATATCTTTTTATTTATGTGTTTATTTATTTATTTTTTATTTATTTTTGTTGTTGTTTGTTTTTTTTTTTGTTGTTGTTGTTGTTGTTTGCTATTCAAGAGTTAAAGCTTTCAAAGTAAAAGGGTTTTTCCGAGGAGATGAACAGTGTTGTATTATTGTCTGGACAGAAAGCCTGTATTTGCTCAACATTTCAGGCTCTACCAGTTTGCTCTGGCAGGTCATGTCTAACTTGAAATGTGTCGGCGTGCTTCATGTCTTGATGACAGTATTTCTCTGACTCTGTAGCTTAAATTTGCAAGCCAGTGTTCAGTGTCTTATATCCTAGCTGTGCACACATTTTTTATATAAATACGCACATATCATGACGCTGAATGTGATGTATACAATTTAGTAAGCTCTTGGTTGGATCAAAAACATTAATGCTAATCATTCAATCTGACATGTGTTTGATTTCGATCATTGCTTTCCCACCTGAGCTGAGTGGGCGAGGGCGAGCGATCATCTTTTCTATTGGCACTTCTGGAGCTTGACTGCACCTTGTCGAAGATATTTCAAGTCCATAAACCCTAGGACTTTTGTCTGATGTTTTCCCATAGGCGAGACGAACCCAGCTGGAGTCTAAGCCAGTGTCAAGGTGGAAGGCTGTTTTTTAGTCCCTGAGACACTGATGTAAACGTGTCCAAAATCCATATTTTGAAAAGCTAGCAAAAAGACTACGCTAAGAATGGATGTCTTCAAGCCTCAGGTACCCCTGAGATAGCCCTTGCTCTCCCCAACACTGAGAACTGTGTTCTGTGACATGTTTAAAGTTCAGGATATGTTTAATTAGAACCAAGTGCTGAGTGATACGTTTGCAGAACTTTGTACTGTATGCATTTTGATAGCACCTTGGACTTCTTGATGGTGTTTGTTTACGTATGTGCTCTAATTAATCCTGGGAACATGTGTGCGTGGATTGGGATCACATGACACTAACTACAAACAGATTGATTCCATTCATTTAATGATGTGGCTTTACAGGCAACTGGATGCAATCTGAACTGATTGAGGGTTTTCCAACAGCATGAAAGCTCATGCGATCACAACTTTTGTTTTTTTAATCTGTAAATTATTTTGGAATCTGAATTGATCTGTATTGACTGTATGTGTGGATGTGTATTTTGGCTGCCTGCTTTTGGTTGTGTGTGTATTTGTTCATGTGTTTTTGTGAACTATTAATAGCTCCAGAACCTCATTGCCACTCAGTTTTACAAATTTTATTTTTTGTAAAAATAAATTACCCAGCCAGAGCTTATTACTTCATTGATTAGGGTAGTTTTCTTTGGCAAGGCTACGATAATGAAAACAATATAAGATTGCCTTATTAGGTAGAACTTTTTTCCAACTAATGCATTACCTAATACACTATAGGAGATGATATGGTTCTATTTTTAATGAGCCCAAAGTAAAATGGTATCCCATCACACTTATTGCTAAGATGTTACATCATGTCACAAGATCCAGCGGCATGCAGTCAGGCAGACACTCTTCTAGGATCCGATTTCAAACTGTCTGCATTCAGCCACTAACCCAAAAATATCCGAATCATTTCATTCCTTTCATAAACTGAACTGTAACCTGTAAACTATAGTCTCAAACAAGTCATAAGCATCCCACTGGGTTTTGAAGAACACCACACAAAAATGCAATCTTATAAATGTGTATAACAATCTTTGTTTCCTCACAGGACTGCTGTTTCCAGATGCTATTACAGACAGAGTCTGTTCTGAAAGAAATACATAAGCAGAGAACTTAAACAAAGTTTACAAAATGTGATTGTTTTCCTTTTATTTTATTGATCCATTGAATACTGAGCACTTATCCTCCTCTCTCTATTAGACAACGATTTCATTCATCATTCAGTCAGCCCTCAGTTTAACAAATCAGAAACCTCTGACCTTGTTTTCTAGATGAAAGACTAAGAATGTTTAACAACCATTAAAACCTTTTTCAAAGGAAAACTTCATTCAGATGTTTGCCAAACCCAATGTGCTCCATGATCATTATCCTATTTTCACTCTGTCTGGATTAAAACACTTTCTCTAGTTACCACCTTTCCCCTTGATTCCCCCCAATTTTACTCATAGTGAGTATGCCTCCCTATTGTGCAACCACCAACAGCCAGGGAGGAGCAAGCATATGATGACTGTTGGCCTTGCATATTCAGGGACAGGGTAATATTTTGTAAGAAAGCGCTATATGTCCCTTGCCCCTTGAGTTCAGAGGCGCCCATAATAGGCTAGGGGATGCTTTAAGTGACAGTGTGTATGCTATCCCTCGATCCCTTCCTGAGGGTTCTGCCAATTAGCTACCATGGGCTCCCAGTCACAGACGGCTGTGAACTTGAACTCGCAATCTCTAGGGTGATAGTGGTGCACTTCGCTGAACGCCACTCAGAAGCTAGCTAGTACTTTTTACCCAGGACAGTTAGATTTTCTGGGCAACCAATACATTTGAAGCTACCGGATTTAAGATTTGTCCGCTCATCATTAGGATATACATATGAAGATTTATAGCTCAGATTGAGTCATTAGCTGAAATATTATTGCAGTGCCATGATTGTACATGATGTACTGTAATATACTGCTGAATCACTGTTCTTTGTGCTCTTTTTCTACCAACATCCGGGACTGTACTGCACATATTAGTCACGATTGCCATAGAACTTTAGTCCATTACTGGTAGTAGGTGTAATTGGCTTACTAAAACATGCTGGCTTGAAGCCGAGGTTTTACTAAAATAGCAAAGGTCAGGCCTATTGGAAGGAGGAAGCAGCTGGTGATCGGTGGGAAGGGTCATTCCAGAGCACTTTTCTGTCTCTTCCATCAGAAATTTTATTCCATGATTAAAGATTTATCATAGTATAAAAAGCTCCCTAAGCATAAGCAAAGCAACGTATCATAGAAATGTGCATGCTGGAGTTCTGCTCTAAAAATTGCAACCCAAGGTGTGGACAGCTATTGAACTTGTGAAAGAAGTGTGCTTGAGACAAGGACATAAAGTTCATTCTTTACAAGCATAAAGAAACCTGATATCTTGACATGACCGCATGTACGGAACAGAGGTCAATGTTTTAAAACATGATTCGTCTGGAACTTGGTGGAAAGGTCTTGTTCAGTGAAAGGTTTAATCCATGCCCTTCCTCAAATAAACAGCTTTGTGAAGTAAGTTCTACGAAACCTGAAGGGCATACTCACCTGTACATTCTTCACTGAACATCTTTCCATTTCATCCTGAGCAGAGCCCCATAGGCATGGAACATGTCTTAGATGGTTGTCCTGTGTCCATGCCACCACAGGAAGTCCAATAAGGCTGCCATGTCCCACACAATCTAACTCAAGTAGGCAGACAAACTTTCGGCAGGCAAAACACCAAACATTAACATGAGCTCAGGACATGAACTTGTTAAATGGAGCATTAAACCAAGAAGTCAAATGTAATACAGATGAATTCAGAAATCAGATAGTGAAAGGCGATGAACAGAAAGCTCAGTGCTAACCTTACCTGCTTTTGCTCTAGATTATCTTGAAACTGCCAAGTTCATCAGCAGCACAAACTTTAAAAATTATCCTAAGAGAAAAATTGTGGCATGTCCTCTAAATAACTTAAAAAAAAAAAAATCCATAAAGTGTGGTCATTTCCTCCGGAGTTTCCACGTAGTAGCTAGTATAAGCAAGCAGTGTGGTGTTTGGAAGGTATTTTTACTTACTGAAATGCTATTTCTCAGGAAGAGCAGTAAGATGATGCTGTTTAATGGCATGAAACCAATGACATTGTGGTTATGCAGTGTTTACATGCGGTCATTCAGCAGATGCTCTCATCCAAAGTATCTTACCAAACATGTACACAGCTGCAGGAGGAACGGTATCTGGCAGTTAGCGAATCTGCAACAATACATAGTGTGGATATTTTTTAAAATATATTTTTATATTTAAGCAAACACACTGAAGCCCAAATGGCCTTGCTTTGGACGATTTTCAGCCCAATTTAACTGTGATAGGTGTTTGTTCCGGAGTTAAATGAAAAGTGACAGTGGTAATTTTGTGCCAACGACGCCAAAGATGGCAAATATCGAGTTACCTAAACCCGGATCAAACACTGATGTTCAAAGATACAAGCGCATGGTAGACCAAGCCAGTTCCCAAAATGTAAAAATGGTAACATTCCAATTACATATCATTTAATACTTCGTTAGTAAGTTGCTAAGAGGACCAAGTTGCCGCCATCTTGGAAGTGTGAATAATGCGAAAAACCACATTCTGAAGCAGAAAAAGTAGGTGTGCAGGATTAGATATATTACCATGCATACAAGAGATACATCCATCTATTTTCTAAGCTAACCTTAATTAGGGTCACAGGGAGGCTGGCGCCCATCTCAGCCAACTCTGGGAGAAGGCAATGTACACCCTGAATAGCTCACCATGCCACTGAAGTGTCAAAATGCATACAGCAATTCACACTAACTTTCACACTAATGGGGCAATTTGGACTGCCAATCAACCTGCTCTACATGTGTATGGGAGGAAACCGGAGTACCCCGAAGGAAACCCATGCTAGCATGGGAAGAGCATGCAAACTCCACACAGAAATGCACCAAGTCTGGTAATCGAACCCAGGACCTTCTTGCTGTGAGACAAATGTGCAAATCACTGCCCCAACGTGCCACCACAAGAGGAACATGCATGTATAGGAGAAACTCAAAAATTTTGAATATTGTGAAAAGTTCATTTATTTTCAGTAATTTGAGTTATTACACTCAAAAGGTGAAACTAATATATTATACAGACTCATTTCATGCAAAGTGAAATATTTCAAGCCATTTTTTGTAATCATTTTGATGATTATGGCTTACAGCTTATGAAAACCTCGAATCCAAAATCTCAGAAAAAAAACAATATTACAAGAAATGAATAAAAAACGATTTTAAATACAGAAATGTCAGTCCTCTGAAAAGATAGAACATGTGTATGTACTCAGTACTTGGTTTGGGCCACTTTTGGAATGGATGCTCTCAGCCTGTGGCACTGCTGAGGTGTTATGGAACACCAGGATGCTTCAGTAGCGGCCTTCAGCTCATGTCTCTCATCTTCTCTCTTAGCAAAGTTCAGGTCAGGCGAGTTTACTGGCCAATCCAGCACAGTAATCCTAGGGTCACTGAAACAGGTTTTGGTACTTTTGGCAGTGTTAGCTTGTCTGCTGAAGGAAGCATGATGTTCTCTAAAATGTCCTGATAGGCAGCTGCGTTGACTCTGAACTTAATAAAGCATAGTGAAGCAACACCAGCAGATGCACGGCTTCATAAATCAACACAGTCTGTGGAAACCTCACACTGGACTTCAAGCATCTTGTGTGCCTCTCCGTTCTTCCTCCAGACTCTGGGACCTTGGTTTTCAAATGAAATGCAAAAATTGCTTTCATCAGAAAAGAGGACTTTGGACTACTGAGCAACAGGCTAGTTCTTTAGCCCAGGTAAGGCACTTCTGACATAGTATTCTTCTTAAGCCGCTTCTGAACAATGACATTTGAAGTCCAAGTCCAGGATGTAATAAGTGTAAATAATATTACAGTTCCACCTTTTAAATTAAATTATTGAAATAAATGAACTTTTACAGGATATTCCAGTTTTTTGAGTTTCATCTGTACAAGTATAATAATAAAAACAAGATCATTGCAGGGACAACACATACACAACCACACTTACACCCATGGGCAATCTTTAACAGTCACTTATCCTAGCGTGCATGTCTGTGGTCTGTTAAAGGAAACTAGAATATCTGGAGGAAACCCATGCAAGCATGAGGAATACATGCAAACTCCACACAGAAACATCCTCTCCGAGCCCAGCAATCGCTGTGTGGTGGACATGCTAACCACTACACCATGCTGCCACCCAGATATCAACATAATTGACATAAAATGATAACTTTAAGAGGTCCTAGTTGAGAAATTGCAGTAGATGGTGTGCATTAATATGAAATGTAACTTTGATGTGATTGTTTTGCTTCATTTAAAGACGTAATTTAAGAAACGGCATTTGAAACGGATAGCTTTAAGAAAGAAAAAAAAATCTGCAAGTGTCTATGCTTTAAAGCCTTTGGGAAGTTATGCTCTGATTTGTACTGCTTACAATGCAATTCCTGCAGTCACACTTCCAATATAGCATCGCATAGTTTCACCCGCCAGTGGCCCCTGGCCAATCTAGCATATAATTAATGTGGTTCTTATTTGGGCAAGATTCCAACTTGAGTTCTAGTGGTCTAATGATCCATTACATTTTTCCTGCATGCACAATCTTTACATACTCTTCATAAACACTTGATAAAGACATTAGTTTTTCACTCTGGAGGTGAAAAACTAACTTTACAAGGAAATAATCAGAGCAGTAAAGATTTCTTTATTATTATATATTAATAACAGAATATTATAGAATAAAAGGGTTCCATGCTCTTCCCAACTGGAACGCATCACCAGCATGTCTTAAACAAGGCAAGGATGGAAAAAGGTGTGTCTGTTGGTCTTTTTAATGACAAACAAGCAGCAGTGCTTCCTCAAACACTCCACACCACATCTGGAACCATGTCCATTACTCCGTTTTTGCTTCACAAAAAACTCACAAAATGGAAGCACTGAACAATCAAGTAGAGCACTCCTGAATATGGACTTTATTCACAAAGCTACTGGTTATGAAGCGGACTACGATAATCAGCATTGCTTTTGAAGGGGGTAATCTGATTTTCATTCATTGGACAGGATGGGAGGGTGCCAGTGCGATGACCACAGGGACTAGACACTGTGTCCGTATCTGAGCCGTTCCTGACTCTCCCATAAACAAATTGACTGAACAGGACGTAATCTACATCCTTCCATTTCCAGCATATGTGCGAGAATAAGGCAAAAGCTGAGCAGATACTGGGAGAAATGGAGGGGAAAGAAAGAGAGATGAGCATTAAATATTCTCTTGGAAGGACGTAAGGAAGGAAAGAAGGGAGAAAGTCATGGTCATGATCCATACCCCTTACCAATGCAGTGGTAGCCTTTTTTTTTTTTTTTTTTTTTTTTTTTTTTTTTTTTCGGGATCGGAAATTTTAACAACCCAACCTCACTTTGCTCTTGAAAAAAAACATCAAAGTTAAGG
>JBCNYG010000021.1:16734808-16762963 GCA_039654305.1 Porochilus rendahli
CCCCCCCCCCCCCCCCCCCCCCCCCCCCCCCCCCCCCCCCCCCCCCCCCCCCCCCCCCCCCCCCCCCCCCCAACCCTGACCGCTTTAAAGAGGCTTTAAAGAAGTCCTCTTTAGAACTCCAGTTTTAAGACACCCCCACCCCCCCACTGACATACATTATTGTATAACACAGTTACTTTATTATTACCTTCCCCCAAAGAGCAAAATAACAAAAGCAACTTAGTAATGTACTTTTGTCCAATCCCTTAGCTAAACAGTGGGGAATTGTGGGTATAAAACCACAGGGACTTCAAAATTTCTTCTATTCACCAACAGAACTGTTCACAGCGGACAACCTGTTGCTATAATGTCAATGCCTTAGGGAGGTACAGGGAAAAAGAAGGCCAAGAGAAAAAGAAAAAAGAAGAATTTCTTCGATGTAGTCCGTACCTCTGCCAGCTGGATGGAGCAAAATACACTGCATTTCTGCTCTTGCTTCATCAGCGCAGAGGCATTTATTAGTTTAGTAAGTTTAGCAAATGCAGTTTATTGGTCCTATAAAACGTTATCATGTAAGTTAGTATATACTAACCCAATATCCAAACAATTCACAGTGCCACCCCAAAATATGGGTTAAAGCTCGGTCATCCGAAGAAGCCATATGCAAACATGATCCAGACATGCTGCCATCTTCCCTCGGCCAATACTTTGGAATTACGTTGGAAGAGATAAAATAATGCAGTTAAAATAAAGCATATAGGGGTGGAGTTTGTGACGGACTGGCGTGAGCCCAGTTGCAAGTCTGGCAAAGAAAGTTGGTTTAACAATTTATTAAGGATGGGCCAATGAATGTTGCTATGGATTGAATACAATTAAGTAACTTAGCTAAATAGTTCTAGTCAGGATAAAGGCAGTTGTAGGCTGGTTGTAGTGAAGTTCAGAGACGGCAGGTGAAGGCTATAAAGTCGGCAACTCAGTCACTGCTTTACACTATGCTGAACTTACAGACTTTTTAGAAAATCCCTACCTAGAGACTTTGGAGTCTTTTTAGAAGGGACAGTTGGTGGAGATCCCTACAACCCTTGGAATTAATGTGAAAAAGTCAATGAGGAAAGTAGATATTAATAAAGCAATACAAAAGGCTTTTGTTGAGAAAAGCTCAACTTTTGGGGGTCGGCCCAAGACTGTAGTGAGCCCCTAGGCGCCTTAGAAAGAGAAGAAAACTTCCCTCAGATGTGGGGGAACCTGCCACTCTCTACTTAGAACTGTTTAGCTAACTTACGTATTGAGTTATTGTACATAGCTAAACGGTTCTAGTCAGGATAGTGGCAGTTGTAGGCTGGTTGTAGTGAAAGTCGGAGATGGCGGGTGTATGTCAGAGAATGTGCCGATTTGTCACAGTGGATACACACATGTCACTTATGTTACTATGGATACAGGATGTGCCTGTTACATCACAAGTTCATAACTGAAATATTGTGTTCAGTCTACAGCTGATTTTGTGAGTTATGGTTTAGCAGCTTGGCCAAAACTCTCTGATCCCACTGGAGTCATATGATAGTCACTATGGGATTAGATGGAGGAAGACGGGATGCATTTTTAAATGATTTTTTTTTTCTGGCTCACTGCTTCTCTCTCTCATTCTCTCTAGCTCCCTTTCATCGGTGCTCTTTTATATTCTCAAACAAAGTTTCTGTTTAAAAAATTCACAAGAACTCCCATGAACTCAAACTAGAACTTGATCTCAGTGTTTGTCTTGTTTTTGGGAAATTAAAAGTTTTTTTCCAATGTAGTGGCAAGCCATCTGTCAGTGGGAGTCTGGCATAGCATAATTGGCCGTGTTGTCTGGTTGGAAAGGATGGCTTTCCTTTTTTTCCATGTTGAGTAAGGAACACTAGCCAATATCAGAAATATTTGACACAGTTTTTGGTATGAATTGGTAAATCGGTGAAATGTTGGATATCTGACCTCTGCTCTAAGATCTGCTCACCAAGGCTGGCTACTATGCACTTTACAAGATGTTCACTTTACAAGAAACAACTACTAGGAAAACTTACCAGTATCTAAAGTCAAGGCAAAGGGCTGTTTGGATTATATATTACCAAACTGCACCTGTTGCTTACTTTTTGTTCCTTTCCCCCCCTCACTGGTCTTTTCTCTCACAGCTCACGTTCACTTCCTTTCTCTTTCTCTGTAAATCATCCTATCATTTCTTAGGTCAACCTCTCTGTCAGCCACAGAATAGGATCCCTGACCCAGAAGGCTTAACGTGATATACAGTTAGGCTTAGGTTTTTTAGACAATGTACTATTTTTGTTCCCCCATGTAAACCAAGAAAATGTACTTGAAATGAAGCAGTAAAGATGTGAGTGAAATGTACACCATTAGGTCAATTTTAATTTAAAGGCACCGACACATTTAAATAATCATTTAGGAAGTACAACCATTTATATACAGAGTACCAGATTGACTAGATTGTTTTTAATATTTCCTGTTGGAAATGCTTTTCAGTCAAAGACCGCCTGAAGCCTGGAACTCTGAATTGCAGAGTCAAAAGCGTGCCCAGTTGAGTTAACCGACACGGCCATTCAAGAATGTTCCTTTTCTGTTTATTAGGAAGCTGTTTTAGGAGGTTCCTTTTGCTATATGATTTCAGTCATAATCCATGTGTACTGTGAAGTGCCTTTCTGCCTGTTTTGCAGCATTTGACTGAATCTGAGTAGAAAGTATAGCTCTATACACTTCAGATGCATTATGCTTCTTTTATCAGCAGTGACATCAACACCACTGATCCAATTCCATTTGCAGTCATACATGTCCATGTCCACCATAAGCACAAGTGTGTTCTTGTCTTGAGTGGATGTTAGAAAGGGTCCTTCTTCAACAAAGAAATAATTGTATGCTCATACACTTAAGTTGTCTTTCACAGTTTTCTCGGTGTTGCTGAGCCTAGTAGTCTATTACTTCTGATTTGGTCATTCCTATAGTTTCGGATATTTCGGTGATTACCTTTTTTTTTTTTTTTTTTTTTACCCCAATGATGGCCCCCTTTACTTTGACACACCACTGGAACACAAACTGATTTCCCAACAGCTGCAAAATGCAAATTCAACACTTAAATAATGAACAAACTGTCCAATTACTTTTGAGAATCCAGGGAACTATGTCTAAAAAAAGGTCACAAAATATTTTTATTAAATGGCTCAAGTCAAAGCTAAACGTCAACACTTCAATCACATCTGATTGGTTTAATTTCAAATCCATTTTGGTGGTGTAGAGAGACAAAATTACAAAAATAGACATAATTCAAAACCTTATGGACCTAACTGGATTATACCAAATAGGGATGGGAGCTTAATCAACAGCTAAAACAGGACAAAAATTACCAATCCTCTGCAACTTTTGCTAGTTGGATGGGGTCTGCATCATATATACTGCTGAAGAGACACACCCCAAAATAGAACTTCATGATACACCAAGAATAATATAAGAATTAATCTGTGGAGAGAGCAAAAAATAAAAGCCTTCTACTGCAGTGCTGATTTGTTGGCCTCAGTGTTTGTGTAATAAAATTGAAAGCAGTTTAAGATCCATCATGTACAAGGTGTTCCTGAGAGGGGTCTCTAATGATCATATTACAAAGTGAACCCATTAAGTGTCATGCTAAGTGTTTGGGAGAAGGTAGTGTTGGGCAGAACTAATTTTTCCTTTACAATTTTGGAGTTTAAAGCCACAAAGCCCTATGCTATTGATTAATTTATCAATTGAGAGTGATTTGATTATTTAGACTTTCCCTCCAGACCATCCATTCTGGTTCCATTATATTCAGAGATGTTTCCATTCATTAAGGTCCCTAAGAATATCACTCACACTCCCCAGACCTATGCCCCTAACCAGTCTCTTATTTAAACACATGACCTCTGAAGTGTAGAATTATCAGCCCCAGCATACTTAGTATACATGAATATTTTGTGCGATTTGTAGAAGGGCTGACAGCTTCCACGAAGATAGATTTGCAATAAGAAACATCCTGAGAGGAGGCAGTGCGTGGCTTGAGAAAGCAAGAATTTGGAGGTTATCATTCAAAACCTCACACTGATTTGAGAGTAAGGATGTCCTCTCTTTAATCTTTGTGTATAATTCTTGACAGATCCCTTTTTGACTAATGTTGCTGTTCCAGAGACAGTGTGTGTGTGGGGGAGACTTGAGATGTGTCTGGCTTTGGGAAAGACCCCAAACAGCTGTGTTGTGTGGTGTTTGGAGGCCACACTGGTAACCCAGAATCCATGATCAGTGGTTGTGTATAGAAGTAACATTGGGTTTCAAAACCAGTGCAATTTAAGATGCTATCATTTAGATGTTTCCTCAAAAAAACATGTGGCTAAAGTTTGATACTTCGACCAGAAGAAGCAGTCACATTTTCTAAGCCAGTGGTTTTCAGCATTCAGGATCTGGGCAGTTTTTCCACATCATCCTCGAAGGAACCATAGCTGATGGTTGTACTTGTGTATTTATTCATGCAACCATCAGCAACAATGGACAGGGCCAGAGCTAGCATGCGCTTCCTCTGAAACATGTGACGCTTGCCACCCTCATCTTTTTGAACTACTGCACATGCAAATTCAGTGGCAGCATGAAGCGCAAATCTGAAGCGCTATCCAACCCCTTACATGCATGAGCTCATAGATGCACATGATTGGCTGCCGAATGCCTTAAGTGACAGGGAGGTAGCATGCGTCTTCCCTCCTCTGACCTCCCATAAGCTCCCATAAGGTAGGCCATGGATGGCTGTGTGCATCAACCTGGAGCTAGACTCACAATCTCCAGGATGATAATGGGGCACCTTGACAATGTGGCCACCAAGAGCCATTTATTGTGGCTTTCACATGATTATTAGCTATGACTCCTCAGTGTGTCTGTTCCAGGTAGATCAAGCTCTCATTCCAGGAAGTGACTGGTACAATGCAGGAATAAGCCAGTGGTTCTCAGAGCACCAAGTGAACACAACCAATTTGCCTACCAGCATATTTCTGAGAGGTGGAAATATCAAAAACATGTAAAACTCTGTACTGACTAGTAAAATTATTTCAGACTCCATCTTCCTACTGTGGCACTGTCGAAAACCCTGGCAAGACGACCTCCTACCATGCCACCCATCATATATAGAATGATTTGAGCTCATACATGCCTCAAAACTCTTCCCTCCTTTATTTAACTTTTAGCTTTATGAAGGATGAAATCTTTGCTCAGACCTATTGGCCAATGTCACTGAATGCTCCAATTATTGTAAAGTTTTTGTCAGCCTGATTGCAAGAAGTGGGTTAGAGATCAGTCTGATTCTCAGTCTTGTTATCAAGCCAACAGGAACAAGATTAGCCTTTATCAACGCAATCGCACATGCACTACTTCCCAAACCCACACACACCCATTCACCCTTTACCCTTAAGCAAAGGCAACACTGTCCTCCAAGAACAAGTACTTGCCTTGAAATGTCTTGCCACAATCTTTATACTCCAGCTCCAGCTTCATTTTTAGGATTTGATGCTGAAAAATACTGACCTTTAACTAGTGTTGCGAATTCGTCCTCTTGGCAGACCACCCAAGACATAATGGCCAGATTCTAGAGGTTTGGGATGCAGATCTATGACAACTCTACAAGGAAGCATGGCTCCATTAGTCAACCATCAAATATCTATTGAAAAGACTTTCATTTATGCACACAGTCTGGTGAGTGTTAAAGTAAAGTGAATTTCAATCAAGTTATACGGCCAATCCATTAAGCATTAAATCAAGTAAAGCCATCAACATAAACACCATTATCCTCTTTGCTCAGTGTTAACGACAACCAGCCCTTCTCTGACGCACAGGTTTTTTTTTCTTAAAAAATCCTGACTACGTGATGAGAACTTGGTCTTTATGAGAGCTCACAGGGTAACTCCAAGGAGCGCTTTAGGGCATCAGCACTTTAAACCCTGGCAAACTGCCCCACTTTGTGCTTTGAAAATAGGGACTAACTTAGAGAGTCCCGTTCAAGATTTCTGCTCCTTATCTGCCGTCATCAGACTTGAGGGGAAGTGAAGTTTACACAGACGTGAGGTCACTCGGGATACATGATCAGAACCAGAGTCAAGCCTTTAAGAGTCACCAACCACCCCTGGCTTTGGTATTGCTCATTCAGCAAACTGCAGATACAATTTACTCTCAGCATTACACCATGGTGTTATAGCAATCAATATACCCAGCAAGTACCGTGCATCAACATCGAAAAAAATATATATTTCTTTCTTATAACAGAACACACCTTTTATTCTGTGAATATTCCTGTACTACTGAAAAAACTAAAGTCATTAGGAGATGACATATCCCCTAGCCTCCAGAAAATATGGACTGCAGAAATATCAAAAGATAAAAACTACACTGCCTAGTGGAAGTAACCACCGGGTTTGATGAAGAAATCTTAAACGGTTTCTGAGTTCTAGACTGGAATTGAAATGATTACACACGGATAGACCGATGTATATACATATGACTATATCTCACCACATTATAGCAGAGGGATAGGAATGACAACAACAAAAAAAAAACCTTAGTTTGTCAAGTTACAAGCAATTATAAAGTACAAATTTGCCTGTCACAGAGACTTTTAGAAAGCGCTGACACCAGAAGCTTAAGGATAAACATCTCCTTTACCTCTAGAAACCTCACATTGACAACCACACACTATCATTTACCATTCCTTTTTAGATACTGCAGAATTTTTATTTACTTTTTAAAGAAACCTTTGGCCTGAGATCAGCATCCACACTAAACTAGAACCTGCACTAATATTTAAAGAGTTCCTAAGCTAACTCAGTTACCACATGCATCACCAAATACATGAGGACCCATTCAACAGATGATGGGAATGAAAGATTTCAGATTTCTGCCTATCTGAAACGAGAAATGAATAACAATGTTCACAATATCCAGATAACGGACATCATTATTCATTTCTCGTTTCAGATTGGCAGAAACTCATCAGATAATTATTAGTATTGCATCAATGCCATTGGATAAGTTGAATGATTATTGCACAGTTGGCATATGTCGAAACATGACTGTCCAATTTGATGATATTTTTGATGAATAATAAAAAAATAATAATAATAATTCAACTTTAGTATGATATGCAGAATTATTTAGTCTTGGAGGGTGTTGTCTGCCTCAGCCAACCCCCCCTCAGCGAATAATTCTCTACATCATGCTTTGTCTCATTCAATAACTGCTTATTATCCAACTAGCAATCTCTGGATAATAGGACAAAAACTCTAGAAATTCATTACAGTGCTGTCCCAAAATCACAAGGGAAGCTACACACTTTGGCCTTCGTGTTTCTCAAGCTACAAAAGCACTTTTTCCCAAGAACTGCAGCCGAGTTTCAAAAGATTCCGTAACAGAGTGTGTGATCACTGCCACACTTTCAAAATGTAAAAGTAAACTCTACAAATCGTGTTTGCTTTTCTTATGTTCCGTTGTAGTATATACTACAAAAATATTCACCTCCGGATCGGTCAACATCACTGAAGAGTCTCCTCAAAGTTCTGTCTTGGAACCCAATATTACAGATTGTTTCACAGTTTCTGTCACATGGTGTTTCAAGAAGCTTGTGATTTCTTTTCTTTTTTTTAAAGAAAATTATATTTGGTACATGTCTTTGATGCATGTCTGCAGTTTGGGTGCATCATACATTACCCAGCAGATAATGAGGGTGAACAGGCAACACTGGGACCTTTTATGGTTGTGTGTGCAGTGTGTTTAGTGGGTGCTTTCTCAGAGATACTGCCAGTATCAAAGTGTGTTCTCAGGGCAAATGTATGTCCCATGATGCAACTCTTCTTATTTGCACACCTGCAAAAACCACACTGGGGTTCTTGTAATAGGTTGTGTTTATATGGAGAACAATTAGTAAGTGAAAAACATGCAAAAACATTTTCATGAGGGGTAAATAACTTAAATCACACGTGTACACTTTTTAATACATGTGCTTTCTCAGCTTGTTTCGTGTACCGTATATTCTTCCCCTGTAATTACCTATATATCTGGCATGTGGTTTCCTCCAAGTCATTTTGAGCTTGTCATCCATTTTGTAAACTGTTTGTTCTGTACACAGTTCACTAGTTAAAATAATCACCTTAACTTATGATTTATTGAACCATCAATTATGCTTACACATTTAAAATGTTTCAGATTGCTATGGAAGGAATAATATATGATAAAGTGCATGCTGGGTGACACGGTGGTAAAGTGATTAGCATGTCTGACTCACAACAAAAGGTTTAAGCCCCAGGTTTCGGCGAGGGCGTTTGTGTGTGGTTTGCATGTTCCCCCTGTGCTTGTGTGGGTTTCCTCAGGGTACTCCGGTTTCCTGCCACAGTCTAAAGACATGCACATTAGGCTAATTGGCTGTTCCATATTGCCCCTAGGTGTGAGCGACAATGTGAAAAGTCATGTGTGCTGCCCTGCAATGGTCTGATGACCTGTCCAAGGTCTGCTTAACCAGAGTTGGCTGAGATTGGCTCCAGCATCCCCATAGGAAAATAATCAACAGTGAGGTGTTGTAACACATACTGAAATGGATACTTTTCCCATAGCTGCACATCCCAAAGGGTTTTATTCAGTTTACACCACAGACATTTGCTAATATCAACTTTTTTATCCATAAAAATAAGTACAAGTACTTTTTATTCATTTGTGGTTGCATATAAATAGGCACTTGGACATGTTTTATTTAAGTTAGGAAAAACAAAAGGAAATCTAATACTGTTTAATAAAATTAGATGCACATGAGTGGAATAGGACTCTTAAGGTAACATTTTCTGAGCCTTTTTCTATGTTAATCACAACTTGATGGATTCCAGAAAGGACTTGTGGAAGTTTTAAATCAGAATTTTTGAATAAAGTTATTTACGATCAGGTTAGTCATCTTTACAAGGGTTTACAAAACATACCTCATCATGTTACCAAGAAACCACAAACTACAGACTTTGTCCATAAATGGTAAATACAGACAGCCCTTTCCAGAAAAACTTAATATCAACCCTTACTCCTTTATTAATGAATATTATATTCATGTATGTATATAAACAATATAATATCATGAATGAATATGTTTGAGGATGAAATACCTGAGCACATTATTATTATAGAAGCAAGAACATGGTTACAATGAATGCATTTACATAAACCTGAACTTAAAAACCAGTATAGCCCCAGTTCTAGGACATGAATCAACAACTTCTGATGAACCAGAATAAAAATATTAAGGCATGCTAATGTAGAAATGTTAACAACACATACTAAACCTTTTTCATGAAAACCAAGACAGCGGAATATAATCATCATCATCATCATAGCTGTTCTCTAACTCAGTATCAGGTCCATTCGAGTGAGCGAAAACATCACAGTTCATTAAATTAGCTTTTAGTCTACTAGCCAGAGATAATTTCTTTCTCTTCCTTGTCCAGTTCTTATGCTTCTCTTTTATATCCCTGTCAATTATCTAATCAATGGTCCTTTTTTACCCTCCACATTTACAAACAAGCCCAGTTCTCCCAGCTTTTGAAACAAACTATTTCAATTAAGCACAGCTGTGTGATTGGACCTGATTAGCCACTTCCCAACCACGTCGACAAATTACACGCATCTCATTGGCTGTTATGCCTGTCTGTCTTTCTTATCCATTAAACCATGTATTTATACTTTTATCTTGTATTTATCTTTTGTAATAGCACAAAATAATTTTTTATAATTATATTATAATACTGTAATACCTTAAGTGTAGTCTAATAGACTTCTTATAAACAACTTAAAAAAATAATAATAAAATCTTGTAAACCCCTAGGCCTGCTATTTCCACAAATATGTGCTCTTTAATTTTTGTGCCCCCTTTAAGTTCCCTGTATTTCACCTATCAGTGGTATCATCTGTCGTGAATAGATACAGTTATCGATTTACTGTACAAAATTATTGTCTTGATGTCTTTTGAGCATGTGTGCTTGTTGGGTTTTATGGGTAACACCAGGTGTTTTACTTAAAGGGTATAAACAATAGAAAAGTCGCATTGCGAGCATGTGTGCTTCAGATATTTCCTGTAACAGCATATGGGTTTTAAATAAAGTTTTCTTGTTTATAAATAAAGCTAAAATAATTTTAAAAAGCTTTAAATAAACATAAGCTTTATATCATTTCAAATATCATTCATTTTATGAATATGATCTCGTTTAATAGTGCATGAAGTAAACTAACTTTTTTTTAACAGAAACAAATGTAATGGTCAGAAATAAAGTTAGGGTGACAAGGTGGCATAATGGTTTGCATGTCTGCCAAACAGCAAGGGTTTGAGTCCCAGGATCAGTGAGAGTGTTTCTGTGTGGAGTGGAGTTTGCATACTTACCCTGTGCTTGTGTGGGTTTCCTCTGGGTACTTTTGTTTCCTCCCACAGTCCAAAGACATGCATATTAGGATAGCTGACTCCAAATTGCCCCTAGGTATGAGTGTGCCTGTTTTCGCCTGTGTGTTACGCTACGATGGACTTGTGAGCTGTTCAGGGTCTACTCTGCCTTCACTCCGAGTAGGCTGAGATAGGCTCCAGCCTACTTGCGACCTCCTTGCGAACCCTGGTAAGTTTAAGGGGTTAGCAAATAAATGGATGAAAAGAAATAAAGTTGTTTGGGTTATTTTGTGAACTAAAGCATGAACTCAATAAAAGGATGCTGTTTAACAGGACACTGAGTTCTCTGTAGATAGAAGAATGCATTAATGCACTCCACATTTCTAGTCTCCAATGTTTTAATAATTTGCTATAACTTGGGTCGTGGTGCTGTTATGAGTTAGTCATGCTCGGAGTTCTACCCATGCTCTGCTGAGCAGCCCAAGCTCCGCCCGTGCACGAGAGGCTTCTTCCTCGCACACCTTCGTCTGGTCTGTGCCTCCTCGACCCCGCCCCCTGATCTCAGTAGTAGTGAACCGGGGCACCGGAGCCCACCGCGGCCACCGTGACTCAACTCCCATCCACACCCTCCTCCATCCTCCTCCTCCTACTCCATCCTTTCCCTCCCTCCTTCTTCTCCCACCCGTTAATAAGCTACGTTATTCAAGTTCGCCAAGAACTCGGACAGAGCTCGTGGACCCCGGCGCACGCTCGCGACCATGTAATCCGCCCCTGAGCGCAACAGCAGCAACAGCACAGCGAGGAGAGCCGCGCGCGCGCCCGAAAGAAAGCTCAAAAAACCCCTCTCTGGAATATTAGTGGATTTGCGCGCGCTGTTGGCGAGTTTATTTTGTTGCGGATTAATCATGCACGCTTTTCTCTGGGGTCTGGGCTTGTTCATCGTACTCCCCGACTTAGTGAATGTAGCAGCTTGGACCCAGAGAGCTCTGGCACGCTCGGGAGAAGGTAAGCACAACTTTTTCTCCCCAAATACAAGTTGTCATGCCATTCATTTTCGGCTTCCCGTTATGTCGCGCGCTTCACCTAGACGAATAGAGAATGAATGAGTTTGCGCTCGTGCGTGCAAAATAAATCCCGACTGTGATTTCTCACAACTCTTCGGCGCATATGGTTTAGGATCACGGTGTGCACGGTGTCACCGACCCATTCATTAATACAGCAAGATGCACAGCATGAAACACGCACAGGTTATCAGCGCTGCAGCCGCAAATCTCGCGAGATCGAACATCAACGCGCTTCATGACAACTTACACGCTCTAAAGCATCCATTCATAAAGCTTTGAAGTGGATGCGCGTTCACGTTTCTAGGTAAAATACGCACGTGCCTACTTAAGGTACATGTGCCCTAGAGGCCAGGGAAGGTAGAGTATCATTTTAGTATTTTTTTTCTGAGAGTGTAGGGTATCAAAAGTCACCCCAAAAAATATCACCCCAAAGCATAATGTTAAAAAAAAGCATAATCTCCCTCCGTACTGATCCACAGCCAAATCACAGGAGCAGAACGGCGCGCGCGAGATCGTCAGGCCAATCAGAGTGACCGCGTCCGGCGACGCGCTGCCCCAGAGCGCGCACTTCAAGCGCAGGAAGCGGAGCGCCGAGAACGACACGGACCCGGGACACTGGGAATCCGAGCACGTGCATTACAGACTCTCCGCCTTCGGTCGGGACTACCACTTGAACCTGACGCTCGAGGCGGGATTTATTGCGCCGCTTTATACCGTATCCGTCCTTGGCGCATGGAATCGAACGCACGAGGAGGAAGAGGAGGATGAAACGGTGTACCGCCACTGTTTTTATAAAGGACACGTGAACGGAGAAACGGAGCATGCCGCCGTTATCAGCCTCTGTTCCGGCCTGGTGAGTGGGAGCATCATGTTGTTTTCTGAAACAAGGTAATGCGTGCATATGAAGGTGGGTTACATCAAGGGCCAGTTCCTGAAACTGAAATTCATTCATTCATGCTTTGGATCTGGATCCAACCCTGGCATAGGGTGGGAACTCACCCAAGGTGGCATCAGGGCCGATAAACACAAACATACACACCTGTTTAGAGGCACAAATCCAGGTCCCTGCAGGGTTTTGGGAAATAGGAAGAAACCAGAGATCCCCCGAAGAAGCCCATACGGACACAAAGACAAAATGCGTACACGTTGAAGAAACATGGAGTTGTTTGGTGGCGATGACGGCTCCCCAATGTTCATAGCTTCTAGCTGGGCCCAGGGCATCTCTAAATGGTGGGAAGGTGAGAACATGTGCCCGAGGGGAGTCTTGAGAAATCAGATTGTTCAATAAGCTGTCAATAAACCCTGGAAGTTGTACTGACAGCCCTAGTCACAACTGTCACATGTAATCTAAACTATAGCTTGGGACGTTGTTCAGCATCATCAGCCATTCTCACCACATGCAGCCTTTTAAACACACACATTTGGGATACTGTTCAACTTTTTAACACACCGTTTGCAATTGCATGATAAAATATGCAAACCGCAAAACAAAATGTTAGTTTAGTTCTTGGACATTAAGTTCAGTGCAAATAACAGTATACACAGGTCACAAGCCACACAGAGTACTAAGCAGTGGCAGGCTGAAGGTTATGGGCAATGCTCAAGGGCCCAGTGTTCCCAGATAGCACACCTCCATCAGCACAATGTGTGCAATTCACATCACAGTCGAAACATGTCAGCTGATTTTTTTTGCTTACTTTAATGTCCAATCTCTCACCGTGTGACAAAAGCACACTCACACAACTTCCCTTCTGTAATTCACTGAGATTGTTTTTTTTCCTGTTAACGTAGCAGTATGTCCATTCACCTGTAATGTAGCATTAAGTACAAACAGAAACTGATTTAATATTCTTGACATTTAAAGCAAGCTGTCAATAATCTGCTCCAGAAATAACATAGTTAAGTTGCGAATCTGTGCTTATGTTGACTAGTTGACCAGTTAGTAAGTGATCCCAGGTTTGTCTCTGGATCTGATATGACCCTGACCAGGACAAAGTGGTTACTCAAGATGAATAAATGATGCCTCTCTCATGTTCCTAGCTCTTTGAAAAAGGCATGAAGCTGAAAAAAAAGTTCAGTAAGCCAAGATTTATGAAAGCCATGTCCGTAATGTTTATCTCTATCTTAAGGATTATACATTCATATAATTTCATTCTCCGCTCCGCTTTACCCTTTAATGGGGTCGCAGGGAGGCTGGAGCCTATCCCACCTGACTCCCCCTTCAGCATCTCACCAGACCACTGCGGTGTCAACACACACACAATTGAGAATATCTGAATTGCCTAACATGCATGCCTTTGGCCTGTGGAAGAAACCCATGCAAGCGCAGGGAGAAAGTGCAAAAGACACACTAACACCCTTGCTGAGCACAGAGCTTAAATTCAGGATCTTTTTGCAATGAGGCCAATATGCTAACCACTACAGCATCACAAGTTATAGCTGTTCATGGACACGCATGACACTTGGTAGCAAATAGTTGCTAAAAAACATTCATTCATAAATTTTCTGAACTTCTTAATCCTAATTAGGGACGACGGTAGGCCGGCGCCCATTTCAGCCGACACGGGGTGAGGGTGGGGTACACCCTGGACCAGAAAAACATTAATCAAAGAAGTCCTTTATATCTCCCTTTGTTTGCAGTGTATAAGGGGTTATATGTGGGTAATGATTACATGCACGTGTCTTAAAATAATAATTTTGGCTGTGCAACATAATGCCCTGTTCATATGGCCTTCAGTCAAATTCTTCCAGAGGCCATATAAATCCATTAGAATGTAATTCAAGTGTATCTAATTGTGGCTCTTGAAGGTGAAATTAAGATCACCCTACTTATTTTGCCAGTGATCACGCTGATGACTTAAAGACCAGGTTTAATAGGATTATTAGAGCTGGCAAATTGGAAAGTGGACTGGGATCATGGCCATATTGGCTGAGTAAGAATCACAGAAGTGTGTTTTGACATGGGATTTAGCACTCTCCAGAGCACTGTTATTGTTGGAACGTCCCTCGCAGCTTCCTGTACATTTGCTCTGGTTCTTAGAAAGACCAAGTGCTGTTGGACATCCTTTACACATGCACTCAGAGAAGCGAGCAAGAGAGCGTATCAGCTGAAAGGACTTCAGTGGCAAACATGAGAATGCATTTCCAATGAGGTGCTTTTTTGCATTACACTGGCTTGTGATGCTATTGTTAGTGACGGTGTGAGAGGATGTGGGGTCTATTGTGGGTAGCTGAGATATAAGCTTTCATCTATTATTTAACAAAGATAGTTAAGATCTTCCTCACAGTATCTGTTGGTTGGTCCAAGGCCACCAATAAAACTTAAAGGGGCTGGGTTCTTAAGTGTTGGGGTGTCATGAGCTGAGGCCATCTTTGGTTGGGAGTGCAGGTTAACATTAGTCGTTTGAGAGCGTCTCAGAGTTTTGGTATGCAAAAGATGGAAGAAAGCACTTTCCTCTGTACGTAGTGCCATCCCAATTGCCTAATTAGGAGATCTGAGTAGGTAAATCTGGAGGAACTATCAACTAAAAAAAAACCCCACCTACCAGAGAGCGCAAACCTCCACCAAGCCGAACAAATAGCAAAAGGTACACAGCACCTCCTGCTGGGCCTACTGTAATACTGCACTTGAAATTTTGTTCTTTTTCACAGTGTTTAAGAATTTTTTTTTTTAATCATGGATCCAGTGTTTTATTTGGATCATCTTCAAAATCTAATGGAGTTTTCCTTTTCCAAAGCCCCAACTCTGGAAGCAATTTCATGAAAATCCACATATAACTTTTTGCATAATGCTGCTAATAAGCAAACAAACCAGAGGTGAAGCATAACTTCCATTCAACTGGTGAACGTGGAAAAAAATGCTTCGAGATGGGTATTTGCCATCAATGCCAACAGCTAATAAAACATTCACCTCCATGTGTTTTATAAGAGTGTGCAGATAATAGTCTGGTAGATTTGTTGTGTTTTTTCATTTTGTGTTATTTGTATGGCTGATTTATGTCCTATTTTTATTTCTTTTTCTACTTTATTTCCTATATATTTCATGCATTTGGTGTATTGCACTTTTGTCAATGTGTGTTGTTTTAAATCTCTTTTTTTCCCCAAATGAGTCAGACCAGGGCGGCACGGCGGCATAGTGGTTAGCATTTCCACCTCACAGCAAGAAGGTCGAAGGGTTCATGTCTTTCTGTCTGGAGTTTACATGTTCTCCCTGTGTTGTGTGGGTTTCCTCTGGGTACTCCAGTTTCCTCCCACATGCCAAAGACATGCACATTAGGTTAATTGGCTGTTTCAAATTGCCCGAGTGTGGCTGTGAGTGTGAATGGTTCTATGTGTGTGTTGGCCTGCCATGGTCTTGCGAGCTGTTTAGAGTGTACCCCGCCTTGGTACAGTGTTGGCTGAGATAGGTTCCAGCCTATCTGCAACATGAGTGAGTGAGAGAGTGATTCAGACCAAGTTTATGCGCAATCTGCTGAAGCACTGGTTTTGCATATTTTACTAATATGCATTTGAAGTGAGGTATTATTATGCAAAACATTTTCAGTGATTGCGTTCTTCTTACTTTCCCGATTGGTCGCTGTCTTGCTTTCTTCATGGTGCAAGAAACCACACTTCTTCAAAAAGAATGCTGGCTTCATCACATCTCCAGTGTCATCAACTTTTCCCCCTCATCAACTTTCAAAACATAAAAATTACACCACACCATAATTTCCTGATAATCATCGCTTACATCTGTTTTCCTCTGGAGGCCACTTTGTCTATAAGCATGCAACATATGTACCCATTTTATAATTTCGACTTCATTTATGCAGGATGTAAAGGTTGCCAAGGGTTTTGTAGAGTGGCAAGTGGGGGTAAAAGATAAGGGCAATTAACATCAACCTGTAAATGTTTGTGCACACCTCCATGGGCACGCTCCATTGAAGTATTACTGTTCTTTCTAGCTTGGCACTTTCAGGTCGTCAGAAGGGGAATATTTTGTGGAGCCTCTTCACAGCCACAATGGTGAACATTATGAAGAAGAACACATCAAACCTCATATCGTGTATAGAAAAGATGCAAACAGGAGGGCCAATGAAGATGCGTCGTCATGTGGTACTACAGGTATGAAAGTTATATTCATATTCAAAATACTTAACTCGCTCTCCCCCTCGCTCTTTTACAGTATCATCTTTCTAACATTACACACACTGGGTTTCATCATAAAGACATCTAAACATCTTGCAGGAGTCGTGCTACGGTTTCTCACTTGCCAGCTTGACCAGCATGTCCCTAATGGCAGTGCGGTTACAACTGCAATAACCAGTGTTGCGTTTTTTAAAATGAACTTAAAGGGCAACTCTAGCTTCAAGCACTTCCGGTATATATTGAAGTCGTCGTGTCATGCTTAGCAGTTTTGCTTCTAATGTTGCTTTTGTTGTAGTTTCATTATTCCTATGAGAAGTTAGCAGTTCAGTGCTGCACTGGGATCACAGACAGACCTTGCAATTGTGGTGTAGTGGTGGCCCGGCAGTTGGGTGCTGGATTACTGATTCCAAGATTGGGCGTTCAAGCCCCACTATCAGAGTGTTGTCACTGCTGTACGCCCAGTGCAGCTAACTGGGTTATCTAAGGCCAGCCATGTCTCACTGTCTGTGGTGAGAGGCATGTAAAAGAACCATTGCCGCCTTTGGTCAAGTGTATGCTGCATCGCAGTCAGCGTGTTTCTGTCCTGCGATGGCATGGCGAGCTGTCATCATAAAATGAACGAATGAATGAATCTTATCTTGGTAATTTCACACATTCATTAGGTCTGCTTGTTCAATTACCATTAATCATTACCTCAGCTCACTCAATTAGCTTTAATATAAATGACTCCAGTTCACCGCGTTAGCATTATTTCCTTTACCTCAGGTCATTCAGTTAGCATTTATCTATATTACTTTAGCTCATTAGTTAGCTTTAATCCATATTACCTCAGCTGACTGAGTTAGCGTTATTTTCTTTACCTCAAGTCATAAATTTAGCATTAATCTGTATTAGTTCAGCTCACTGTATTAGCATTATCTTAATTACCTCAGCTCACTTAGTTAGTGTTATCTTCATTAGCTCAGATCATTTGGTTAGCTTTAGTGTTATCTCATCTCATTATTTGGTAAAAGGTGATTGTTAAGGAAAGTGTTTCTACAGTAAAAATGGACTCACCGTGTTTATTAGCGCTAACCATTCAGTGAGTGTGACTATTTCTTACCTCAGCTCTCGTTCAGTTGCATTAATGTTCATTTTCTTATTGTACCACATTAGCAAATTTGATTATATTCAACACTACAGTCTTTCTTGGATCAGCTCACTCCATTAGCATAAATCTTCCTTACCTCAATCTTTCATAAAATATTTATTTCTTAAGTAAAAGACTTTAAATCGTTACAAACAATCATAGAAACATTAAGAGCACACTAAGGGAGTATTCACATGTAAGCGATATGGCCGCAAAATAGGGTGAAATAGCGTTTCGGCTGGCCAAAAAAATGTGCAGTTTCATCGAAAACCTTCAAAATAGATTATCATTGAGGATCCGCGACCCTGCACTGGCTGTGTGCCATATATCTTATTGAACCTGCCCTTAAAATGTAAGTAAATCCAAGTTCTTTCTTTCTTAATTTACCCTTTTTTTTCTCTGTATATTTTCCTGTAACCTCCATTTGAGTGTCTCGAGTCCAGTGGGTCCGGTTGAATTAGTTGTGTATTCCAGCATGAGCTGCTTAGCTTTGGTTTATGGAACAGCCGCTATTTCTTCCTGCACTATTGAGGCTAAAATATGGACGTGTGTTTGAGATAATGAAGCGCGTAGCTGCGTAGAAAAACCTGCGCCTTTCTCTACGATGCATTCATTCCAGGTCAGATAGCATAATCACCTGTTAGAGGTTTTTATTAATTAAATCTGTGGATTTATTATTTATTTGGATGCGCATAACAGACTAGATCAGCTTACCGATTCGTGCTGATAAGGGAAAATGGAACAGGCCTGAGATGTGTGTTCCTCTGCCTATTGTGAAAAGCAGCTTGAGCAGTAAGTACACAGACACCAGAAAAACCATTTATATTATAGAAATAATATACTATGTTTTAATACATCTGTAAGATAGCAAAAAGCATGTTGCGTGTAGGAAATATGCAGATTTTCTTTTTGAAAACGAAAGTGTAAATAGAGGCACAAAGAGAAATCCCATAATTGCACAGGTTTTCCTTTGTAAAACAAAAAAAATGGGCGGCGCTTTTGCATAAAATGTCTTAATTTCATGTGTTTTTTCTTTGGCAAAATGGGTGGATTCACGTGCCAAAAAACAGTTGCTTCAGCTGTTCAAAAACAAGCACAAAGAGCCGAACTGCTTACGAAGCTGTTCGCTTGTATTCGAGTCACTTTGAATTCACACCAAATTTCGAACAGGTCCAAAACCTTTTCCAAGTCTACGAAAACAGCCATTTTCATACGGCAGTGATTGCTTACGTGTGAGCTAGGCTTTAGTTAAGCAGCATGGTGTATTATTTCTACTTTACAGCATTGTAGAATAGAAATTCATTTATAGTATAGCATTTATAGTAATCTGTAGTATAGTATTATTTTTAACTACCTCAGCTCACACAAATAGTGTCATCTTTGTTACTTCAGTTTGCCAAATTATCAGCTTAAGTACCTTTTTTTGGATTCACAATTTTATATATACAGTTTGTATATACTAATTACGTATCCTTTTTGTTTAATCATTCCTTTCCTTCTTCCAGACCTGCAGTGTTTAAATGAACTGGTATAAAATATTCTGGTCCTATTTATGGCCTATTTCATTACTATTTTTACAAGAATGCAGAATTCAGAATGTTGCTGGGAAAAAAAGTTTTTTTTTTGTTTCATGCAGCAGGATAGAGTCATTCCAAATGTTTCTGGTATCAACTTCCATCTCAGTTTATTGCCACAGAATCCTGTTGACTCTTGCACTTCCTGTGGCCTACAGATAAGGGGACCTAATAGGCACATTACCAGCTGTACTACAGCAAGAGGAGCTGAGGCAAAGTGCTGAACAGTGCAAAGTGTTTGCAAATTTATCACTGAGAAAATAAATGTGAATCGTGTGTAATGCAGTGCACGAGGGCGACATGCTGCCGTTTATTGATATACCTAAACAAGACCATTTGTGATGCCATACTGCAAAAACAGAAAAAGTGTGAGGTTACAAGAGTCTGGTGTTTGGTTATCTTTTTTCTCACAAAAATAAAAACAACTTATTTTATGCAGTCATCATGAAGACATGCAGTATACTTTAATTAAAATACGAAACCACCGTTTATACCCCAACGCTGCAGTGGTTTAAGGATTGCACAATGCCAACTACACCTAGCACGAACCTGAATTCATACTTAACCTTATAGGAAATGAAACCTCAAGTCTCACAAAACATGTTTCGTCTCATTCCAATTGTAATGATAAGATGTAATGATGCCTGTTGTTTGTGTCTGCTTTCTTTCAAATGCCATACAGTTGAGCATTTATCCGATACCAGGCTACACTATAGGACTGTTTGGTCAAACAGCAGAACATTTCACAGTAATGTGTAAATGTTGCTTTGGTGCAAAGTGCATTCTTCAAGCCCACCTCTGATCTCTTAAAGAAATACTCTATCCTGAAATTCATGAAATATGTTTTTATAGAAGTATTTTTTGCTAGGTTTAGTGAGTCTGGTGCTAATTTGTTGAAGTTTGTGCTTGTGTCCTGCACTGAGGTTTGTTTCTGTTGACATTCAATGCTTTATTAATTACTGAGTAATTAATAAGTAATTGTAAGTATTACTGTATAGTAAGTATTACTGAGAATAATTAATTACATTCGAAGTTCCACAGTGCAATGCAGCAATATGATGCAGTTACTCCAAGTAATACAGATAACTAGAAGCTCGGCGAATTAGTGCAGTCCGCTGGAAAACATCACAGCATTGCTCTCTTAAGATAAGGCTAAAGGGCTAATTTGGGCAGCTCAGTGACAGCCCGTGGCTTCCCAGCATGAAAGTCCTGGGTTCGAGTCCCAGGCTGTATGAAGTTTGCAAGTTCTACCTGTCCTTGCATGGGTTTTCTCCACATACTTCAGTTTACTCTCTTAGTCCAAAGTCACTTTAGACTAATTGGATATTTCAAATTGCACCTAAAATGGTGAATCTGGATTAACCAGATTGGCAAATGAATAAATTAAGGGCTAATTCCCTCTGTTCAACAATCAGTTGGTTTTTGAATGGCACTGGGGGTGATAAAGCTGCCGACAAATGTGTGAAAAATTAGTTCAACTGAAACGCTCAACTTGGAATTGAATCATAAAAGAAATCTTTTGCTCAACAAAACAAAAAATAATGACGTTCAGGTTTTCCAGGATGGAGGTTCCTCTCAGAATCTCTTGAAAATCAAACGTTCCTCAATGATTCTTGAGATGTTTAATGTTCTAGCTCTGTACCAGTTCATAAGAAGGTGATAAAGAAAAGCCCAGTGTTTTTCGTAAAAAGTTCATTTTCTGAAAGGCAAACCCTTTTTGCAGGGTTCCACATAGAACCTTCAGGGATTTCCCCAAAGGAACAAACTTAAGAGCACTTCAGGAGGTTATCTGGATTGTTTTTACTAGTAGATATCATTGCATTTTTTTTGTCTAATCAATAGTCATGTTTGCATTTATATGCCAGGTCATAAAGAGAAAAACATGGTCTCTGGGAGCTTGTTGTCTGACCTGGAGAGTCTCAGTTCAGGGGTTCTCTCAGGCTCTTTACACACAATGGAAGACAAGCAGCCATCAGCTAACAACAGCAGCAGTGACTCAGGACCTCACCGGAGACCAAAGCGCTTCCTCTCTTACCCACGCTTCGTGGAAGTCATGGTCGTTGCTGACTACAAGATGGTGGAACACCACAGGAGCAACCTCCAGCACTACGTTCTAACACTAATGTCTATTGTAAGTTCTGTCTGACAGGCAATACTTAACCGCGATTTTTCTTGCATGCTATTACTTTAAACGTAGGTCAAGTATTAAGCCAAGCTCTCACTCCAAGCCTACAAGAGAAACTTTTTTGACTATTATGATGAATGTAAAATCAGGAATGGTCAGATAAAATGCGTGCTTGAGATGCTTTTTGGTATGGGTGCAAGAGAGGTGAAGTTGACCTACTTCTGTCTTGGCACAGGCTGCATTCTCTGCAGGTTTCTGGGAGCGCAATCAACTTTCTCAACAGCCGAGAAATATTTCTGCAGCAGCTGACCAACTGAATTATAAATAGAACTGCTTTGTGAGCCCTTCTTGAGAATCTTAGCTTCACACAGCTGTATTTATTCCACTTATCTGAGGACAAACAGCTTTCAGATGTAGAATCCCTGGAGGTCAATGTCAAGCATTTTATTTTTTGTTTTTTTGTTTATTCCTCCCAAAATTGCAACGTGATACAGTGCCAATGTCTGGAACGTGTCTATGGATCAGGAGTATAATAACTATAAGTAAATAATTTTAAGGGATAGTTTTGTAAAAGGTTATGCAACTGCACCACTTGCGGCCTCTCTGCAAACATCATGAGCAAATCATTCACTTGAATCCTTACCTCCAGAATGCACACGCCGTTCCTCACCAACACAAGCCTGTTTTTCTTTGTCTTCCTCCAGGTTTCCTCAATCTATAAGGATCCCAGCATTGGCAATCTGATCAACATTGTCATTGTGAAGCTTGTCATAATAAACAATGAGCTGGTAAGATATCGACTTGTTAGCATTCGCTTACTGTACACTGTGCACATTTACAGACGTGTACATTTACAGTGTGTGGCAGACGATCTTATCCAGAGCAACTTACATTTTTATCTTATTGATACAACTGAGCAGTCGAGGGTTAAGGGCCTTGCTTAAGAACCCAACAGTGACAGCTTGGAGGTACATGGGCTTGAACTAACATCCATCTGATCAGTAATCCAGAGCCCTGTCCACTGATCCACCACTGCCCTGCCTGTGTAGTCTGTTGCGTTTGGCAAATTTTCTTCCAAGCCAAAGCATGCCAGCGATCAGCGACTTCCATCATCTCATCGTTTTTTGTAATCAAAATCCACAAATCACTCGCTTGTGGTCTGGATAGTGAGATATACATTTCTCTGTCTCTCTTTCCCTGTGTCTTTTATACAGAAGGGTCCGGTTATCTCTTTTAATGCACAAGCCACTTTAAAGAACTTCTGTGTCTGGCAACTGGATCAGAACGACCTCGACGACACACACCATGACCACTACGACACGGCTATCCTCATCACCAGGTCCTGCAGCTTTTACTTCCTCTTTGCAGGAAAGGTTAGCCAAAATGCTAACAGGGCTAACTAGTGCATGCAAGTCGACAGTTAGTATAAGTCTATGTATATAGCAACTACTGAGCAAATTAAAATGTTAAACTAGTTGATCAAAGGGCTTAATCTGCAACCCAGTGACCAATTGTTTGTTATATAGAATTGTAGGATTGTCAAGTGTGTGTATGCTTTGTATAAAAGTAACCTGTGTTATTGCTACAGGCAGGACATCTGTCGAGCAAAAGACAAGTGTGACACTTTAGGTAATTGTTTTTTTTTTTAAATTATCAGTACACAGTTGTGATTAATTTTTAAAATAATAGTCATACTCCTATAAATGACCTATTCAATTCTTTAAATTCTCCGCTCTGCCAGGTCTTGCAGAATTGGGCACAGTGTGTGATCCATATAGAAGCTGCAGCATCAGTGAAGATAGCGGCCTCAGCACCGCTTTCACTATCGCTCATGAGCTCGGCCATGTGTAAGCGATCATTTCCACTGTCTACTACCACTGACTGTCAGTCTTACACTCAGAGCAAATGGCTTTTTTGTTAATGGATGGTTGAAAAGTTAATGGGTTCTACTTGGAACCTTCTCCATGTTGTAGGCTTTAGTTGTAGGAACAATCTGGAAGATTAGATGTAACATGTAAAATGTAGAGTGTACACATAGTATTCTCCAGACTGCCCTCAGATCTTCTCCACAGATCTCATGTGTTTTCTTTTACTGCTTAGTCTTCTCCATTCCTTTAACTAGACATATTCACTGTATAATCTTCGATTTTGTCCCAAAATTGTCCACAATTGTCTGTATCCTTTTCCTTTTCCTTCAAATCATTCCTGTAAAGAAGTATTTTTTAGTATCTTTCCTTTTCTTTAACCTTCCAACCTGATCTTCACCCTGTAGTCTGTTTTTTTTAGTCTTCTTCATTCATCCACAATCCAACTGCCTTTGTCCCTTGTTATTTTTACTTATTCATCCTTTTCAGCTCAGTTACCAAATATTTACTACTGTTCCAAAATATTATCCATTTTCTCCAGACGTAGGCTAGTAACTCCTGTACCGGCAAATGCTGACGAACATAGCAAATTTTGGGTTTCGTTAGGGTTCATGAAAAATTATAAAACAGTTTAATGGGTTGCAAATAGTGTGTCCTGTTACCTAGAAATTTTGTACATGTTTGAGAAAAGTCTGAAAAATGTAAAAATTTTATGTAAAAAAACGTTCGTTAGCATTCGCAGCTCTGTGAGAGGCTAGCTTCAACAACACATTCCAAGTTGCTTCAGTGTTTGGTCTTCATTGATCCGCAAACTACAGTGACCACCAAAAAAAAATCATGCACACTAATATTTTATTGGACCACCTTTCACCTTGATTACAGCATGTTACTGCCATGTCATTGTTGCTTTAGTTGGTCAGGTCAAGGCTCAGCAACATTAAATATGGGTAAAAAAGAAGTCAGCTGATGACTTGATTGAGCAGGTACTGAATGAGCAGGTTGTCACTGGACTTGTACTTCCTTGATGGCATGGATAGAAAATTGGGGCTTAGATGAAAGAGTGCTTCAGGGAGCACGAGGAATCATTTTCACATATGTATTGGCACCTAGGAGACCTTTATCCTATTGAAAGTCTTTGGGATTTGCTGGAGCTCTGAATGGAAAAAAATGTGATGTTAAATTTAAAACAACGCCCTGGCAATTGCATGCTGTAGTGAAGGGTAAACGTGGACTAATAAAGCAGCCTTTTTGGCTGAGCAGTGTATATCTTTATGTAGATGTGCAATCCTTACTGGTCTCAAAATCCTCTGCACTCGTCAAGACCATCTTTGTTATGGGCTCATAATTATTTTCTCTGGTCCAAATCTTTGGTTGAAGTTTACACCAGTGGGCTTTAATCTTCTATTCTGGTCATTTTCAACAATCTCTGGTCTTCAGAAAAGATATTATTCAGTTTGTTGCATCGACCTGTAGATATGATGTAAGTTTTTCAGTTAAATCATCTGGATGTTGGACAGATTGGTCGATTTGGGCTATTGGCTTTTCCACTTTCACAGGAAATTTGACTTTGTTCTAATGCAACTCTTAAAATGGTACACATGATTCCAGTTATTGTCATTACCTTACATCTCTCTGACTAACAGGCAAGATGGAAACATCGTCCTCCCTACCCATATATACAATATCAAGGCAAAACTGAACCCTAGCTATGGATGGCTGATTATCATACACTTAGATAGTTCTGCCATGTCAGAGCACCAAACTTATCTTTATGAATACTCCATGCTTTGGTATTTTATGGCTTTTTAATCACCCAGAGATTATAAAAGTTCAGATGTGCTTTTTTTCCGTTCAGTGAAGCAGTTCTGCACAATAATCATTCATTTGCTTCCACTGCATGTGCAAGATGGGATTTTGGAATTCCTTTCTTATTCGGTGGAGGGCTGTGACCTCACCACTGTAGGCTGAGCAGGGGATTGAGCTCCTGGCGCTATAAGACGCAAAGCTGTACACATTACACCTCGCTCCTGCCGCCTCCATCCCCTACATGACCTGGTTTCGGCACTGATCTTCAGTCACAAACAGCCTTCGATATTGTTCTGGTTGTTGGATCATTGAAATGCAGGGTCATTAATGTCTGTATGCATGTCTCCGTCGGATTCTGCAGGTTCAACATGCCCCATGATGACAGTAATAAGTGTAAAGAGGACGGTGTGAAGATTCAGCAGCATGTGATGGCCCCCGCACTCAACTACTACACCAATCCTTGGATGTGGTCCAAATGCAGTAGAAAATACATCACAGAGTTTCTTGAGTACGTATCATCCATTAGTGGCTGTCTATGACTTTCATGATGTTGTAATCTTTTCCTGTGAAAGAGATAAGCCATCTTTTTTTTTTTTACCAAGTTACAGTGTTTCAATTTGCTATGGTCCTCCAAAGCTTAAATTAAAGTAGACATGCTGTCCCATCAACGCACACTCATGTTGTGTTTTCCTTTTAATCCTTTCGTATTAGCACAGGGTATGGAGAGTGTTTGCTAGATGAGCCCATGTCCAGGCCTTACCCCCTCCCCCAGCAGCTCCCGGGTCGCATATACAACGTCAACCAGCAATGCGAATTCATATTTGGACCTGGAACACAGGTCTGCCCATATATGGTAAGTGAACCAAGATATCCTGATTATGGTCAGTATTTGTTCTTTGAAACTCTTGCTAGTAAGGCTTAGTGGTGAAGTGGTTTGCATTTTCGTCCCACAGCAAGAATTTCTATATGGTGCTTACATGCTCTCCCCTGCTTTCCTCTGGGTATTCCAGTTTCCTCCTACAGTGCAAGGATATGCACATTAGGCCAACTGTCTTTACTGTTTTGCTCCTGGATATGAATGTAAATGTTAATGGTTGTTTGTGTCCATGCAATGGACTGACCAGCTGTTCAGAGTGTACCCCACATTTTGCCAGAATCAGGTGGCCAGGTGATTCAACGTTACCCTCCCCCTCCCCAACCCAAACAGGGTGTACGGATATTAAATGAATGAAGTCTTTCTGGATATGTTATATAATTAATATTGCATTTTAGAGGAATTTGGGTCCTTTTGACAAGGCAAAGATTTACAACCATCAACTTGCAATTTATCAATCTGGCAGTTTGTTTATAACGACAGAAATATTTAATTTAAAATATATATCGTTTTTACTAAAAATGGGTGATAAATCAATTTTGGCTTAGGACGATGTGTAACATTAATATCTTATTTCACTTTAATGGAAAATAAACGGTATTACTGTGTGAAGTTTTATTACTTGTGTTTCTTTCCCACAAAGAAAATTTAATAAACAGTTGCGTATTTCTATGTGTATAGACATATATGATAAATTCTGCCGTTCACTCGTGTCTGTCCCCGTCCAATTGAACACTAACTCATATTAGCAGGATGCACGGTGAGGAACTTGTTTCAAAAATTGGCAGTGTCTTCTTTGTAATTTTAAAATGGTTCATTTATTCAGAGTCTGCCAACACAAACCACTCTCAGCTATACTGTATGTCTAAGATCTGATGCAACTAAAAGCAATACCACAACAGATTTGTTTCTGTATCTCAGACGTATGTGCTCACCAGAACTAGCTCTGCAATTAATGCGGTGCCCATATGATGGAAGGGATTCTGGGTGAAAAAAAATCACAGAATCAGTGATGTTTCATATCACCATAGATGAGGAAAATCAACAAGTTCACTGAAATGCTAAATAAAATCGACCCCAGATATGAACTACACATTTGACTGAAGTAGCCCCGAGCTAGTAATATTGCACTGCACATGCAACATGCCATTCCTCAAACCTTTCATTCTAGCTAAATAAATAAAATAAATAACAATATAAATATATATAAAACAACAAATAACAAATAAATAAAATTATAAATGCGCCTAATGTCTTGTTATTCCTTACAAATTACAAATGTATTTTGTTTATAAATCTTTTTCTTCAGTTATTCAAGATGATTTTTCCAAAAGGCACTTCATAATTAATTAATTGATTCTTGCCAGACCATTGCAGGGCCAACACATACACAACCACTCACACCTAGGGGCAATTTGGAGCTGTCAGTTTGCCTAATGTGAATATTTTTAAAATGTGGGAGGAAATCGGAGAGCCCAGAGGAAACCCATGCAAACACAGGGAGAACATGCAAAATCCACACAGCCCGGAAATCACACTCAGGTCTGTGAGTCGGACGCGCTAACCACTGAGCCACCGCACCGTTCCCAACTGCAAGATGTGTTGATAAATTGATAAGTAAAGGATTCATTTATTAAATTCAAGTTCGGAATTACAGCTACCATCAGCCAATTGCAACCCGTGACTTAAATCTCTATGGATTCCATCATATTGATATATAACGTGTTTACTGATGGAATTCAACCATTTTTTAGCAGGCCATTAGGATGAACTTTGGATTGAATGTATTTATATTCATGTTGAGATTCACTGTCACGTTATGGTGTCTCGAGAATTGCTCTTTACATGGACATGAACAAACAGAGGAATGGAAAGGAGAGAAGCTATTTTAGGTTCCAGTTCTGAGTAGTAGTTACATAACACTGTTAAACAGCTAAGTGTAGTACATTTAGTCAGTGGCATTTAAAGTGTTTGTTTAAAGGGTAAGTGAGAGAGGCATAGTTACCCAGTGTGTGTGTGTGTATGTGTGTAAGATATGTTTGTTTATGAGGGGGTGGTACTCCAGGCTAACTGTGTGTGTGTGTGTGTGTGTGTGTGTGTGTGTGTGTGTGTGTGTGTGCTCTCCAGATGTTGTATCGACGTCTTTTGCACACAAGCCCAGAAAGCGCCCAGCGTCTCTGTCA
>JBCNYG010000021.1:16782129-16794110 GCA_039654305.1 Porochilus rendahli
TCTATCTCTCTGTCTGTCTCTCTTTCTCTCTCTCCCTCTCTTTCTGTCTCTCTCCCTCTCTTTCTGTCTTTCTCTCTCTCTCTCTCTCTCTCTCTCTCTCTCTCTCTCTCTCTCTCTCTCTCCCCCTCTCTCTCTTTGCAGGACTGTGAAGTCTCCTCATGCCCTGTCACCCATCCTGTCTCTCCAGACACCAAGTCAGTTCTTCATCCAGGCCGCAAAACCCAGTGGCGCTTTGGATCATGGACTCAGGTACAACATTACAGCCTTCGCTAACTGTGTGCAATCCTTTTTTACCAATCAGAATCAGGAATGGTAAAAAAAAAAAAAAGATAAAAGATTCAATCTTCATGCCTTTCGTTATGCCACAGTGTAGTGCCACCTGCGGGAAGGGAATACGAATGCGCTACGTCAGCTGTCGTGACATTCACGGCGGTGTGGCAGAGGACTCATGGTGTGCTCATCTTCCCAAACCTCCGGCTTCAGATGCGTGCTCCGTGTTGGCCTGTGGTCAGTGGAAGGTGCTGGAGTGGACTCAGGTATGTCAGTGATGTCATCTACTGCGCTTTATTTGCTCTTTACTTTAGCAGTGTGCTAGTTATTTGGTAGCATACGGTTTTTTTACCTTGATGATGCAATATATTTGAGGAAGTGGATGGGGGGGGGGGTGCATGTATTTATGAGCACACAAATCACTATTCAGGAGCTGGGATGGGGAGATGTAGCCCGACCACTTTGGATTAGATGGCATTAGCATTCTTAAAAAACGTCAGCAGCTGCCTTCAGGATGATTTTAACCACTAGAGGGTGTTTTGGGCATTTTCAAATTTTATTATATATTACATAAAAAATTGCAATTCCTTTCAATATTAACACATAGATTTAGGTGTTTTGTTTACATGTTTACACATGAAATGTTTTTTATCCGTAAACTTAAAGAAACTCTTTAATGCTGCCGAACTTCTACAAATCATGGGATTACATGCAGCGTATACCTCCATATACATCTGGAAAGCTCACAGTATGAGCAATTTGTAGTTAAGATGCTGCTTTATGCCGCTGTGTGCAATCCTGGGTACTGGCTTCCGACGTAAACTCGACGTCACTGTTGCGGGGAAGTCAGTGTTATCGTTGTGATTAGAAACACAAAGCTGCATTGCGCAACATTTCTACATTTGGACTCTGAAAGCTTATATCACGTGACACGTCTCAGTCGACATGCTGGTAGAATAGCATCACGTCTACATTAATCACTGATAGGCTGCAATTATGGCTCTTAAACGAGACAAAGGGAGGTAGCTGGAGTGTATATGGGATTGTGGCCTTGGAATGAATGTCTTCCTGGAGCAGTACGTTAAGTATCTCTGACATAAATAACACACAGACCCTCCTTTGGCCTCTCTGCATACGTCTGCTTGTGTATATATGTGTGTATGTGTGTTAGAGAGAGAGTGTGTCTTGAAGAGAGTGGGAGTATCAGCACGGCACTCCTGATGGGAAACATCTGTAAACACAACACACGCACACACACACACACACATACACAAAGCACACAGGCCTAAAACCAGCTCATTTCCCCTGTGCCACAAAGTTTTCTAATGATTCAGCACAGCCTCTTCGACATAAAGACTGCTGGTGTAAGCAAAATACACTCCCACGTTAAATAAGCAAACGTCATGAGACTAAAGTTAATTACACACATTTAAATCAGATATTGCTTTTCGAAACCCTCTGCCGAGATGTATTAATGTGGCGGGAATGGATCTGTGGAAGCAGAGTATTACACACTGCCCTCTAACATCCTGGGCAAAATCCTGGATTTATCAGCGGACCTGCTAATATTATAAATAATGACTGCCAGGATTTCTTAAAGAATATTTGGGGTCAATTTACTGCCAACCGCGCCTTGATTTACCTCCGCATGAGTCGAGCAAGTTCAGAATAGATTTTTCTTTTGATTAATATTTCCTCTTTAAAATATCATTTACGTACGTGTGGGGGTCCCACTGAGCACCCGGGAATGTCGTCCTGCATACTCAGAAGTGTCCCATTGTGCCCTCAGATGAGGTACAGCAAAGACATCAGTCTCAGTATCAGTCGCGGTGGAACTTTATTTTGTATTTGTACGGAAAACCGTCAAAGGCTTTCATTTTAATTGCTTTATTCCTTCATTTTTAATTTCTCTTTGCATTTTTTGGAGGGATATATAGATGACTGACTACAGCATACTACATATTAATTAGGAAATTTGACATACTGAGATATTCATAGGAAAGAGAATCTCATCCGGTTCAAAATGAGGTACAATACAAGATTATAGCATGAACACTGAATTACATCACTTTGTATGTCGCTAATCAGGAAACTAATCAGGATCACAAATAAATATTCATTATTCACTCACTTCCTCATGTGCCGAATTAATCCTGTTAGAATTGTAGGGAGGCTGGAGCCTATCTCCGACACTGGGCAAAGGCGAAGTTCACCCTGAACAGCTTGTCAGACCATTGCAGAGCAACACACACAACCATTCACACTTGCCCTCACACCTGGGGGCAATTTGGAACAGCCAGTTACTCTAATGTGCATGTCTTTGGACTGTGGGAGGAAACCAGAGGAAAGCCATGCAATCACAGGCAGAACATGCCAACTCCACACAGACATGACCGAGCCTGGGACTCGAACCCACGACCTTCCTGCAGTGAGGTGGACGTGCTAACCACTATTCCACCGTGCCGCCCTTTATATTCATTAGGCATTAATAAAATCATCTAACTGCAGCTGTGTTTATCAGTTTGCACATTAGTAGAGCACCCGCAGTAACTTCACGATAATCTGTTCTGTGAGGTAAATCTGACAGGGATTGACAGCATGACCACCGATTCTACCCAACATGAATTTAGTCTCCTTTTATTATTATTATTGTTATTATAATTATTAAGTGAATTTTTTTTTTTTTGAGATTTTTGTTGTATTTAGAAAAATTTTACATGACACCAGCTCAGGCAGTAATTCCAGCAGAGAGATGTGTATGCTGTATACACCATACAACAACAACAACAACAACAACAAAAATAATAATAATATTAGTAAAATCATCTGTTTTGTTTTATGCAGAAAAAACACCTCCATTCTAATTCGTGGTTGATGTGTGTGTATGTGCCCACAGTGCTCGGTGTCTTGCGGTCAGGGTAAAGCTACTCGTCAGATTCTCTGTGTGAACTTTAGCGATCAGGTGGTGGACTTGAGCGAGTGTGATCCAGACGATCGGCCAGCAACAGAGCAAGAGTGCGCCATGCCCCAGTGCCCGTCTCGCTCCAGCGACCACGCCGCCTTCCCTCCCAACCTCGACCCCCGCAAAAAAGTTGCACCCGCCGGCAGGGCAGATCGAATCCGAGGGGTGCGTCCGCAATCTCAGTGGAGGTTTGGACCATGGGGTGCGGTGAGTATCACATCAAGGTTCTGCTTATATCCTAAATCTAATGCATATAAAGCTGAAAGGTGTTCAGTTGAGTGTAGGGGTGGCGTGATGCGGGTTTTTATCACATAACAGGAAAACATGTTTGTAGGACATTTCTCCTGGACAGTAACAGGTCAGTGCACGCTTTCCTCAGAGGCTCTGAGAATCATCAGCATTTCCTCTTTTTAGATAAAGACCATTGTGTTGTTAATGAGTCTTGACGTTTCCCTCTTTAAATATGTCCATAGAAGGTATTTATAGAAGCCAGAAATAGTGTCTACTCCTTTCAAATCCTGCTGGTTTAGGAGGTACCAGATTTAGAAATATTATTTTGGGTTTCTCACACACACAAGCACAAGCACACACACACACCATAATGGACATCATGGACCCCACTCCTAAAACAAACAAAGCAACCAAAAAAAAAAAAAAAAACTTGACAATTAACTGTCTTTTCTTTACCTGTTCTGTTTTACTTGTGTGCTTAAGACTGTGTCAGATACAAATGAAAGTTAGTGAAAATCTGCTTGAAGGCACTTTGCAGACTTGTGAATCAGTGAAATGAGAGAAGGGAGTAAGTTGCTATGAGCAATGCATTAAGGAGTCCAAAGAGTGTGTAATGGACACTTATAAGTGCTGTGATTGTATTTTGCATGTTTCATTTTTGGGTTGTTCATCCTTCACGAGTTACTAGTATCAAGAATTGATGTGCTTTTCTGCTGTAATGTGCTTTCCTGCTGGAGACTGTTGTATTTCACCACTTATTCATCATGTTGTATAATCTGCCTGTATATATTCTATATACTGTATATTTACACGAGTTTCATCTGTGTACTATGGTTTTCTCCCACAGTGCAAAGATATGCACAATAGGCTAATTTGCTGTTTCAGATTTCCCCTGGGTGTGATTGTGAATGGTTGGTGTTGGCCCTGCGATGGAGATGAGCTAGGCACTAGTGTCCTCTCGACCATAGATTAAGTGTCTTTTCCTGTGTCTCCTCACAATGTAAACCTAGCAGAGCCAGTGTGCATATTATCGATTGCATTTTGAAGCTATTTTGATGTTAGAGTCACACTTTGCCAACTTTTGACAAAAAATTCAAACTATTTTAAGAAACATTTTAAAATGTTTAAGGATAGAGAAAATAAAGCAATATGTATTTTTCAGATTTAAATCAGGGCGGCACAGTGGTATAGTGGTTAGCACGTCTACCTCACAGCGAGAGGGTCCTGGGTTTGATTTTCGTGTACAGCAACGGCATTTCTGTGTTGAGTTTGCATGTTCTGCCCCCTGTTTGCATGGGTTTCCTTTGGGTACTCCGTTGTCCTCCCACAGGCATGCACATTATGCTAACTATTTGTTTCAAACTGCTAATAGGTGTGTTTGTCTATGTGTTTGTGCATTTGTGTTGCAATGCGATTCTCTGGCGAGCTGTTTGGGGTGTACCCTGCCTTCACCCAGTATCCGTTGAGACAGGCTCCCCATGGCAGTAGTAAGGTTAAGCGGTTGAGAGTAGAGTGAGTGAATAAGATCCAAATGAACAAGGCCCTTTTCTCTGTATATTCTGTCATATCATTGACAGCAATATCCTCATTTCACTTGTTCACAGAGTGAAACAAAAAACATGGAAATGTTTCCAATGATTATTTGTGAGTGATAAACTGTCCCTAAGTCATAAAACCAAGATAACAGAGTGGAAATTCCTTAGAATTGCATTCACTGACTACTCTTTAACAGTTTGTACTGTTAAAGACTAGTATCTCATAAAATATGAAGAAATCACAGATTATTTTAGCTCTGATTGTAAATTCATGGTTTGATTACATATTCATACTGAAATTGATACTATGTGCATATAATCTCTTTCTCTCTCTGTACATCTTTGCCTTCCCTCCAGTAACACAAAATAAAATTGCTGAAATTGCTGCCTTCATGCTTCCCTCTGATTCTCTCTTTCCCCTGCTGGAATCCCTTATTCCTAGTTCATAGTGCACAGGTGCAGATTCACAATGCTCACTCTTGCCATGCTAGACATTATTATGTCATACCAAAAAAAATGTTTTAAAGGAAGACTATTTTTATCAAAATTTTTATAAATTTTCAGAAAGCACCCTTGCCTCACAGCCAGATTGGGTTTGAGCGCTGTGGTCGGCGAAGGCATTTTCATGAGAAGTTTCGAGTCCCAGGCTTGGTGAGGGTGTGTCTGTGTAGAGTTTGCTCTGTGCTTTTGTGGGTTTCCTCTTTGTGCTCCAGTTTCCTCCCATGTTTAAAGTTGGAAGAAATAATAGTTACATCTTTGTTTAAACCTGCAAATATGTCTAAGAAATCTAGGTAAAAGAAAGTTGCTATAACTGAGAGGCTGCATGTGGCGCTTTTTAAACAGTTATTACCCAGTCTACCCCAAACAGTAGACTCCAACTTGTTTCCTGCTGCCTAAAAAATATTCTGTGACATTTTGTTCTCCTAGTACTGGGAAGGAAAATAAAAAAATTAAAAAGAAACAAAATAATAATAATAATAATAATAATAATAATAATAATAATAATAATAATAATAATAATTACTTTATGTCCAAGCAATTAAAAAAACTAGGCTTATTAAAATAGATGATGATAAAATAGATAATGAGAGATAAGATAAGTAGCGATGGGACCCAAGGAGAACAAAGTTTATCAAGATGGGCCCCCTCTTCAAGATTTTATAGATTGTGATAAGTTATAGGCATTGGCAAGGGGAAAAAGGGAAGCATAATACAAAGAAAATAATGATGTTTATTGGCATGAATATAAAGAAAAGAAGAAAGAAATCAAGGATGATCAGAAACTACGTCTTTCAACAAGAAATCGTGTCATGGAGCATTTGAAAATTGCAAGAGAGGAAGACATTCTGATGGAGATAGGAAGTGTGTTCCAGTTACTTGGTCCTTGGAAAAGAATGGTTGGCTGTTTACTATTGGTACAACATGGGTGTGGTCAATAGTGGGATGATGTTCGTATGTTGTAAGTATGAATATCTCTATTTGTTGTGAAAAGATTGTTGAAGCTGGTTTGAATGAGGCCATTGTAGTAAGAGTACATGAATGTACCAATAGCAAGAGAGTTGATTCTAAAGATATCGAGGATTTCATGTAAACGAAATAAAGGACCAGTATGGACACGATAATCTTTTGAGAAAATGTGGACAATGCATTTTTGCAGCAAGAATATTCGATTTAGGCTTGTAGGGTATGTGGATGACCAAGTAATATTACAGGAGTTAGTGTAATGGTGAACAAGCGTGTCGTATAGTAATAGAAGTGTTTTGGAGGATAAATAAAAGCGAGATTGGCTTATTATACCAATTGATTTAGACATCTTTTTTTAAATAAAGTCAGTTTGTTTATGCCAGGTTAAATGTTGGTTGATAAATACACCGAAGAACTTTGTCATTTCCACTTGTTTTATCCACTTGTTCAATCCTCCTAAGTGTAATTTGACATTCGCGCAGATGTTTCTTTGTCTAGGACGGAATATAATAAAATTCGTCTTAGCGACATTTAATGAGTTGTTTGCTTTTACCCATTTTACAATTTTTAAGATTTCCAAATTTAGGGTGCTAATGAGAATATCTATATCAGGGGGAGAATGCAAAATCCTTGCAAATATATTAAAATCTACAATATTTGACACTTTAGGCAAGTCGTGTATGTAGCTCCGGAAGAGGAGTTGGCCTAGGATGGATCCCTGGGAGATACCATTTGAAATGGGTAGGGTTACAGGTGACGTTGCTTTGAATTGGACATATTGCTTTTGATCAGATAGATAACTACTGAGCCATTCAAGTGCAGAGTCACGAATTCCATGTGACAATTTGTTCAGCAGAATTTAGTGGTTTATGCAGTCAAACACTTTGGAGAGGTCTAAAAATATATCCATGCAATTTCACCATTGTCAATTGAAAAGATGAATGAGGGCAAATGCTGGGAGAACCAAAATGGGTCTATAATTGGTGAAAAGGGACGGTTCCTCAGCTTTAAAAATTGGCAAGACTTTAGGGATATCCCTGAACTCAATGAAAGGTTTATAAGATGTGACAAAGGATGGGCTTTTGACCATTATTGAGATCCCATCATAACTGACTGACATAGATATATATTTAGAGAACAGGGAATATTAGTAAGCTCACCAGGTGTAGTTAAAGATGGAGCACAAGGGATGTTTGCAGAAAGTTTAGGGTCTATGTGTGTGAAAAATTCACAAAAACGGTCAGTGATCTCCTTGTGGTTTGAAATATTGTCATTGTTAGATTTAAAATTTTATGGGAAATAGGAACGGGTTCTAGGTCTATTTATCAAATCTTTTAAAACTTTCCAAGTGCCTTTCAAGTTTGATTTTATTTTTTCCAATTTATCGTTGTAGTATTGTTTTGTGACATTTTCTGTATGTTTTCTAATTTTTTTCACTTGGATTGTTTAAAAATACTTTATACAATTTTGACTTTTTCCTAATCGATTTGATTATGGCTCATGATATCCATGGTTTAAGAAAGGATTTTAGCTTTTTGCCTTTGAACTCTTTTTTCGGAATACAGTTATTATATATCTTAGGATATTTAAAGAAAAAAGATGAATTTGTATCCGTAATATTAGACAAGAAACTCCAGTCATCTTCGGCAATACAGCACCAAAAAAAATAGACATTTGTTTGACTAAAGTCGCGCACAATGCTTTGTTAGGCATGCATTTGCCCATAGGACTATTGTGAATAAGTGTAAAAATTGGAAGATGTTCACAATAATCTCATCGTCAAATTTATTTGGCATATTGTTTGTAAAAATTAGGTCATTTTATTGTTAATAAGGTTAGCACTGTGTAATGTGATGCACATAATCATTGGAAAAAGATAATGCGAAAAATTGACTGCGTTTCAAGATTGGAAAGGTCTAAATTCCAGTCCCCATTTAGGTAAACAATTTTGTTTTCACCTAGAACAATAGAAAGAATCAACCGACAGCGGTCAAGGAATTCATGCGTATTTTGATTCGGGGGGCAACAAATCGTACCTGCAATATAGTTCTTCCCTTGAGGATTAATGATTTCAGCGAACACAGATTAAAAAATATTCGGAAAAGCATCAAAGTTTCCAGAGAGATTCCGTGTGTTCAAATGTAAGCGAGAGAAGCCTACCGAGTGAGCACGTTTGAGGATGTGTGCGTTTGTTTGATATTTGGTACAATAGGGACTTTGCCAAGTTTCGTACATGAAATTACTGCTAAGCTGTTGAGAAATCATGAGTGTATCGTTTTAATAAAGAAATAAATTTAAGTTTTTCAGGATTGAAATTAATTCGGCCATTAGTGAGTTCATAGAGAGCGAGGTTGAAAGCAGCATCAGACAAGTGGGGAAGGGAAGGGGATAGATAGATAGATAGATAAAAGGGAGGATAGATAGATAATTATTTTTAGGAGCCATGATTATAAAAAAACAAAATAAATTTACTTACAATTTAGTCATGGGATTTTAAGATTCCATTTCAAGTTTGTTTAAAGAGATGTTAAGATGGTCAGTGTCCTTTACTATGATTACATTGCTACCTTCCTCATGGCGTAAGTATATGGCTTGATTTCTGGTCCAGCTTAATGAGTCTTTGAATCTATATCTGAACTTCTTTGTTTTTAATGCCTCCATTGGGTGGTTGAATTTGTCATGCAATTCCTTTTGTTCTCTTTTAATGACATCATTGTGATGCTGGAGAGACTTGACAGTCGGTTTAGTAGCTAACGCAATGCCGCCCCACATGTGAACATAGCAACATATTTCAGACACATATCAAGAAGCATGCGAGGAACCTTAAGAATGGGAACGTCATATTAGTCGCTGATGTTCACTTTTGTTTGAGACCCCTTCCTGTAACGTTCTTGCTTTGACTACTGATGAAATCAGATAAATGGCATCACTCTGCTTTTTTTTTTGTCCATGTGTAATGTCTAGGATGCAACCACTTAAAATTGGCTTCAGTCTTACTGGCCTTATGTGGTTACACCGCTTTAGTGGTTTGAACAAGTTTGGATTCTGGAAGTACCATACAACATGGCCCTGTGTGAAGGTCCAATGATCCAAAACACCAGCAAGTCCACCTCTGAATGGCTGAAGAAAAACAAAATGGAGAGTTTTAAAAAGGCAATTCATGCTTTAAAACCCTCCAATGTGGCCGAATTATAACAATCCTGCAAAGACGAGTGGGCCAAAATTCCTCCACAGCACTGTAAAAGACTTATTGCAAGTTATCACAAAATGCTTGATTGCAGTTGTTGCTGCTAAGGGTGGCCCAACCAGTCATTAGGTTTAGGAGGCAATCACTTTTTCACACAGGGCCATGTAGGTTTGGATTTTTTTCTCCCTTAATAATAAAAACCTTCATTTAAATACTGCATATAAAAAACCTTCATTTAAATACTGCATACAATAAAAACCTTCATTTAAAAGCTTGTGTTAAAATTGGCTAATATTTAAATTTGTTTGATGATCTGACATTTAGGTGTGACAAACATGCAAAAAAAAAGAAAGATATCAAGAGGGGGCAAACACTTTCACACCATTGCATTTTTAAAATGATTTACTGGTGTCCTCTGACCACGGCTGTTTGATATTTCCTGTACATAACTGTTGCCAATGTAAAAATCATTGTTTTAAATGCTAATAAATTTATAGAAAAATAAAGAGACAGATGTTACAGATATGTAAATCTGCCACTCCATGAGAGAGAAATTAACACAAAGTGTTTCTTTACACAAAGTGTGTGCTGCCATATTTACCCTAGGCTTAACTGCACAACAGTAGGAATAATGGGGTACAAAAGAAGAATTAAATATTATATTCATTAATATATTATATTATATTATGCATGGTTGAGTAAAAATTTAGCACTAGAATTTAAACATCATTTGAATAGAACCACAGTTGCTAGCAGTCAGAAAGTGCTGCAATAGTGGAGTGGATATTAGCATATTTAAGTGCGTTCGAATTAGCCATTAGTTGAATCTCCCAGACTTTGTAATTCACAAATGGACTACACAATGCAGTCTGAAGCAGATTTCTGTGGCTCTGATTTGTGTTTTCACGTTTCAGGTCTGAAACATGTTGAGGTTGACTGGCTAGTTGTGTGATTTTAGTGCAGTTATATAGAATCTTTTATGTGCAGCTGGATCTTTTTCCTTTTAGTCAATTTAATACAATACAATTTTGATCTGCCCAGAGAATGATGCAATACCAAATTGACAAACTACACAACACTCTGCACATGCATCACCATTCTTAGTTCTGTCAACACGAGAAAGACAATCACACATGCTGTACAGAGAAGTACATAGAAAGAGGTTATCTGGTATATAGCCCCTCCTACAATCTTTCTCTCAATGTGTTTCTCTCTGGCTCGTTTTTTCTCTGTTTATCATATGCATACACACAAGGGATTTTCCCCACAGAGAAGAAACTGGCTATTTTGCATATGGCAAAATGAACACCTCTTCACACATTTATCCAAAATATTTAGGTTGACTCTTATAAGCTAGACTGAGTGCAGTTGGTATCGAAAAGAATCATCCAGCTATGTTAAATGCTCATACTAATGGCAGAGCCTCCAAATATCTCCCAAAAAGCTAATCATATTGATGTCCTTTTCAAGTAGGACTCCATATGGTAAGAAGAGAGCTCATTGGAAAGAAAATGGATGTGGTCGCATTTTATATTCAATTCAGTTTTGTTTGTATACAAATTATAAATTTCTTTCTTTTCTTGCTTCGTTTTTTTTCTCCTCATACTTAAGATTTCCGTGGAACCATCTTCTCTAGGCGTCACCGGTACCTCGTGTTCATTGTTGTGTGAAAGACCATATACTCATATACAGATAATATACTTTGACACCCAAAATAAGTTAACAGATTTTATCAGTAAGTATACAATGGAGACTGTTTTTTCCCACAGAACAGGGGGAGACTAGATTTATGTTATCTGGGATTTTTTCTGTGGTCAGCTGTAGTATGTGTGAGATACAGACACAGTGACATTTCCAGATTGTGAATAAAAAAAATACAACTCTTATTAATTCTATCAGGACCAAAAATTTAAAATGTGGGATGGAGGGGGTGGGGGAGGGGGGTTGACCTGTACCTTCCTCCATGTTCATGGCACCCAAGCCCCAACTGCTCTCAGGGCTCTGCATTGTGTGGTAGGCCGCTGCTCCAAGTGAGTGTGTTCACTGTTCACATGTGTGTGCTCACTTGGATGGGTTAAATGCAGAAGCTGAAATATATTGCTCAAAAAAATAAGGGGAATACATAAACAACACAATGTAACTCCAAGTCAATCACACTTCTGTGAAATCAAACTGTCCACTTAGGAAGCAACACTGTTTGACAATCAATTTCACATGCTGTTTTGCAAATTGAATAGACAACAGGTTATAGGCAATTAGCAAGACACCCCCAATAAAGGAGTGGTTCTGCAGGTGGTGACCACAGACCACTTCTCAGTTCCTATGCTTTCTG
>JBCNYG010000021.1:16832395-16843929 GCA_039654305.1 Porochilus rendahli
ACACCTCGTACTTCTTGACACTCCAGGTAGGTTGCAGTTGTGGAATATGGCAGCACTGGAGGATAATGAGTTCCTGGTAGCTTTATGTTTGATTCTTCTCAAATCTTTCGTGTCTTTTCTGCTCGACACGTTTATTGCGACCCTGTTGACTATTTGCAACAAAACGTTTGAAGGTTCTGTGATCACGCCACAATATCTTAAATATTTCAAGAGTGCTGCATCCCTCTGAAAGACTTTTTTGACTTCAGAGTCGGATAAATCTCTTTTTCTTAGGAGAAGAATCTGCCTAATAATTATGCAAACCTTGATATAGGGTGTTGATCTCCTTAGGCCACACCCTCCCACGTTACACAAATACACATCACCTGATATGCATTAAACCCAATAAGGATTCAAGTTTATACAGCTTGGAGTTAGAAATTATGGATAAAATGATGATATGGTCAAAATAATCACTCGCCTAATAATTGTGCACACAGTGTAGTACTGCTAAGACAAATATTCACTAATGTCTGACCTGCTATTTCAAGGTGAAAGATACTACTAACGTAGATCCTGTATGAGATTCCTCTTGCTAAACGTATTTTTGTTTTGGCTCCTCAGGGCCGGTTCAGATTAAACCTGTCAGGAACAGGCTTCCAAGTGGCTGAAAATACCCAGTGGATCTCCCAGGGGAACTACGCCGTGGCGGACATCCACAAATCACAGGTATCTCTTTCATAATGGCGAAAAAGTGCCAAGGGTGCCACGGCGGCCTGGTGGTTAGCATGCTCGCCTCACAGGTTTGAATTCCGGGCTTAGCGAGGACATTTCTGTTTGGCGTGTTCTCCTCCAGTTATTCTGGTTTTCTCCCACAGTCCAAAGACATGCATCTCAGGCTGTTCCTCTAAGTGTGAGTCTAAATGTTTGGTGTGTGTGTGTGTGTGTGTGTGTGTGTGTTGGCCCTGTGATGGATGGTGATCTGTGGCTTTGCACAGAGTTGGCTGAGATTAAGAATTGAGTCGATCAGTGAATGAATGAATGTCAAGCAAGCTTGCTAATGTTCCAATCGCTTGATTTTCCTTCTCGTACCACATCATTTGTCTCTAACTGTCTTTAATTTCCCAAATCCTCACTTTCGAGTACTTTAATTGTCCTCTCCATTTTGACATCCCTTTATACAACTTTTTAAGGCAACACACCTCGTGTCTCCATGTGAGCACCCATTGCCTCATTTCAGTCCCTTCAGGAGCCTCAAGTGCACAGCCAATGAGCACTATTGAGCAGTTGCCATGAGCAGACCTCCATTTCTGTGTGTGTAATTGAAATCAGTCAGGGGTGCCTTTTTTTGGCAGGGAGTGAAAAGGATTGAAATGAAAAGCTCTCCACATGGAATGCAAAGTCGACACCAAATCATTTGTAGCGGGTTAAGAGCAGCAGCGAACCCTGCGGATCGGATCGTTATTATCATTATGATGAGAGTCTGCGTTGTTCTCTGGTGTGATGATATTTCCTGGATTGTCTCACTTTGTTTTACGGTTATGTCATACGTGCAGCAAATTTCAGCCAGTAACATGCAGTTCCTTTGTTGTTCCACAGGATGGCAGTAGAGTGACAGGAATGTGTGGTGGCTACTGCGGAAAATGCACTCCGTCCTCCAGTTCAGGTCTTCTCGTCCAAGTTACATGAACTCACAACCTTCTACAGGTCCAGACTCACATCCCTCTTTCTTATTACTACATAAAAAACAACCCATTAAGATTGAACACGTCTCTGGAATGGTTCCTGTAGAGTCAAACACTGTACAGACAATACATTATTACAGTTGATGAATGCGATGGACAGAGTTGTAATGCGTCCCTTTAAAATTTTAAATGGGTTCACTGAAGTTTAGCATGTTTGGTTCAAGCCCATAACATTGGATTTTACATTGTTTTTGTCCTAATTGTTGGATAATGGTCGAAGGGCTAAGCAGTGCTTCACTAAGACTCTGCATCCCTCCATCCCTCTGTTTCTTTATCATGATGTCCCACCAGTGTGTCACATATCCTACACACTCTATGATGATGTCACAAAAAGCATCGCTTTACACACTGCCTTTAAGTTACTACATTTTTGAGTGTTTTTGTGCAGTGTGGAAGGGGGTGGAGTCATGTTTAACCATAATGTTAATTAAGAAAATGTCCATAACTGTTCTCCACGACATTTTGACGCTGATAAAACTGTCGCACGTATCCTGGCCCCCTGTACAGCGCCATCTAGCGAGGGACAAGAACTGTGCACATCCATACTGGGGTTTCGTTCTCAGTGAACCACACAGGCACTGAGTAGGAAACCACAGCGCGCATGCACACAGTCCTTGCAAAGTAATGTTACTGTAACCATAATGTTACTGGATCATCTCACAACGATTTAAGATATTCATTCAAAATGTTACCTGTAATATATCAACAGTGCTACAAATAATGATATCGCAATGTTGTAGTAACATTGTTAAGTCATAAATTGTTATCTATAGAATTTAAAGGTTTAAAGATAGAGGTGCACTATTTATCCTTCATAATGTTTTCATGGCTGATTGTTTGTAGGAGGTTCTCTTCTCTTCTCCCGGAGTTCTTCTCTCTCTGTGGTGCTAATGACAATAAAGACGGTGAAGAACGCTCGCCTCGTCCATCCCCAGACCCTGACTTCCTGCTGTCCATGTGTAAATATCATCTGGTCTATGTAATGTACAGAATTGCCAAATAATTTATTTTAATCCACGTTTATTTTTATACACTTATTTAAAATGCTAACAAAGCCGTTTGTGAACCGGTGCCTGTTCCCAATGCAGGCTGTTTCTTCCTGTACATTCATAACAAAAGACGCAAAGTCCTTCGTCTGTGTACTTGTTATAGTTTTGTCTCGTGTCAGACACGATTTGAGCCTTCTCATACGGAGGGTCTTATGTGTTCGTGTCGGTGTCACAAGTACAACCGACTGATGCTTAGGAGGACTTGTTGAGTCGGTGGGTCTTGTAGAAAGGAAGGTGGATTTTACTAGCTTGGTTCAAGCTAGTAACTGTCGCAGACAAGAGTTAAAGTCAGAGGTTGTTAGATGAGCACATGATATGGCGTGTTTCAGGGATAGCAGGCTTCCTACAGGCCCCGTAATTCTTGGAAAGTGGTGGAATTTTAGAATAGTTTTTTCCAGGTTTGGAAAGTCGTGGAAGCTTTCTTATGTTTGGGAAAGTCATGAAAAAAAAAAGTTACACACTTTAATATTTTGTTGAAGCACCTTTAGGTTTGATTTCAGCATGTCATTGCCATTGCATTGTTGCTCCAGTTGGTCGGGTCGAGGCTCAGCAACATTAAGGTAGCAATAAAATGTCAAAAGTCAGATGATGCGCTAAAGGTACTGAATGAGCAGGTTATCACATCAATACACTTTTTCTTCCCTGATGGCACAGACATAAAACAGGGACTCAAATAATGAAAGTGTGGTTCAGGGAGCAAGAGGAATCATTTTCACATATGTTTTGGCACCCCAGAGTCCTGACCTTAACCCTATTTAAAATTCTTTGGTATGTTCTGGAAAAAACTTTAGAATTCAGGTGAGATTTTCCCATCATCATCTCAAGATGTTGGTGAAAAAAAAAACCTGACTCTGGATGGAAATAAATTTTGGGATGTTGCTTTAGTTTGTCGAAACAATACCATGGAGATTACACGCTATAATCAAGGATAAAAGCAGTCCAACAAAATATTAGAGTGTGCAACCTTTTTTTTTTAAGCTGTGGCAGTGTAGTTCGATTCTCTTGAGAAAAGTCTTGGAAAGTTGTGGAATTATGTTGCAAGCAAAAAGTAAGAACCCTGGATAGCTGACCCTGGATGCCAACTGCCACCAAAGGCTGCTGAAAACGAAAGTCCAACCGGTAATCCTTTTAAAAGGCTGTTGAAATCTCACAGTGTACAACAAGCGTATGTTTGTGGAGGTGAAGTAACATCCAGGACTGTGAACTGCATATGAAAATAAAAGTGTTAACGGGAGTCTCAGTGCTCTGTGCGTCAGAGGGAACATCTTTTCTCTCCCCTGTCAATCAGAATGACTAACCAATCGTGGGTGTCCGTGAATTTGTAGGTGTAGTGTTGAATAGTGTAGAACAGTGAAGGGTGGCAGTGGGGGGTGTATATTAAAGGACAACTCCAGTGTCTCATCCTCATCTCTACTGTTGATGTCAGCAATGAGTGTGTTAATAGTTTACACAAAACATAATTTCACAATACAAAAAAAAAAGGGGGAACATTTTTTTACAATAGAAGTCTAAGGGCAGATGTTGAAATCCGGTAATAAATGTTGAAAATGTGGGGGTAGCATTTGCAAATTCAAAACTACAAGTGAAATGTTAAGCCCTAATTTCATTTGGCCAATTACGCCCAGGATTCCGTTAATTTTTAGGTCTGGAGCAAGCATGAGGAGTCTGAGACCAATATCATCAACCAAATCGCTGACTGTCAGTGAGGAATCCACCTGTTGTACAAAATCGTCCCTTTTTTGAACCCTGTTTCAAAATGTTGGACGATTACACGTAATAATGTACTAAGTGATGACTGTCACAAACTAGCCGCGATTATGAGACCGTTGTGGTCGATCACAGAGACTCCCAGGTAGTTGGGGACTCAGGTGCAGACATCTCAGACCTAACTGCTGACCATGAGAGATTTTCATTTGAGCGTTATTTTATTTGAGTCATTTAGGACACAACCACACTTGCGGTTGGTCTGAGACAGTCGCCGACTCAAAAAATCACAGGCAGTCGCCGAGGAATAGCCCAAATGAGATCAGACCTTTAAGCATCAGAAGTCCAAGGGTGAGAGAGAAGTTTTTTATAAACCCTGTGTTAGCAAGTCAGTAAAATAAAAATGTAGCTCGGGTTACTTTTCTTTTTCTTCACTTGTTCCCTCACAAAAAGACACAGTGGATCGAGATGAAGTAAAAAAGTGCTGAAGTACTCCTTTAACAGAGTTTAATAACAGTGCAATCTCTTCAGATAGTGTGAACAGGAGAATGTACAGCATTTATGAATTCTGGGATATTAAAGACTGAAGTGCTGCTACATGGCAGAAATCTCCAGGCATCAGGTCTGTGAGAGCACCGACGTGACAGAAGGAAAAAAAAAAAACAGTTTCGCAGTGAAGATTTTTGAGCCTGAGTTACATTTTGTTTTCTTTAAATAAACCATGTGAATTTTCTCTTTCATCACTGCGAGGAAATATAAAATAAGTTTTCATGCTTTATGTTGTTTTCAGCGTGATTTCAGGAAACAGTTACTTCAGGGGAAAAGGATTAGCCATAATTATTTTTATTTATATATATTTTTTATTTAAATGTTCTTTTTTTGGTGGATTTTTTTGTGCTTTAATTTTTCTGCTATTATTTTCATACTGATTAAAACTTCATTACAATTTTGTGGTCTCACAGCATTTCTCAGGCACTGGTGATTCTAATTGGTTGTTAATTTTGTGTATTGTGTATCCATTTTAGAGCCATTGCTCCATAATGTGCCTCTCTACCAGACGGTGCTATTTACGTTCTACTTCATCCTTTCATCATGTTAGGAAAATCTTTAAAAAGGGAGCTCATGTTTCATAGCCATGGTTAAGGAGTCCATGGCTTAAACAGATTTATAAAATGATGTCGTAATGCCAAATCGTAATGCACCTGAGGTTACATTCGTGTCTATATTCCTATATTTATTATATTTACAAATGCTCATTGATTTTTGTTTGTTTGAAATCTATATTAAAGCATGTGTTGTGCATCTGAAGGTTAAACCACATGTTGTGGATAATAAACAAAAACATAAATCAGTAAATAAAAATCCATGTGTTTTTATTTTAATACATTTATTTTAAAAATATTTCAATCCCCAATCCAGAATCAGATCTACTGCATTTCAAGATATTTTTTTATTTCTTTCTTCGTTGTTGTTTTTTTTTTTTTTGTGGATAACAAGATTATTACTCTGATCTCCTGCTGCGTCTAGCCTCTTTATGTCTATCTTCATACATGTACAGATCGAGTTTCTCTCTTTAATGCCACTAACACACGCTATCCCTCTATCTCTTGTGTGTGTGTGTGTGTGTGTGTGCGTTTGTGTGTGTGTGTGTGTGTGTGTGTTTGGAGCTGTCTTGGCTCACTCCAGGCTTGAGCCCATGCTGTTAGCATCCTGTCAGAGTCGATTCATGAAAAAGACATGATTTAAAAAAAAACAGTAACGCTAATGATCTGAGGTTCTGTAGTTTGTATAAGCCCCCCCTTCCCCTCAAGCCCCTCCCCCCCTCCCCTTAACTCTCCCATGTTTTGCAACGTTATAAGCTTGAACTGAAATGCGTTTATTTTATTTTATTTCAGGAGTGTGCAAAAAAAAACACCTAAAAATGTAATTGGATGGATAAAATTGACATATTTTTATAAAAGCACTTACAGATGAAAACCCTAAGGGGGTGATCACACTAGAGGTGCGTTAGAAAAGCGACTGATGTGAATCGATTTTTGTTTTTGTTTTGTTTTTTTTTTAGCTTTTTTTGTGAATTTTTAAATTTAACCCATGAAATTTTGTGACTCCACATGCAAGCAAATATTTTGCAGTTTAAATATGTGTATCATGCCAAAGTTGTGAGAAAGTTGCACAACAGTTTGCGAGCGATTTGCGATTGGTCTGCGGATGTTGTGTGACTCTCTTGTTATACTGCTTTTTTCGCTTTTTAGTCACATTTTTTTACAGCAAACAAAATGTGAATAAACTACGAATTATGAAAAAATACACGGAATATGCCTGACACCAGCAAGTCTCCAACTTTTGGAGTGGAAATGTCCAACTTGTCACTTTTCTATGCAGACGAAAAACAAACAATTTGCAACCAAATTTGCGACCTTCTCACCACATGTGCAGATTGTTTGAAAAGAGTTTGGGACTACTCTGTCAGAGCCTCATTTGGTGGCATTTGCAGAAATTTCAAACGTTTGAAATTTTTTTGCGATGCGTTCACGAACCAGGCGACCAAAATGTGGTGACGCGAATGTCGTGAGACAAATTTGAGAACATTTTAAGAATGAAAGCTGCGAATTGCCATTCACATCAGTTGCTTTTCTATCGCACCTCTAGTGTAATCGCCCTCTTAAAGTCTGGCTTGTGTAGGCTGCGTCCCATCAGCAGATATTTAACTAGCAAACCAGTGGGGTTCACCTGTGTGTGATTAAAGCGTCACAACACATTAATATAAGCGCAGCTCTTCCTGATGGACATGAAATTTGCTAGAAAACCAAAAAGAAGCAAGAACAAGGAGCTAGCAAAGCACGACAGAGCTGGAAAATGACTTGGGGTTTGGGTGAATGAGCAGGTACTGAGGGGGTAGCAAGAGAAGAGTGCTTATTATGCAGATCAGTCTTATTTATAAGTGTAACAAAACCTATGAATTTTAACTGCACATTTTCGATCAGAAACACAAAAGGGCAGGGTTTGGGAAACAGTATTTTGTAGTTGTGCTCTAATTATTCACCCCATTTGCACTTTCCATAAGTTCTGACAAAGAGTGCTTGTGTATTAACATGACTTGAAGATGTTTCGTGAAGAAAAAAAAAATATTTGTACCATTTTTACTTGAAACCTGCCAGGGACTTACAGATTTCTTCATCTCTTATCCAACTTACAGCCTCGGTTCAGATGAGCATCCCCTCAATTTAGTTGAGATCTCAATCAAGCTCACCAGAGCAGAAAAAACGAATCGATAAACACGAGTGACCTTTTCATTTGTGTGTAGCATTTTCTCACTACACAACACAAGTACTCCAGGCCTTAGATATCTGAGTGCATTTGAATATGGATTAACTGTCAGTTGCAGTGTGGAAACCAGGCATGAGCACCATGGTAAATCACTTCAGCATGCTGGCTAGAGTAATGAAAATCTGAAAACAACTCAATCTATTTATCTCTGAATTCGAAAAAGCATGTCAGCATGAATTTTAGGTAACTTGATATAATTCACTAATTTAGCCCTTTTGCTTTGCTAACCGCGGGTTAAACTCCCGTGGCTTCCAGCAGCGAACATAAATAGGCAGTCAGCTATTCAAAATCTACCTCATGGTAAATATTGGTTATTAAGACGTTTTCTTTCTGACTAAGTCATTTGTGGCAGCACAGTGGCGCAGTGGTTAGCACATTCACCTCACAGCAAAGGGGTCCTGGGTAACCCGGACTCGGTCAATGTGTTTCTGTGTGGAGTTTCCTTCCGGGACCTCCGGTTTCCTCCGACAGTCCAAAGGCATGCAAATCAGGCTAATTGGCTGTTTCAAATTGCCCCTAGGTGTGAGTGTGAATGGGCGTGTGTGCATGTTGCTGTTTGGTTTACTCCGCCCAGAGATGGCTGAGAGAGGTTCCAGCCTCCCATTCATCATAGTACGGTTATTTCTGCAAATGAAGGAATGAATAAGTGTATGAATAATTTATCCACAAGCTTTGTAGCATTAGTTATGCATATGAGCTAAGATTTAATGTTTACTGGCAAAACAGTGTAGCTTTAAAATAAGGATCATCTAACAGTGTTCAAGAAGAAGCTTTTATTTGTCACATATACTGTACGGTAGAAATAATTCTCTTTATATAACCCAGTTTTAGGGAACTGGTGTCAGAGCACAAAGTCAGCTAGTGTATGGTGACCTGGAGCAGAAAGGGTTAAGGGTCTTGCTCTAGGGTCCAACAGTGGCTCATCAGTAGATCAAATCCTTAAAGATACTAATTCAAGAAAATATTGAAATTCAATGCATTGTTTGTACACGTGAATGCGTCCTCGTGGTCCACTAAGTGCCCGTGCTGTAAGCACAGAGAAAAAAATCTGTTGTTTGTACACAGGCCTGGATCTGTAAAGGGGAAATGAATAGGAAAGTGGCTTAGTAAGAACCACACAACACTAATCCAGACAATCAGCCACAGTGGAAGGTTACAGCCATGCACAGCACAAACACACCCTTTTGGAGTATCACTGTCGTGTCACTTCCTTGATATGTTTGTAAAAATTCCAATCAAGCCAATGCTAGCACATAGATGCGGGCACTTCAAGCAAGTGGTTGCTAATCCTTTCTTTATTCAGGCATGAGAAGGGGATCGATCGTATAAAGCACATAATTATGCATGCATTACATCAGGCATTGAATGATCAAATAACAGATCAGTGTTAGTTCATTTCGACTCTGCGTGAAGGGTTTAACCATTCAGGATGCGAAGGCCCTTGAGATCTGAAGTCCCCTAGACTGATCAAGGCGTCTTTATTCACCCTGATAAAGCCTCTTCTTCTCTGAGATAATAGCAAGTGCTCGTTGAGGAGCCAGTGCTGCATTAATTAACAAGAAATTTAATTACGAATTCCCCTGACGCTGCAGTAGATTCAGGAGCATTGTGGAAATTAGTGTTATTCATGAACAAACCTGTGAATCTATAAGTTATCATAACTTATTTTAATCATGTATTTAAAAAAAAAAAAATTATTTATGCCAAAGGATGAACCAGAACAACTGCCACACACACATGCATACATGCACACATAAAGCATTTGTGCAAACAACTGGAAAGCCAACGTTTTTAATGAAGGAGAAGAAAAACAACACTTATTAATAAACCTATATAACCGCTCAAGCATCAATGTTTTATACATATATTAACAGGCAGGAATCATAGCATATATTTTGCTTCTACATTGATGAGAGACAGCTATTTATATTCACTAGGCTTCCATAGGCTATTATAAGAATGTAATCAACGGATGCATGGCTTAATGAAGTGGAGTTACTGATGCCATCACAAAGCACACTCCCAAATATTTGAATTTTAATTATACCACAGGAACATTTAAGGATTATTAATTAATTAAATTCATTTTTACATTAATTTATTATTGCATTTAATGTTGTGGAGCATCCAAGAAACAGTTCCTCTAATTATATTACAGCTCTAAATCATTCCTTCAGCATCTTTCCATTACATTTACACCCCCCTTTTCTAAATAAACAAAACAAGAGCATTTGGAGAGTGCAAACCAAAATCGACCTCTCAGAATGTCCTTTAAAAATATCATCTCCAAAATTACAACCAAAAAAATCTCCGTCTTATGGATGCTTTCTTGTGCAAGCCCCAACTTTCATGAAAATCCTCATATAACTTTTTGTAAATAAATAAATAAATAAATAAAATTAAAAAAAAGATACAATAATAGCTAGTCCTTAAAAAAGTGTAATAAAAATCTGCACATAACTTTTTATGTAATTTTCATTACAAAAATCAAGCTTCATCATTACAGTTCAGATCACAGGTAAAACATAACCTCCTTCTCACAGGTAACAAACAGTCTGTTCTGCAGACTTTCTATTTGTGAAATGGTTGCTATTTGTTCCAAAGCACTGGCACTGGAGACTCCTCCCATAAATAACTTATAATTTCTCATTTTAAAATTCAAACTTATTCTTAGCCATGAACTATGTGTCAAATAAGTTATACTCATTGCACAATTATTAAACAAGTTGTATTTTTGACTATTTTAACAACTACAGCTCTCTCACTCAATCCAAACGTTAATAAAGCTCGAACCTGAATTTTTAAGAAGGTAAAAGTCAGGTTTTGTCTTTCTTTAGATAATCTCTTAGTGTGCACAATTATTAAACAACTAAATAAAAAATTTATATTTCCCCATCTCACTTGATTATTTTCATCTGTTAAAACAACTGAAAATGTTCAAATAAACATCTCTAACATTTCCACTATATAATATATATAATAAAATCAGTGACCAATATTGCCAGCCTTCTTTTCAATAACTCTCACAACACTTCCATTAATTGGAGTCTGACAATTTCTTTATCTGTTGATCCACTTTTTGTGCAGCAGCAACCACAGCCTCCCAGACACTGTTCAGAGAGGCGTCCTGTTTCCTTCATGGTAAATCTCCCGTTTAACAACAGCCCACAAGCTCCCAATAGGGTTTAAGTCAGGTGAGGAAGGGGGTCATGTCATTTTCCTTTAATGCCTTTAGTGGCCAGCCATGCAGTGGAGTACTTTGATGCATGTAACGAAAATTTTACTGCATAAAAATCATGGTGTTCTTGAAAGATGCAGCTTTTTTCTGTACCACTGTTTGAGGCAAGTGTCCTCTAAAAACTGTCAGTAGTTCTGGGAGTTTAGCTAGCGAAAGGTCCATCTAGCTCATCTTTTATGATACCTGGTGTCTGAATTGAAGTGGAGCTTTGTGCCCAACTAGGTAGGTTACAGTTCTGGAATATGCAGCACTGGAGGATGATGGGTTCCTAGCAGCTTCACACTTTTTTAGTAAATATCTTGAAGTTGATTTGCATCTTTCTTGTCTCTCAACACTTTAGTTTGACCCTGTTGACCTTTTGCAAGAAAACATTAGATAGTTCTGTGATCCGTATCAGAATGCTTTATTGATCCTTGAGAAAATTGTGTGCACACAAAAAGTTTTTTTTTTTTTTTTTTTTTTTTTTTACAATTTGTGCCTTTTCAGAGTCAG
>JBCNYG010000021.1:16891739-16902076 GCA_039654305.1 Porochilus rendahli
AAGATTAAATCATTTCAACTGAGAGAGATAGAGAGAAAGAGAGAGAGAGAAAAAGTTCATCGTCAATCTTGCTTGACCATTTTGGGAAACTCTGCACAGATCTGGAGACTTAAACTGCTCTGTTTGGACCCAGAGTAAAAAAAAAAAAGTGTGGTTGTTGTAATAACATCGTTTTAGCAGATATCCTATAAGAGCATTTAACTCTGGAATAAAAAAAGAGCTGCAAGCCAACTCACTTTGTCTTGGCAAGAGTTTCCCCCTCCTGTGTGAAGTCCAAGTTGCACATCAGAGCCGTAATGAATAGAAAAACCAACCACTCTGTCACTAATATGTTTAGAAAATGGAATTAAAGTGAGGGGCGGAACCCCAGTGGGGCACCAGAGGGCTCTTACTTTCCCCTCAGCATGCTTAAATCCCTGATCCGAGGAGCATCCAAGGTCAGAGAGTGGCGCATTGGAGCGGTGTGTGATTTGTGTCGATGCTAATGCTTCTTCCATATGGTGCCGATAAAGACAGCCAGAAAGCCGCTTGCAGCAAGGGAAACATACATATTCTTCATGTCTATAGAAACGGGTTTTTTTTAATTAAAATAAAAATAGTTTGTTCTGCCTATGAGATGAGGAGATGAATTATAATATTGTAGATTTACTGCTTTTCAGATGGAGCATTTGGTCTGCACTAAGATCAGGAGAAAACAGTCATGACTAAAACTAAGCAGGATGCTTTTTGAAAACTGATTTCAGAATGGTCCTGTTTCTTATTCGAAATAATTTGTCACTGTTTTCTATTTACACTGTAGCTTATAAAATTATTGTCATGCAAGTATTATCTCTCTCTCTCTCTCTCTCTCTCTCTCTCTCTCTCATTGTCCCAATGAAATTTTCTTTTTTAATTTTGGTTGCAAAATTTGACGAAGGGTTAGACAAAGGAAGTGAGAAAGATGTGCAATGTGGAAAGTATAAAAGAGTACAGAAACCAACTTGTTGGACCTGGTAAATTTTTATATGGTTGTAGAAAGTAGCACTGTTGTTCCCCTGTCACACCCACTTCTTCTCCTACCCCTAAAAATAAACAAACAAAAGCACCCAGGCAGTTTCTCAAGAACACTGCTAGCACAGGCATAGAATGGCCTCATGGCAATATTTTAGAATGTGCATTATTTTAGAAAGAAACCACTTTGGAACAGGATGGAAAAGAATCCACAGTGGGAGCACAGTTATCCGAAGGAGATTATTTTTCTATAACCATTGTGGAATGTCTGTAATGCAACTTCCTGTTATCGTTTACATCAAGGAGCTCATAAACTGTTGTTCTATCACTAGCTCAATTTTTTCCAAGCCAATAACACAGAAAATGGAGACATTTTTACAAGAAAGCAAAACATCCTGAGGACTTCTTCGTGCCAAACCTTGAACAAATATGAACAGTTTTACCACTAAGTGTTGCAAAGAGGTTACTACTGGAGCCTCCTTTAATAATGTCATAAACAATAGCGTTTAATAATGAGAATGATATGGAAACAATATATAGAGAAAATAAACTGCAATATAATGTTATTTAAAACGACAGAAGTGGTTGAAAGCATCCAGCCATGTCAATATGACAGCATGTGTTACTCTTGGGGTTGGACACGTCATCAAGTTTCAGAGAAGAAATTCCAAGCTGACATGGGCGCTAATCGGAAACTGGAAATTCCAGGTTACACTCTTAATTCAAACGTGGAATTACTTTGCTCTTTGGACCGTAGCCTGCTTTTTCAGCAGTGATGGAGTTAAAAGGTTAGATAGCCTGTTGTCTTTCATGAAGCCTGTAACTGTTTGCTCTGTGGCCCAGACTGCAGATGGTATCAGACCCTTGACTTTGTTTTTTTTGCCAAGAGGATTGGAGTTGCTTTATTAACCGTCACATCTAATTAGACCACCTCTGCGGCCTTCTGCTCGCTCCGGAACGTGTTAGCAAGCAGGTCTTTGAAGTGGTGTGAATGCTGACCTCCTCACGAGCGCACAACACTGCTGTACACCATATCCTATATGTTTGTAAGGTTGGTGGTCTGGAAATTTCAACACCTCAACGGTAGCAGCTCCATTCGAGAACAAAGTTATATCTGTGTGTATATGGATGAACACTGAAGAATCACTTAAACACATGTAGTGTGTGTCAGAAATGTTAATATCATGCATCTGAATGCATGTGCACATGAGCCCCAGTTACAAGTAGTGTGAATTAGCTGGATAATTGCTGTCGTTGAAGCCAAGAGAGCCTGGGGAGAGGGATTTCAGGGCTGGCCTGTTGCACATACACACACTGCCATATACAGATGACTTGGTTTTGTTTGTTTCTCCTCATGACTACAAATGCATCTGTGAGATTTAACGCTTGTGGTGTAAGTCATAAGCTAGCCCGGTTCCAGCATAACAAGCAGAGATCTTGCATAGTGCATATGTCTGAGTTTAGAAGGCCCCTCTTGGCTACAATTAGCCATGCATGAGAACTGATTTTATAGTCTTTAACTTTGCTCTCTTTCGATCCTGTGCTTTAGAAGAAATACTGCACCTAATGAGAACTTGGTTCTGTTTTTGCCTGAGGTGGTACAGCAGGAAATATCTTTAAGTATCATTACTTTTACAGTGGAACATTTTATTGTTAATTTCAGTATACATAAATGGACAGAGTGAGATGTTATTCTGGAGTGCTACATTTCCAAAAGCCCATTTCTTTTTGGTTAAATGAAGTGCCTCTCAACTATTTAAACAGCTATATTCCTGAAATGTGGTGTTCTGTCAGGAATAAAGTGTTTGTCAAATGCAGCCATGTTGCACAAAATAAACCCTTTAAAAAATATGGAATGTAAAGGCATTCTTTGCAAGTCTCTAAATATATACTGTAGTGTGCAGTGAAGATTATACACCACCACTTTTGTCTGAAAGGGCTGCTAATAGAAAGAAGTAAAAAATGACTTCTCTATATTTTTTGGTGAAAATGTATTGAACAATGCTATTGTTGGCACTTAGAACCAAAACAATAATTCTGACAAGTATATTAAGGTAAAAGTATGGTTAATAAACAAAACACTGAAAATACCAATTTTTCAGAAAAATTGAAAGGGGTCACAAATTAAATTTTTTTGGACTTTTTTTTGAACATCTTAACATACATCTTGACAAAAGAAAAGATAAATGTATTATTCAAGTATTTAATTTATGTAATATTGTATCAAATTTATGAGAATAAGTAAACAAACAACAAGATATATAGTAATAACAAAAATAACATTCTCTTTTTTGAGAAAAAAAAATCTATTTTTTCTGTGGCCACCCTATACTTTGATTATAGCATTTAACCTTTCAGGTGTAGTGTTCACATATTTTTTATTTTCTTCACTCGCAAATTTTACATTTGAATAAACAGCATGGCGGTGTAGTAGTTAGCATGTGCACCTTACAGCAAGAAGGTCCTTGGCTCGAGTCACGTTTTCTGCGTTGTTATGTTCTCTCAGTGCTTGCATGGGTTTCCTCCCACAGTCCAAAGACATTCACGGTAGGCAGGTTGGATGTTCCAAATTGTCCTTAGGTATGAGTGTGAATGGAATGACTGAGTGAGAGAAAATGATTTTGTGAATTTCAGGTCATGCTATGAAAATACTGTTGCTAGGAATACCTAGCACCGAGAACACAGCTAAAACTAGCTAAAAACTAAGACTAGCACATGCTAACAAGTGACTGTAAAATGAGAGCGAACTATCAGGAATATTTACATATATCCTGGTAAATTGCTAACAAAATATTTTTTGTTGTCTAAATTTACAACTGCTAACAACTTGCATGAATTTTATGAATACTGTTGCTAGGCAACTGAAAATCATAGTCAGAGAACATAGTAGCATGCTAAGAACTGAGGCTAGCACATAGTGTACATGTCCTTTATGTAGAGTTTGTAAAGACAAAATGTGAGAGAAGCATCACGAATATAAGTATTTCACGTGTCTCTGTTGGTAATGTACCAAGACTTTCTTTGGCTTTACTGAGCAGATTAGAGCTAAAAAACTTGCATGAATTATGAGAATGCTGTTGCTAGGCAACAAACAGTCATGGACAGAGAACATAGTAGCTAGCCAAGAACTAAGGCTAGCGTTATACCACGGTTGTTTTCTTTTATGTAGACTTTGTAAAGACACAATGCAAGTAAAAGTGAGATGGAACTGTAAGGAATGGCAACACATTTCTCAGATGTGTTAGCATTAAATACTTAGCATATTTCTGCTCAACAAAGCTCTATCTCCTTCACCATATGGAGAATTAAAGTTTGAATTGCTGGAAGATGTGGGTTATATAGATTAAAGTATGGACTTAAAAAAGTAGAGAAAAACAGAGAGATTGTCCTTGTTCTTGTAATCGAATAAGGTGAGTGAAGGTGAACCCAGTAGCCATGATCCCTCATCCATATTCACTCCCTCTCTCTGGAATGAACCTGATCGGTTCCAGATACGCTGAGGAATTGAATTTCCTGCCAAAAAGCAAATATCTAACTACATATTTTAGATTTTAGCCCTTGAGAAATGGCCCCATGGTTACAGCTTGCCTAAATCCATAAATCCTATCAGGTAAGAAAGCTGACATTTGGCCCCACTGTGTAACCTTTGACCTTGGGGTTCCCATTAGTCCCGCGCCAGGTTGTTTCTTTATTTATGGGCTGGATACAGTATAACGGTAGTTTTAAGTGCTGCTCTGATAGCTCAATTCTCTGTCCTGTCCCAGATGATACACCAGCTCATCACGTGTTGCTAACGTTTATGAATGTGCTGTGTTGATTTGCTCTTTAAGTTGGTGAAGCAATAAGGTAAAATGTTGCTTTCCTGTCCATGCATCTTTTTCCTTCTCACTCTGTCTGTCTTTCTCGCTGTCAGCCGTGTCCACCCGCACCCCTCCCCACCCCCACCCCCCACTTTACTCTGGAGGCACATCTGGTTTGCACATTTCAGACAGAACTCATGTAAAGTGCACACTCTTCCCCTTCTCCAAATGACTTCATCTGTTCTGGTAACCCAGGAGAGCATGGTGCGTTCCTCCTCTGAGGGTCTGAGGGTCTTTCAGTGCTTTAAAGGTAACGCTTTATTAGTTTCATCCTTGGCCTCCAGTCACATAAAATAACCCATGAACAACAATAAATAAAAACAGCAACCAGCAGTGTTGCTCTCTGCATCTGTTCCAATGGACACTGAAGGAAGCTAGTGGCTCGTCTTGCTGTGATACCTCATTGAGACACTTTTTTTTTTTTTGGTCAATAAATTTGCTCCCACTTACAGATTGTGTATTATGTAATAAATAGATCTGGGCACTGCCTAAAAGTGTAGCTTCCAATAAATGTCTTTACTGATATATGTCCAAATCTGGGTTAGCTTTTCACCTGCCTCTCGTTCCACTAGATGATTCCCACTTTCATTTTTCTTTATTAGTTTAATTAGCCCTTTAATGAGTTCATGCTCTGCCAAGCTTTTGATTTTGGTGTTTGATCCATGAATATTTATTTGCCTGCAGTACCTGACTAAAATTTTGCGTTTTATATTCTCTGTGAGTCTGAGCAGTGGTGTATGATCCTATATTTTTTAGTTTCAGTTTCATTATTGATAATAAATGGGGTTTTTTGGGTGTTGTTGTTGTTGTTGTTGTTGTTGTTTGCCTGCTGTCATGCAAGTAGCGATTCTTAGCAACTGATCAACTTAGTGATGTTCCTGTAGTGGTCACACATGAACACTGGACAGACATAAGACTACCATCAAATCCATATTCTATGACTATGGAGGCTTCACAAATACTTCAAATATCTAATAATATACATCACATGTATTGTATTCTTAGTAGTATTTTTAGTACTGGACCGAATCATTAAAAAGGTATATTTAGTTAAGAAAACAAGACAATCAATTTAAATATGCACAGTTTTGCATGCTTAATAAAAATACTTTTTTCTGAACTGCTTGATTCTAATTAGGGTCACAGGGAGGTTGGCACCCGTCTCAGCCTACTCTTGGAGAGAGCAGGGCAGAAACACGCTGACGACAATACTTTTCAAAAGTCAGCAATGGTTCATTTACATGCCTCTCATCACAGTGAGAGACATGACTATCATTTGAAACCCAGTTAGCTGCACTGGGGGGACAGCAGTGACGACCCAGCGATAGTGGGGCTTGAACCACCGACCTTCGGAAAATTAATCCAGCACCCTACGTCCAGGCCACCACTGCTTTTGGAAGAATATGCTTTATTATTATTCATTCATTAATTCATTTTCTGAAGTGCTTAATCCTAATTAGGGTCGCAGGGAGGCTGGTGCCCATCCCAGCCGACTCTGGGCAAGGACAGAGCACACCCTGGGCAGCTCGCCAGGCTATTGAACAGCAGAAACATGGCAGCTGCACTGGGGGACAGCAATGACAAGCCGGTGATAGTGGGACTTGAACCCCCTACCTTCGGATCATTAATCCAGCACCCTACCACCGGCCACTACTGTCCCTTTATAAGAAGAAGAAGAAAAAGAAGAAGAAGAATTTATCACATTATTTATTATTATTATTGTTATTATTGTTATTATTATTATTATTAATATTTAAAGAGAAAAACATTTAAAACACAGCAACTTATTTTCAGTATATAATCTAATGTAAATCCATCAAAAATCATCACTGCAGAAAATGATTTCGTAATATGATTCCAGTTAGGGATTGGGACACGTTTTTAAAGTTTCATGACTGCAGGACATCAAAAACTAATTCAGACATGGATTTAATAGTGTTTACTATGAATGACTATTTTGTATTAGAAATAAATATACTTATTCTAATTTATTTTAATTAAAATATTATAATTATAATTATTATGGTTAGTTATTTTTTCTGAAGGAAGGTTCCATTGCTGAGTTAAAAACATACATGGAATAAAAGTCAAAGTGGAAGGAATATGGTTTTGAAATTTAAATTCCTTCCTTGCCCCTCCATGGATAAATTTAGAAATCAATTTCTTTTTCCTAATGCCTTTTCTGAGAGCAGAAGATCTAATGTATTCGCGCACGCGCGCACACACACACACACACACACACACACACACACACACACACAAACACACACATACACACGCACAAAACAGGCAGAGTGATATGGTGGGGAAAAAATGTTTTTTTTTGTTTGTTTGTTTGTTTGTTTGCTTCAGTCCTGTTTTTTTCTTTATTGGTAACCTGGTGGTGATAATTTTTATCTGTTGGACTTTTTTCCACAAGAAAACCAGTGGAATTATTTTTAAAAACGGAAGCTTCCAGATGCATTATCACCGTGGGGATTGAATACAGGAAAGGTGACAGAGAAGCACTTACATCCATTGGGGGCACAAGACCTTCCAAGCTGACCTTTACCCCTGGATCACACACTTAATCACTCTCTGAGGGCAGGACAGATATCAAGACATGAAGACAATATACTAGAAATTAAGCGCTGAAAAAAGAAGAAGCAGAGAGCAGACAGATAGCAAACGAGTGATGAGCCGGCCCACACTTATCGCTGTCATCTGCCCGCATATCGCTATGGAATGAGGCCGATGAACTCATCCAAATCTGGTCTCTAGAACACAGCCACAACTCACCCTTGATGAGGCCATATCTTAGACATGATATGGACCAGAACTTGTAATCAGCCCAAGATTAAAAATACAGCACAAACATTAGATGTGGTTGGCTGCGTTTGGGACATTTCTGGCCTGGATTTCAAATGTAAAAAAAATCCCCAAATACTTTGAGTTGAGACACTTTCAGCACAAAAGGCACGTGATAATGTTAAAATCAGCTTAAAACCAACCTAGAACTGTCTGCAATCTGGACTATATAAAGTGATAAGAAATAGAAAGAGTGAAGAGGTGAAAGACAGTGATAGAATGGACTTGGCTTGGAAGCAATTCCATTTCGAATTGAGCTGGAAAACGTAGCCTTTGTATTTACTTAATAATGTACTGAAATATTCGGTAGATTAGTATGAACTTTCACTGTGTTTTCCCAGGTGGGTTTCCTCCAGGTTCTTCTAATTCCTCTCACCTCCCACACACATGCTAGTGGATACCTTGAACACACTGAATTGCCCCAGGAGTCAAGGTGTGTGTGTGCAGAGGATAGATGGAATGGATTGGAGCTCCATCCAGGGTGTTTTCTTACTGGAGTTTCTGGGATTTAGTCCACAGCGCTCCACACTGATCCTGATCAGGATTAATCGCTTACTGATGAATTAATTGTTAGCGCATGTTAGAAAAGCTCTAATGCTTTCTTTTTGCATGCTTTTAATGATGTTTGACTTGTCGGAAAGAGTTCCTCATTAGGGAAACACTTATTGATTTCCGCCACTAGCAGCACTGCGCTGTCTTTCCAGTAATGGACTTTATTAGCATCTGTCACTGTGCGCCAAACCTGGTGCCTAAACGTACTTCTGGAGATCCCAGTTGATTTCTAAGAGCAACCTGGATTCCACAGATACCTCATTAAACTGCAGTTTAAAATGGTGCAATACGGTGAATCTTGATATATTCATTGTTTGAAAAGAAATTACGTTCAGCGCGGCCAAGGAAAACTTTCTTAGCGCTAATTTATTTTTCCTCATAAAAGGAATTTAAAATAAAAGGACGGATTGGGATGGGGAAAGAGGACGAGTTTTTTTTTTATTGCTACTCACAGGAACATAAGGCTACAATAATTCCAAACTGCTGCTTTAACAGAACAAAAGAAAATCTTCCCTATTGCCATGAAGACCTAAAATCTGCTTTGTGTTTCGACTAAAATTTCCTGGAATGTTCTTGGCTTTTCAGAGCAGTTCTCAGCTATGCATACACTTTTCAACAAAACAAGGTGGTGAGGAATGAATAATAAGTGAAACAGGAAGTAGCAATGCCCTGAAATGGTCTGGCGGGCTGTTCCATGTGTACTTCATTTTTCTCTGGTGTCCCCCGACCCTAATAGAAGCATTAATAGGTGAAACAGAAAGTAGAATTAATCATATCTCAAGAGATTCCTTTCTTTTTATATGGTGGTATACGCAGCCTGTCAGGACTCTGTGGTGACGCTTCATGTGTGAAAATTATTCTTCGTGCTCGCTGAACCATATTTTATATCTGTGCCATCAGGTAAAAAATTCTGGACATTTAGAGAATTGAAGGTGAACTGCTTTATTTAATTGCCACATAATGTTGCTGACCTTGATCTGACTAACTGAAGCAACAATACCATGGTGATTATGTACTTTAATCAAGGCTAAAGATGCTCCAACAAAATATTAGTGTGTGTGTCTCTTTTTTTGGCTGGGCAGTCTAGTTCACTTAGTGATGCAGGCATAATTTTTGTAAGAAGAGTCTTCAGATGCTAGACATCTTCTAGCTAGACATGCTAGACATTCATTGCTGGCCACTTCAATTTCTGCCACTTTCAAGATGGCCACTATCAAACAAATCATAGTATACATTGAGCTATTCTTAAAAGTTGCTTTTAAAAATAATTTTTGTCTTCAAGTTTTCAAACCACATTAAGTAGACAATAAAAACATCTTGGTGTTCCCTAAAACCAATTTCAAGTCCGTTTGTCCGTCTGTTGCTGAAACCTCTTAAGGTTGTTCTCGGACCTGTAAACGTTATCGTTCTGGTTTTTCGTGTCTCACATCATGCAGCTGTAAAATCTTTTCTTCATTCAGACTAACGCTGTATTCCCACCACATTACACACTGTGATACTGAACAGATTAAAGTGTTAGATGATTTCTTTGACTAAAGTGAATCCAGTTTGTATTTGTGGTGACCATCTTGAAATTCATGTGGCCTAATAAATGTTTCAATACCGTATAGCTTCTAATATCTAATATCTTCTGCTGCTTGCATCACCATGTGATCTAATTTGTCAGGTTCCTGCTCCGTTTCTAACTCTACTGAAAAGTGGCTGCAGAGCTGGCGTGTTTCATTTCTGCTGCTCTGAGTGACTTTTCCAAACCGCCCCACTTCTCCTTTGAAGTGTTTTCCCCAAACTTTCCGAACCTGTGTGGAACGGATCAGTAAAACAGGCTTAATGACCAAGGAGGGGGAAATGGAGTTTTCTGTACCAGCTTCATTTTTAAAAAATGTAGAGTTTTGGGTTTCAGCATTTCAAATCCACTGTTCTACATGTCACATATCATTGAGCTCTGGTTTGATGTTTTGGTGATGGAAACACAACAGTGGAAAAGCACTGGGAACTGATTTCCGGGCTAAAGTTCCAGGAGCTTCAAAAAAGGAGCTCCAAAAATAAAACCTGAAAAAAATTATATATATATATATATATATGTGTGTG
>JBCNYG010000021.1:16904679-16916575 GCA_039654305.1 Porochilus rendahli
ACTCTGCCCTCGCCCAGAGTTGGCTGAGATGGGCACCAGCCTCCCCGCGACCCTAATTAGGAATAAGCGGTTCAGAAGATGAATGAATGAATGAATGAATGTATAGCTTTTGAATGGAAATCAGACCATTTGATTAAGATATCTGTGCCTAGTTTATAAAATCTAAATTCGTCCCACAGCCTGATTTGAGATTAGAAATTGCTAAGCCTGTGGCGCCAATAGGAATTCAGGGCCCCCTGACAGGTTAATTCCCAAGGTCATGCACCCGTGGCCACTTTTTATTATCCAGTGTAATTAATTTCTCAGGCTTACTTTGCAACTCAGGGTCATCCCCCAGTCTGGAACAGGTATAAGTTCGCCTTTATTTTATCCTTATGTTCCACTTTGATGCATAAATATAGAGTTTGTGGTATTATTACTCCAGATTAAATATTCCTAAGGTTCGATCTTGTGTTCTCCCAAAGTGGGAAAAGCTAGTCAGGGTTCCTGATCACATCTGTGTCTTAAGAATCAATACATTTGTGGACCACCAGAGCACGGCTTGGTCCCGTCAATAAAATGTAATAACACTTGATTGATTGTGCCAGAGTATCACACTGGGAGATCTCCCACAGCAGGAACTGGTGAGTACATGGGGGAGATAGACTCAGCGTGAGACTCAGTAAATAGGATGACCATCCTGGAGAACCTTCCCCATCCTGCTCCATTTTATGGCAAGATCTAATTGACTCCTCCATTGTTCTGGCCTCTTTAAAGGCTTTGTAATGAAACCATGTGTTTCTCATCATTGGGCCTGGAGAGTCTTGAGAGCTGATGAGCGGAATGAGCGTTGTTGTATGTTTACACCCCAAAAACCCACAAAGCGCTTGAGCAAGAGGAGAAGAATTCTTCTTGTCTGCTGAGGCAACACGTCCAGCCTGCAAACGATCAGTCGTCTTCATGCCGAGGACAGGCAGCATCAGTGTAACTGTTCTGGTTCAGTTAGAATGAAGCCTGAGGTTGCGTATGAAGGGGGCTTTTTGTCATTTCCAGTAACATATCACAAAAGTAGGGCAAGAATTTCTGAAGTCTGTTATCATTTAGGGCACAGTCAGTTCCTCTCTAATGATGATTCAACAATGTGGATTTTGCAGTCCAGACAGCAGAGATTTCTTAAAGATCCTCAGAGTCATCATTACGACCTTTGGCTTCAGTATGAGCTTCAACTTAAAACTAAGCAGGAGGCATTCAAGCACTTCATGCATTTTTTCCAGAAATCCCTGATCCATATGTGCAGAGATGTCTGAAGTAACCACAGTCTTTCGAGAGACATAAGAAAAGAGAAAGCTGCCTTCAGTTTGAAATATTGAAAGAAAAGACCACTGTACAAGGCACAAGCATGAGTAAGAAGAGCAATCCAAGCTTCTTGAGCAACCAGGTCGTGACCTCTCGCAATTTTTTAAGTACCACTTCCTTTCTAAACCCAAAGCTACTCAGCTAATAAGCTCTTCATCCATGGTTTAAGCCTGATCTCCATTTTAGCTGGATTGGCAGCTCAAGTGAGAGTCTTGATCTCCTTGGCTTGCCTGATTGGCCTGCTGGGAATTAGAGAGAGGTTCATCAAGGCTTCATGATTGGCAGATTGAAGATGAGATCGTTCTTGCACTCCCAGGAGATATTCTGATTAGAAGGCTTGGATAGTTTCCAAAAAAAGAGGGAACTCATGACAAACAACCAGTTTTGGCTTTGTAAAAGGATACTGTAAGATGCTTTCCCAATGGGATATAAATGTAGTGTACGAGCCAAGGTTGTGTTTATTACTTCATTAAGGCTGTGTTTTGGTAACGAGCAACGAGCATAGAGTTTTCAGCTCAGTGGCATCTTCATCACGAGGGTAAACAGATCAGAAACATCTGTCGGAAAGTAGGTTTGTAATGTTTTCCCCTTTTCTCTTTTTTATCATCCAATTCTCTTTTTTCTCCCCATTTTCTTTCATTTTCCTGTGCTGTGATGATCAGAAGCATCATCATCGTCGCCAGTGTCATCAACATGGCCACAAGTCGTGGAGCGTTTGACAAATGAGTGTTTACTTTGGTTTCGTATTTAAAAAGCATTTCCCTTCCATCTCTAGACTGTTTGTTGTTTCCTCCCTCCCCCCCCCCCCCCTCTCTCTCTCTCTTTTACCTTCTGGTTTCCTCTAAGCCTCTCTTCCTCTGCAGTCTTGCAATGAACAATCAACAATATAAACTAGCACTACGCATCATTCATTTATCTTATTCCAGAGCAATTTGCTGATGTTAGCAATTGTGTATTTATTAAAGATCAGATATTATAGCGAATTTCAGACCAGTATTTTTTAATTTTTGCCATTAGTGGAGCACCAAAATATGTTTCCAAACATGTCACAGTTCTTCAGGAAGCTGCTTCCCCACCTCACCTGATATGCTGATTGTAAGTGCATGAGCTGGCTGGCCTATTTGGATTCCTCATCCCATTTATGTTCTTTCTGCTATCTGTGCCTGCTCTGCTCTGATTGGTTAACCTTTCTGAAGTGGGTTACCTTTGATTTTAGTGTGCTGGGGTTCATGGATTGAAATCCCACTGTGCATGGGGGCACCGCAGCTAATCAGATGGCCCAGCATGCACACCAAAATAAAAGTGGAAGAAACCTCGTGTTTTTATGGCCAGCTCAAACAGCCCAGAGGAAAAACTTTAAAACCTCGTTATTTGACACTCTGGCATCGACTAACAGTTATTTAACACTGTAACTAGATTAATGGTTGAAAAAATTGGAAAAAGTATATCTCTCCTTTAAGGAGCAATACATCATATACTTTTATTATGTCATCTGCTTTGAATTACATTTAACTCTGTGGAACAGCGAGTGATCAAAGTTACTGTTATTACTTTTGCTGTAACAGCTATGAACAATAGGGGGAAAATTCATTTTAATTAATCACCTTCTGACCAATCAGAATCAAGCCTTTACCAACATGAAGTCTCTAATTATGTCTAGTATTTTGTATTTTTGGTATTTTGTTCTCTAAAATTTATGCAAATGCGTGAGCTTCATCAGCATTTCAGAGTAGAGGTTGAAGATGTTTTTTAGGGCTGGTTATCCGTGCAAAACATACTTTTGATTAAAATTTCACAGTTGACAAGCTTTAATGTCGGTACAATTTTACATTTTTTTAAATATTCAAAACAAAATGTAATGTACAATTTTAAAGTAGGTTTTCAAGCTTTTTATACCAGTTTTATTAAGGGTTCCTTGGATCGTATTAAAATAAGGAAGCGGTAGAACCTTCACCACAGAGTTGTTCCCCCAGAACTACAGAATGAATTACTCCCTTTAGGGTGTTAAATGAAATCTTTTTTGAAAGATTGTTGTTTCCCCACTACCTTTCAGCACCATAACTTTCTTCAAGTGTTTAAGAACATTTTCAGCCTGTGCTCTGTGTTGCAACTTCCTCCCTAATAAAATCCAGACTCCGTCGCTCTCTCTCTCGCTCTCTCGCTCTCTCTCGCTCTCTCTCGCTCTCTCTCTCTCTCTCTCTGACTCCCTGACTGACACTCTCTCCCTGACTGACACACACACACACACAGCAAATTACCTTGTGGATTCTATAGGATTTTCGATTAGACAGGGTCCTGCCAAGCCATGAGTGATGTGTGTGCATGTGTGTGGCTGCCTGTGTGTGCACAAGTGTGCATTCATGTCCATGCGTTGTGCAGTGTATAGTCTTTCTCTCTTGGCCTGAAATCAGGGTTGAGACACTCAACAAAAAAAATTCTCAAAAAAATTAAAACTGTGACCCGTTGAAAGGCTGTGACTAGACACCCGTACTCTAAGGTGTGAGCACATGTGGGTTTTTGTTTTGTATTTTGGACACTTTGTTGTTACACAAATGGGATGTGTTCAAATAAAAAATTCATTATTGCCTCCAGTTTTGGCGAAGGTGATGTAATCACCACTGTTAATGTGTCCGTGCGTTCGTCTGTTTGTTTGTTCGTTTTGTTTGTCCTTCCAGAGTACCAGAGATGACTTGATTTGGAAATGTCAAGGACAAAGGTGAAGGTCAGAGCAAGGGCAAAATGTTTTGAAGGCAGAGGTCTCAAAGTGCCGTTACTATGAAACACAAATAGGAAACCATATATCAACCTTTATATGAGACGATAATTGAGTGACCTTGAAAAGTCAAACTCCACCAGCTCTGGACAAAAGCAAGGTAAACCCCGAACAGCTCGCTAGTTCATCCCACGGCCAACATTCACACAGCCATTCATACACAATCCTAGGGGCCATTTGGAACATCCAGATAACCCAATGTGCATGTCTTTAGACTGTGGGAGGAAACCGAGCTAGCCGGAGAAAACCATATAAGAATGGGGAGAATATGCAAACTCTACATAAAAACACCCTTATTGAACCCCGGATTTAAACTCAAGACCTTCTTGCATAGAGGCAGCCACCATGCCGCCCAATATTACAATTTAAAATTGAAAACAATAATAATTTTATTAAATTTTATTAAAAACATTCGAACTGAGAAAGCAGGGTTAAAAGAACTTTCCTATACAAATTTGTACATTTAGATTTAAGGAACTGCTGCTGAGGGTGATGACATTTCGTTTTCCTTTCGGATTGTATATTAGGGCAAAGTGGTAGGGTTTGAATTTTATTTATTATTTTTTTTAAATCTGCTTTAGGATCCACCTACTCCATGGTTAAATCTGGATACAGATACAGATATTTGAAGCCCTGAACAGAAATACAGATATTGGCATTGCGTTACATCCCTAAGTCGCCCACGAGCCAAAAAACGCACGCTACCCAGCTACTGTTCAGCAAGGGAAGGGATTATGAGTAATGGTTTTTGGCTACATTTATTCTTCTTTCTTGCAGTGTTATTACTGACAGGTTTGAGATGAGGTAGAAAAAAGAAAACATCAACCAGGAACCCATGGCATTCTATGATGCGTATAAGATGTCCATGAATCCCGACCCAGAAACCACCAGTTGGAAGAAATCGTTGTAACAGCTGTGCATATGATTTTGGAGCCTCACCAACACCCTCTGTCTGTCCTCTGTCTGTCTCACTGTATTGCTCACATTTTTCATATAAGTGATCAGGAAAGTTGTTTTCGATTCATGGACTTCAAACCACGTTAAAAACAAAGCACAGCCATCGGCCATAGCATGTCTTTACTGATTATTTGTCCTAGCCATGCTTTAAGTGTCAGATTTCATTATCCACTACTTTTATATGTCTCCTATCCTCTCCCGTTGCTCCCTCTTGTCCCAGATCCCTGTGGAGAAAAGAGAAAGCAGAGCAGAGTGATTTCTCTTTTTCACTCTCTCAATCAGATGATAGATTATTCTTCTGCTTTGACAAACTAAATTCATTTCATTGATTGGTTGAGAAGCTTTTAAGAGTATTTAAGTAATATCTCCTCCACTACCCCCTCCAACCCTTTCTCTTTCTCTACTGTCCTCGCTTTCCCTCTCGCTAAGGGATGTCGGATTGATGGATCACTTCAATTAACTCTGACATAAGAAGGAATGAGATAGCAAGTATGTGGGAGGAGTGGAGAGAATGCTTCCTTTTCTCCATTTCCACCATCGTCTCGTCTTTCTTGTCCTCCCTTTGGAAAAAAAAAAAAGTAAGCCATTGGATGTGCGGGAAGCTCCTGTCTTAAAACTTGGGGTTCGAAAATCTGCTCTGATTTGAGTTAATAAGATGTGATGAAGGTGCTGAATTAAAGGTATACTTTATTCTACTATACTAACATAAATGAAGGCTAATGAACCCAAAACCAGAATAAACCAAAAACCATGACTGAATGTTAGCATGGGTAGCACCGAAGGTAGCATCGCCATGTCATGGTTCAATTCATGCCAAAAAAAACTTAAGTAAGTAAAAATTGAATTGAAATCAGTGAATTGATCTATGAACAAACCCTAAATTCACCCTAAATATGAATGGACACCAATAAACTGGTGTCCCTGTCCAAGGTGATAATGAAAAATATCTTCTTGAATGAGCAATAAGCACTTAGATTTATTTTTCATTCCTTTAAGATTGAAAACTAGCCATAGAACCATCTTTAAGTAGTTATTGCAATTGCAATGTTATTACAATAAGTGTCCAATATTGGCAATTCCACATTATAATATAACCACGGTCCCCTGAAAACCCACTAAGAATATCTCTGTATGTGTTTGAGGCAGGTTGCCTGGTATCCAGCCCACACATACCCATGCTACATAGCCATACACACAGCTGTGGAATTTTTACTGCGATTGGCACAAAACAATCTCCTGCCTATATTTCTTTACCACCTAAATAAAACCATTGTCAATTATTAGTCTCATATGGGCCCACACTCACAATCAGCATGTTCAGGAGTTGAGAGAACAATCAGTATACTATGAGTGTGCTCAGACAGGGTTGACTCTTCTGACATTTTCTGTGGTTATGGTGGCAGGGCTCTCAAATGTAGGTGTCTGCTGAATTGTAATAAGAACCTGAGCACTATTTTCATGATAATGCAAAAAGAAAAACAAGATTACAAGGTTATGGCTTTGGAGCATGTAGGTGTGGAAGTGACTAACAGCACAAAAGGGATGGACATCAATTTTTCTGGATGTTAACTGCCTTAGTATATATTTCTTATATCTCTATGTTTAACAAATTTAGCAAGTGTGACTTAACTTTTGTTTGATGTTTAACATGTTGGAAAGAGTCTCCAGTATTAAAACACGCATTGTCCACCCTGGACAAGTCTCCTGGTAACAAGTTTTATTTGTTTTGAATTTAAAGTCTTTGATATTGCTGCAAGGCTGGTTCAGGGTTAAGAATTATTAAACAGGAAAGGTAGCTCCTGGTACAGGTTTCCGATATGCGGAGCTTTTCCCGCATTTTCGTGTTGTTCAGGGTGAACTAGTGTTGTGCCGGTAAATGATGGGGCCTGGTGATTACTGTGTTGTGACTCAGCTTATGCGGTGTGTTCATCAGGAGGTCCGGTTTGTAAGTGCACGACTGTTAAAGGAGTCATACTGTGAGCTGGAGCTGAAGTGAAAGCATGTTCATATGGCTGTGATGAATGACTGGGTCCCACTGGCGCTTCCACAGATTGGGTTTCATTAATTATTTGTAAAGGAAAGGAGAGAGGGTAGTTGTTTACTCTTTCTTTAATTTTTGTTTGACATCCACTTGCAGGTTCCTTATTCTGGATTCTTCAACATATAATGTCAGTCTCCATCTTATTGTCTGATCTTGTCTGATGTCCATTGCACTGGTCCCCAAATGGCCACTCAGTTGGACTGTGATTGGCTGGGACCCTAAAGGTCAGATTATAGGGGCAGTACTCAGAAGGGGGTGGTCATGGGGGAACAGTTAGAGGGAAGATACATGGAGGGCGTAGTTTGATGGGGCTGGCATGAAGGCATTGGGAGATTCAGACTTCAGTCTTACATTTACACCCACTCAGGCCACTTCACGTCTGCTTTGGGAATCTCGGAATCCTTCCAGCACTTGGTACTTCCGAATCTGCCATTCATCCAGGAGTGATGAGGGGAATTCTTCCTTGTCGTGCCTCTCTGCTTTGAGCACCACTTTCACTTGCTCTTCCCAACAGGTTTTTTCCATTAAGGAAAAGTGAGAGCTCTTGCCCTGTACTTAACCTCGATTCCTCAGCAGCGTGTGCCTTTTGAAATCCAGTTGCAAAATCAAGATAAGCTGAAGGAGAGGAAGTGGTAAGTAAGTTCCGCAACCTGGCTTAAAGCAGAGTGTGTTGTGCAGCTGACATGTCGGTTTCTCTAAAGTCTGCTGAACAGTGCAGTGCATTTCTTAATGTTTTCCACTGCCTGCTTTGCTGAGTTTGCTTCCTCCTGGGTGTGTGCTTGGCTGTTTGCTCATGCTGACCATTTCTGTCCTGCATCCAGTTTCAATATACACCCTGTTGACTTGGCTAGTTTGACAGTGTGATTGCTATGGAAAGTGGAATTTCTATTTTGAGCACTATCAGCACTGCTGATAAATGGACCTGTTTAAGGGTTTTTTCTTTGCACCATCTTTTCTGGTTTTCTGATTAGGGGATTTATGCCTCAACTGAGGTTTAGATCATGACTAAGAGCTAGGAGACAGACAGCCAAGAGTGGGAGAGCACAAAAGGAAAAAAGCTAAGGAAGCATGCAGACAGCACCCTGCAATCTCAGCTGTTGTGATTTAGGCTGCCTGACAGCACACAAATCTTAAAGGAACTCTCAGCTGTGCCGCATGCCTACCCCTCCCTCTCTTTATTTTTAACACCAGTGCTTTATGTGGCCTTCACTACAACAGGGCAGAAAGAGCTTATTGTCTCCAGATATACAATGCTGTATTTTGTGATTCTCATTGCCAAAATGACAATGTTGGAGGGCCAAATGAGCAACCAGCAAACTAAGTCAGTTTTATTGGCAAGATTCTAATAATGACTTTCTCCATGGAGAACTTAAATTTTTTCTTACAAACAACCAAGACCAGTCATCTGTCCAAACATCCGTTATCAATACTGCTTATCTGTCAGGGTCGTGTGGAAAACTCCCAGCTAACTTTGGGCACATGGTAGCCCACTAATCTATCCCCAATCTGAGGTCACCAGTCTATAACAAAGACAAATAACTATTTATGTCCACATTCATAACCTTGAGCAATTTGGAGTAGCTAAAGTAGTAGTAGTTGTGAAATTGGAGTACCCAGCAGAAACCCATTCCTGCAGATCAAGAACATGCAAAGTCTGCACTGAAAGGCCACAGGTGGCCATGAGGTTACAACCTGGAAGCTTCTTGCTGTGAAGCGACAGCATTAACCGCTACACCAGCATGACGCCCAGTCAAGTGGAAAAACAGAAGTAATGCAGATGGAATAACAGACAATTCCAGAAAGTTGAAATAATATAGAATCATAGCAGATGAAGAGAAGGTTGCTCTTGAGCTTAATATTAATACAGATTTCGAAGCCAGCTTTTTTCCTCACCTGGAACTAATGTTGTAGAGATTGGCATACTCCGGATTCACAGAATGACCAACCTGTGATGGTCAGATTGATAAGCTCCATCCTAGTAGTTCCTCATCACCAATACAGCTATTATTAGTAAATACACATTGGAACAGGAACTACCATGGATCCTAGATCAATGGTCCTGGCTTTTTCCAGTGTTACCATTTCTAAAGTTTCTAATTTCCTGAATACATTCCAAGGCTCCTGAAAAAGTTCTTCTCCTTTAATGGTACAAAAGACACACCATGATGGGTCACACTCAGTGAGAAGCACTACCCTGAGTGGACTAGTTTAGTATCTTTTTACTCGGCCATTTTGATCCATCAACCAAAACCACTATTCGCTTCTGGCCTAGTTGGGCTTTGTCCTTTACGGCAGAGATATACTTACCTCAGCACAATGCATTTATTATGTGGCCAGCTTGATAATTGCTCATTTGGGTAGGGTAGTGCCTAAGGAACCAAAATGTGCATGGCATGTGCAGGACTGTAATTGAGAGCCACTTTACCAAAGGAGATCACCCAGCCAGAATTCCTTAGCTCCAATGCTAATTAAACCCACCTGATCTGGCTAATCCTGGTCTTGAGAGGTTTTTAAACATAAGAGCCAGGTGTGTCAGATTAGGGTTGGAGTTATACTCCAGGAGAGTCGACCTCTGATCTCCAGCAGCGGGCACACTGCTTTTGTTTCTGCCTCCGATCTGGGTCTGTTTGCTATTTGGCACGGTGTGTGGCATTAAGCTGTATAGCTTTTCTGCGCCATGCAGGAGTGAAGCACATTTATCAGTCATGAATGCCTTGTTGTCTTTGTTCAAGTGATGTCCTTGAGTGAGTAACTGACTGCAGGCTGAACATATTTAGCACGAAAGATTGTGACAGCGAATATCCTACCCTCCATGCATCTTGCAGACACAGGGACAGATAGTGACACAGCTATGAATGTCACCCTGCACCTGCAGATACGCATTACGTCCACACTTACTGCCATTCTAAAAGATACACCAATTTATGGTGTGAGGAGAGAGGATAGAAAATGGAGTGGCATTGTAAAAAAAACAAAAAGACAGAAGAGCAAAAGCAGTGAAGTAGGAGTTTTGGGGAAAACTTCACTGATTTGCCGGATTAGTCCATCGATTTCTTTCTTTTTGGCATGCTGACCAAACCATGTCCGCCTCCCTGTTGTGTACCACCCACCCACAAATCTAAGTGCATACACAATTCTTCCCCTGCTGCTTTCTCTATTTCCTGTTTGCTCTGCCGGAGCCAATTGATGCTCAGCGTGCAGGTCAGTGACGGATCCGGTGACATGCTTGGCCATTTCTCTGTATGCTGAGAACTTTTATTGGTACACACACACACACACACACACACACACACACACACACACCACATAGTAGCACATAAAATATTTGCTAAAGGAAAGGGAGGGGTAGGTCATAACATCACAATGATCACTGCCTATTTATGCTAGCAGGACTTCCTGAATGTTATTAAAATTGCTAACATTAAAGTATAAAAATAATTTACTGTAACATAAATCTGGCCAACAATAGTATTTGCTAAAAGAGAACTAACTGGATTGTCTAGAGAATTTTCCTTTCCATCAGCTAGTGAGCAGGGTGATAAAATGATCAGCAAATTTTCCCACAGGATAACTTTACCTTATTACAAAATGATTTTTACATTTGTTTTACATTTTATATCTTTATGTACTTCATATTGAATTTTCGCTAGCTTGGTAATGTTTGCTAACTTACCCAGCTAACTAACAAGGGGGCTGAGGAAGCTAATGGTAACTTTAGGTGAAGGTTTGTTTTTGAAATATTGTGTTGCTGTTTCAGTTTTCACCGATCTTAGTGGGCACACCACCCTACCTCTACCTACGTCCGGTGATTATTAGATTTTGAAATGGGAAGGTCAGAGCGAGGTCACAAAGTTATGGCAATAGATCGCATATGCCTTTAGAATGAGTGCTGGTAGGGTGCCCTAACTATGGAACACTAACAGTAAACCATATATGGGCTTTGAAATGACACAATTACCTTTGACCTTGAGTGACCTTGAAAGGTCAATCCCCAGGGTTCTATTAAAACCTTCAAAAAAAGGGAGTTTTTTTTCCACCAGGTTGGTCATACCCACATACTACAGAACATATGAGACCTGCACATGGGTAAATAAAACCAGCACCCATTTAAGGCCTATTTGCTATATTATCTATGTTGGGTGGCAGGCGTTCCTTGCACTTCGAGTGCACTTATAGTTTGTACTTGTGTCTGTGTTTTAGTGCTACAAATGTTCAGATAGCCTGACCCAAAAAGTGGATTCAGATCCACTTTCATTTTGCAATTTGTTCCATTTCTGAAAGATCTAAAAAGCAATGATGTGGAATTAGCTTGAAAGGGGGATTATTTCTTTTGCTGCTGCTTTCTGCTGCACAATTACCTAAAATTATAGTTCGTGTGAATGGAGACACTGGGAATATAACCTTTAACATATAATTATTGCTGTTCAATAGCCGCCAGGACCTACAGTGAACTTTTATCCTGTTTTTGTCTTCAGTGCTTTCCAGTCTGATTATGCTCTGAGAAAAGAGCCTCAGGAGTAAATTACACTGACTTTCACAGAAACCGATGTCAGGGGGATCAGATTGCAGTGGGTTTGACGGCCTCTCCCTGTCCTGTGCTACTCCCTAAAGAGCCAGGCTGAGAAATGAGACAAGAGCAGAACAAACCGACCTGTCACTTATATTCGCCCTCACGTACGCTCACACGCACACACACACACACACACACACACACACACACACACACACACACACACACACACTCACACACACACACGCTATGCACACAGACTCGCGACACTCCTTGCATT
>JBCNYG010000021.1:16941050-16951178 GCA_039654305.1 Porochilus rendahli
TGTGTGTGTGTGTTTGTGTGTGTGTGTGTGTGTGTGTGTGTGAGAGAGAGAGAGAGAGAGAGAGAGAGAGAGAGAGAGAGAGAGAGAGTTAACTGAAGCAACACCTTTAATGAATGAAAGAAAGCTCTAGCTACAGAAACCCACCTGAGCTTGGCTGTGTTTCCACCCGTCATTAAGGACAAGGTCAGACTTTCAGAACCAGCGAAACAGCCATATGGAATAGTACGAGCTACGTGACACAACCCTCCGCTCCTCCCCAGCCACTCCATCTCTCCTGAATAGTAACCAGTCTGTTTGTGCCAGTTGAAGTGCTGACGTTTCAATAAATACTGTAGATGAGACAGCATTTTATAGCCCTCTCCTGTAGAGCTATCATGGCTGAGATCTGAGTTTGAGCAGTTTTAAACCTGTAAGCACACATACACGGACACATTAACTTTTGGAAAATGACAGATGTTTCAGAATCAGCTTCAGTCAAAAAAAAAAAAAAAGAAATGAGATACTTGTCACAAATCAATATTTTCACAAGTTTCTTGTAGTGTCATAGAAAATTTTTAAACACAATTATTGAAAGCCAATAATCTTTAAATTCCCGAGATGTTAAAAAAAATTACATTTTAAAGCTCTGAATAACTGTTGCAGGGCTTTTGTGCTAACTTAGCCTGTTTCTCTCTCTCTCTTTCTCTCTCTCTCTCTCTCTCTCTCTCTCGCTCTCTCTCTCTCTCTCGCTCTGTGTTAATGAATGGCACTTTTATAGTTCTTTTTTTTCTTTCTTTCTTTTTTTGTAGGTAATCTTCCATAAAACGTGTTACTTCCTGTTATCAACAATGCTGTAGCAGCTAAGAAACATTTCACAAGCATCTTTTATTTTTTTCCTGTTTGTTTTGTGGACACTGTCCAGTCCTTGTGATGGTTGTTACTATAGAAACAGTAAGATATTAGGATATTACAACAAATGTGCTATGGTCAGAGCTACTTGAATAAATGAGTGAAGGTATTTACACACTGACATGGAGGGGGTATTCTGCCAGCTCACCTCTAGAGGCACGTTTCTGGCAGACACCAAAATGTCCTTGAGGCTAGTGCGTAATTCATTTCATAAACGGCTGCTCATCTTCCCAAAACAGACATCATGAGTCTCAATTAACCCTGAAAGGTCTTTCTGTTCGTCCCTCAATTTAGGCCAGACATCCTGCTTCCAATCCTGCCAGGCCCAGATCACATTTCCTGGTTGCAAATCTTTTAAAATGTCAGTGATGTCTATCTGTAACCTGTTTCTTTTAAAATGCTTTTAGCCTCACATCAACATTTTGCCTTTGCCGAGACCACTGGACCATGAGCGCTTAAGAATATTGTTCCCGAGGTAAATTTGGTTTCTTCAGGGTAAGAGGCTCTCTGATGGATGAATCTGTCTCTTCCTCCCTTTCTCCTGTTGACCTCCTTTGTCTCTTGTGTTAGTCTTTTCTTTTTATACATGCATCCATTTATCAGCCAGGTCTGGCCTTTTGTTCAGCGCCGCAGAAAATTCGGATTGAACTTTAATCTCTTTTATTTGTTATCCCCCTCTCTCCCTCCCTCCTTCCCTCCCTCAGCACACTTGTCTTCGATGCCACCCCAGTTCATGAGATAAATTCTCATACCTGATTTATCCAGGAGTTTATAGCATTCATATCATAGCATTTCTTTAGTTGATTCGTCTAAGATTGTTTTTAATTGGTTTGTTTTTGATGCAGTACTGTTTTATGGGAAATCATGAAGTTGAAAGGTCTATACAGTTGATGACAGTGATGCTTCTCACGGACTCTTCATGGTCCCACTTGCATAGTCAAATAAGCTTTTGCCTACATTTTTTGTGATTTCCAATCTTTATTAGTTATCTAGCTATGTAGTGATGCTACGTAGGCCTAGCTAGATGATCCACAGATTGGGCAGGTCTGATCTACTAGAGTAGGTATGCTTACTAGAAAAATATTCTGGGATCTGGCAGATCTGGAAAGGTCGATAATGGTTTGTTGGGCGTGTTGGGTTCAGGTGGTTGATTAACAGATATTTTTATGGGTTGGGAGGTGTGTGTTGGTTCTCATATCAGGTCAGATGGATAAGAGTATAACGAACCCTAACCCACACATCACTACTGGCTTGGAGTCTTGCAACCATTTCATCTTATTGTACCATCTTAGAGGGAAAAAAGTTTGTTTGAGTTCATCGTATGGGTGACAGGCCAAACCTTTTCACTAATTTCTACTCCAAAGGTACAGAGTTGAGTAGAGACTTTACCAGTCCACAAAGGACCAAGCTATTAGGGGATCTAGATACAAGCCTAATCGTGCAGTATCAATTACCCCATCCGTTTTGTAATTCCAACCTAAAAAGACGTCCTTGTTCATCTTAATGGGTTTTATTCCCAACGGCATTTAATGCCAGTGTTTGATTTGATTCGTTGTACTTGTTTATAGGAAAGCCAACAGTTTAAGCCGTAGTCCTTTGGAACGTTTAATTCTCTGTAGCTTAGGATCAAATGGTCTTTCAAATTTATGGGTTCTTTTGCTCTCATCAGGCAGCTCAATGGTTTCTCCAGCTTGTAACACTTTGTGACTGTTGCGATGCACCCGCACTCCCTTGGCCGGTGGCCTTTCGAGTCGCCTGACTTTCCGGCGCTGGCCATCGTAAATCCCTGAAGCATGCAGAGCCAGGTCCAAAGTTAATATTTCTCTGTGTAAATGGCCGGATAGAAACTGTCCTGGCCAGGACTTTACTAGCAGGAAGTGTGTGTAGTTCATTTTTGGCTGAGGTCACACCCCTCACTGATAATACATTTACCAGAGTAGTGATGATTAAGGGTGTTGCTTCAGTTAACTCTTTCTCTCTCTCTTTCCCTCTCTCTCTTTCTCTCTTTCGCTCGCTCGCTCTCACACACCCAACACACACACACACTCAAATATACACAGTTGGTCAGTCGTATCTCAGTCCCTGCTCTGTGTGCCGGAATGCTCTCCGGCTAAAGCTAAATGTTTAAACAGGGCATACTTGTGTAGCAGTTTATTTAACTTCAAATTTGGATTGCTGTTTTTAAAAACATTAAGCCATCTGCAGCATTCACAAAACCACCCGAGAGGCATTTCCCTTTACTTTTTCTAAATCTTCCCCTGAACAATATTCAATCTCTCATTATTGTTGTTGTTCTTGTTGTTGTTATTATTATTCATTAATATTATATACATAATTAGTTAAGCTAATTAACACAGAGCTACCTTGGATTTGCTAACAAATATAAGAGTTACTGCTATAAAATAGTTAAACTAGCGAAGATTGTGTTCACTGAGACAAAAGTGTGAAAAAGTCTCCAAGATATGTTGCTAATACCTCTCTCTCTCTTTCACGTACACCTAACTTCTCTGTAGCTAGTAAATTAGGCATGTTGCAGTTTGTTAATTCTTGTTCTTCGTAAATGGTCATTTCAAGAAAATTTAAAGTGCAAGATTAGACCATTAAATGTTCTTATTTGAGTGAATAGGCAGGGTATGATGAGGTCATACAATACTCTATGGTATCTAGCCTCAGCTCGCGAGCTGCGTCATTTGTTTTTTTTGTTTGTTTGGTTTTTTTGCTCATTCATGTTCAAAATCTGGGAAGGTGGAAAAGGCAAATAACAATGAAGACAAGCTTAACATTGTGTCTTTTTAAAAAGGAAAAGAAAGAAAGAAAGTCTTGCTACAAGGCCAATTAGGAGTGTTGGAAAGCGTGTCTTGACACCCACAGCTTAGCACTCAATGGCTTTTCTGAATCGGGGAATGAATGTAGACTTGTGGAATGAGCCGTGGGATGGTGGATGTAGGAGGGATGTGAGAGCACTGTTCTGTAAAAACCTGCCTCCACACATTGTCCTTCTGGCAGGCGGGTATTCATAAAAGGCACAGAATGTTAGCGTTGATCCACAGTCAGCTTCCTATCTATTCTTGTTCAGTTTAATGTGCAGAGAAGACGTCCAGGTTGGTGTATAAATCATTTTAGGTTATACCTCAAACTCGCGTCCTGTTTGTTGTTTGGCTCACAGAAAGTGGCAGAGAAACGTTGTTTTACCTTTCATGCGCGCTAATATCTCATTAAATTTGTATATACGTATAACAAGAGTAAAATAACATTTGTCAGGTCTTTGGTGCGTCTGGAGAGTGGATGTAGCTCGTACATTTATATTGTTTCGCTAATCTGCTTAGTCAACAGCCAATGAACCGATACATTTTACTTCAAGGTGACGTTTATAAATGAAGAGTGTTCACTGTGCTGCTATGATGCACATCAATTGGAGGACAGCATGCATTTCATACAGGACAGCTGCAAATATGAAGGCATCAATGCCAAGAGAAATGTAAACAAAAAATGCTAATGAACCAAAAAGAAATTAATTTAAAACCTCTTGAAGCTCTGTGAGCCATGTTTATGTGGACTCTGACTGACGACTCGAGCGAGAACATAGTAATTATCTTTAATCACAGGTCTATCGTTAGAGGATAATCTGACACGCAGAACACACGTTATCGCACCGTCGGCCAAGCTTGGGATCGTCTCATACAACGTGACAAGTAATAATCTTAAAAGACCACACAGGCTAAAACTGGCTTGAGACAGGATGAGAGAGAGACAGATAGAAAGACAGAAAGGCAGAGAGGAACTAGAACGCGAGAGAGAGAGAGAGAGAGAGAGAGAGAGAGAGAGAGAGAGAGAGTGCATTAGATGACTCATCACTCCTGGTTTATTGTTCTTTCTTAAAATAACTGCTGCCTTTCATCAAATGTCAAATCTAATAGTGCAGTGCAAAAATGCTACCTTTTGACGTAAAGCCATGTTTGCGTTCTATTTCTTCATGTTATTCTTGAAACTTTCGTTCTGACCACTGCACTCCTTCTTTACGTCTTGCTCTGACCCACTTGTGTGCCACTTTACAGCTCTTGATGTCGCCGCTAAGGAGGAAAAACAAGCAAAGCACAACATTCCCCATCTTCCCATTAGGCCTTCTGAGGGACCGCCGTCCAACTTGAAATGCCGTCATGGACGCAGCCATGGCCTGCAAAGGGGTTTAAAGGGGACGTGAAGAGCAGAAATAGCAGCGTCCCTCAAGACTGTTTCTACAAGGTCATCCTGGAGCTCAGGGCCTCTCCATGTGAAAAAAGTGCTAAAAAGGCTAATGGATTACGCAGGCACCCTCTCTCTTCTCCTGTCTTCTCGCTCTCTTTTTCTCTGTCTCTCTATCATTAACCATATTCAGCAAATTTAATCCTGAGCTTCGCTATTGTGCCCAGCACTTAAAATGTAATTTTATCCTTCTGGCTGCGCTTAGTGAATCCACTTAATGCATAATCCGGAGTGGAAATGAATGTTTTTTTTCCCTTCTCCGTTACCAGATCCCATGTTTAGCCCTGTGGATATTTGCAAAGTCTTTTTAAAAAGATAGATTATCCACGGTCTGAAATATCGCTTGAAATTTTTCCTGCTTCGGATTTGAACTTTGTGGGTTAATCTCAGAACGAGGGCTGGATGATAAGAAAGAAATATTATACTGTGATTGTGAAATAGCTTGTAGCGTAATCAAAACATATTCGAGAACCTGCGATGACATACGTAAAGATATCTGTACAGTGTAAACACAAGGTCTGCGATAACGCCAAAGAAAAACGATACACTGCATCGTACAAGTCGGAAAAACAGATTGATGTTGCCATCATGTCAGTAGAATGGAAACAAAACTCAGCTGTGGAATGGAAAGTAAGTCACTGGGTTTTTACTGCTACAGATCCATCCAGTGTTTACCTCACTGAAGTGGTATTAACTTTTAGTTTTTCTCCACTCGTTCATTCCTCCGACACACATTTTTTCATATGAGTTTTTGCACTATCATGCAGCCCAGATGTGTGTGTGTTTTTCCTAACAATTACTGCATCTGGCTAAAACTGGTTTAAAGTTTCATCAGAAATCTGAAAAGTCTAGAATTAAAATAAAATTTTGATGTGTTTAGTTCTTTTCCTGGTTACTGGTTTCAAAGTCTTCATTGTAATAGTAAAATAAAAATAAAACCTTCTACAAGCAAGGGGTGTACACAGTTTTGAGCAGCCCCTTGCAACTGAATTACTTTGACAGACCACTTTAGCATCGGTTTCCGGTTAGAAAATCATAACGTAAATACACACCGTATTTATAACTGACAAGCTGTAATAGAAAAATTCGCTCGGTGCATTTGTTAATGTCAGAAATAACGTCGTTTCAGCACATCTGGACATGCGTGTGTGCTCGTGCATGTTAGCAGGCAGAGGCTGGGGCCGTTTTACAGGCTGTGGTTTGGTTGCAGATGAGAACGTGCATGCACGTGTGTGTGTGTGTGTGTGTGTGTGGTTCCTATGCTCGGCCCCACGTGCGATGCTGGGTAACTGATAGCGCTCTGTGTGTACACATTGGTTTTGGCTCGTGCACTCGCGGGGAACCGTTGATCTGCCAGTCGATAAGAGGTTAGCTGTGCTCGGTCACGTGGTCTGAGTGAGGCCACACAGAACAGCTTGAGTATAGACGGAGCCGGATCCCTTTACGCAGGATTTACACAAGGGTTTAATGGATCATTTATTTGGTCAATTATACACCGTTACACACCTGCAGAAGAAGTAAGGTCCAAAGGTCAAGCATCAAATATGTGTCATAACATACAGAAAGCATGTACTGTCATAACATACATAAATCATATACATTTACATGAAATAACAATTCTTCCTTCACTAGGCCTTTTTTATGCCTTAGCTTTTCATCATGTCTGGGATAAAGTACAGCGAAATAACCCCTGACCATGATCAGGACCCTGATGTGCAGCAGAGGACCCTTGATTCACCTTGAAGGGGTTTATTTCACGTTGCTGACATTAGATTTTATTACATGGCTACTTACGAAATATTTATTTTAAATTTAAATTTATTGATTTAAAAGTGATTTTATTGATTTAAAAGTGATTTTATTGATTTAAAAATGATTTTATTGCTTCTTCTAATGATGTATTTTATAATACAAAGCCGCTGAATACTACAATCGACCAATCGAAATAACGTATTCAAATGACACAAAACCATTCGCACTCATACCTAGGGGCAATTTGAAACAGCCACTTAGCCTAATAGTGTGCATGTCTTTGGCCTGTGGGAGGAACCCGGAGTACCTAGAGGAAACCCACACTAACAAGGGGAGAACATGCAAACTACACAGAGAAACGCTCGGGACTCAAACCCAGGACCTTCTTGCTGTGAGACGGACATGCTAAGCAGTGTGTCTTCCTGCCAACCAGAATATGTGAATCTCCTGTGGATGTAAATCAGGTCAGATCTTTTAGCTCAGGCTTCATGTGTTTGGTTAGGGGCTCTGTGCCATCAGTTGCACTTTTTCCTCACATTTTTTTGAGCATACACTGATTTCCTGCTAATCTTAGCACTTAAAAAACATGTGACTTAACTCTTTTTGGGGATGAGTCCAAAACTAGCACAGAAAAAAATCTGTGCACTGATAGCAATGTGAGAGAGAGAGAGAGAGAGAGAGAGAGAGAGAGAGAGAGAGAGAGAGGACCTTTGCATTCATTACAATTTGTTCTCAACGATTACTCCCACAGGTTTGGATTTTTTAAGTGAGAGATGTGTGCTTCTAAAGTAAGACGCAGTGTAATTATCACCTCAGAAAAAATGGAATCCACCGAGCATAAAACTGGGCTGCAGAATTGCTTTTACAAACTCAAATACACCTTTAACTTTGTTACACAATATTTTCCAACCTTTGTGCTATTATTTAGATCGTATGCCAAGACCTGATTAAGAATGCATAAAATTGTGTAATTCCTCTGGGATTATTTTATTGCTTTTTGCTCGTTAAAATTCAGGAGGGAGTAATGTCTGCAAAATCATTATTTTCCTGAAGCGTGGTGTAAATGCACTGCTAAGAATTCAAGTTCAGTCCTACTGAAGCCTTTGTTCCTGTTAAACATGACATAACTCATGTCAGAATACAGGCAGTCGAGTGTTGAGATCTTTTTTTTTTTAATAAAAAAAAAGTGTTGAGATCATTAATGATGTGCAAAACGTCTTTGAATGTTTGTCCTTCATTCACACACTAGCATGAGACAGTGGTATCACTGATTTTCTTCACTTCTGTTGTGACCTGCGCTCTGTAATCAGAACCCACACTTTTCGAGATGGGTTTAAAAGGATGAACCAATCTGAGGGGCCAGTTCTTCTTACTTGGCATATATTTTGTGCACCAAAAAGATAGACACATTTAAATGTAGTATTTAAATATCTAAGAAAAAAGTTAATGCTTTTCAGTTTACTGCTTTCCTCTGGGTTGTCTGGTTTCCTCCCACATCCCAAAATACATTCCAGGATTCCTTGACCAGGATAAAACTTACCTGAACATTTTAATTTCCTGTAAAGAATTGCTTGTTAACCAATCAGGAACCTTCCCAGGAACTGGGCAGTGCTTTTAGCCTGGCAATTATTTTGTACAATAAATTCAAAGGAATCAGCAGCTGTGCATGCACGGTAAGTCCGTCTCGAAGAAGCTGGGTTTATTAGCATTAGTTTGTGTGTTGTGATGCAGTGTATTTTTAAGTGCCTTTTGAATAAACTCCTCAGGCTTTACCAGGTCATTAGCTGCATGGTGATATTATATTTGTAACTAAAGGTGTCAAGACCTCTTCTGGTGTGGTGTAGCATTATTTACTGCTATTCTCTGCCTCTGAATAGCTCTTTGACTGCCCCTGGGGCGATGAGGCCCGGGGGGAAATTGACTAATTTACATGTAAATGGCACCAAAACAGCAGCCATTGAGTTCCTAATTATAGCTAAACGCAGGGCGCTTGACTTCCTAACCCCGCCCCTACAAGCTGAAATATTACCATACTCACTTGTGATAGGTTAGCGCCGACAGAACGTTGACCGACCAACATTGGACCTTATTAGCATACAACAAAGTGATTGGATGGTCTAAGGAGAGCGCAGGCTTATAGCCAGTCCGCTCTTATTTGCATACTGAGAGCTGATTGGTCGGAGCCTAGCGCTTGCTCGGCTCAGTCTACGCTCGAGCTGCAAGTCGAAGGCAGTCGGACTTTGCGCTGCGCTTTTATTTATAGAAGGGAATTTAGGCTGGAGGAGGTCGAGGAGGGAGATTCTCAAAGAAAGGGCCCGATTTGGTGATTATGCCCGGAAGAAATCGTCGTAAAGGAGGATCTTATTCGCAGCATTGTGCTTGTTGTTTATTTCCTGTCCAGCCATTTGGGAAGAAGTTAAAGGGACATGTGTTAAGATCGCAGAGCTGGTGTGGAAGTCGATGGGAATATGGGAATCCTGCATGAATCCTAAGATATCACCTGCTCCTTACTCCCAGCTCTCACGGAACACGGTAGGAAACAAACTCCGGGCGCATTTTCATCTACTTTGCTTCTTTAAAAAACACTTGGCAGGATTTTCTACATAAGCAGCTTATTTTGCATAAAGTTGCATGCACTCAGGGTGTCTTGTGTACATTTCTGCATGTGTTCTCTCTAGTAATTTTGCAGAACGAAAGGGGGTCTGGGTTTAGTTGTTTGCAGAAATGCGCCCTTTAAACGCACGCACACGCTTTTCCGACGAATTCGAATAAAGCAGTACGCACGCGCACTTTCTCCTCTCCTCTCCTCTCCTCTATCACAAATCAAACTCTGCATCATTGTATTCGGGTCTCCCCCCAGCTCCAGTCGTGTTGACTGTCCTCTGTGATTCGGATTAACGCTTTTGTTTTCGGTTTGTTTGGCTTTGTTGCCCTCCAAAGGATCGATCGAGTCAGGATTGGGCTGTGCGCATATGATCTCTCTCTCTCTCTCTCTCTCTCTCTCTCTCTCTCTCTCTCTCTCTCTCTCTCTCTCTCGTGCGCGCACGCACCAGTGGAGCGCAATATCATCAGCCCCAATCTGACCTTGTTACGTCACGACTGCGTTTTATTAGTGAGAATCAATCAAACACGACTTGATACCCCGGACACATTCACATCGAACCTGTTTCTAATGGAACCCATCTTTTGTGTTTGTTTGTTTGGGGGAGGGGGGGGGGGGGGGGGGGGGGGGGGGGGGGGGGGGGG
>JBCNYG010000021.1:16961043-16978447 GCA_039654305.1 Porochilus rendahli
AGATGGGCGCCAGCCTCCCCGCGACCCTAATTAGGAATAAGCGGTTCAGAAAATGAATGAATGAATGAATGAATATATTTTTTTGGTCATGCTTGTAAAGCAGGCAGTGACTTCTCCTTTACCATGTGCCCTTTTTAAGCAGTCTGCAGGGCTGCAATCCAGATTTCGCACGGCTGCAGTCCATCTCAACAAATATAAGTTAAAACTAATAAACCGTCCTTACAGATGTATAAATAAATACACCGTCTCCAGACAGAAAAGCCTTTTCTACTAACAGATAAGCAGATTCTGACAGCTTGTTGGCGTGTGCATATGCCTTAGGCTCTCTCTCTCTCACACACACACACACACACAAACACACACAACATGGCACTGCTGAATGTATACATTCCTACACTATTTGGCTCAGACAGACACACACATATATATTAACACATATCTATCCTTACGCTGCCACGGGCACTAAAGCATATACTTTGAGACGAACAGTGTATAGTGTACGTCACAACATGCTACTACAGACGTGAATGTTGTTACAGAAATGTAAACTTTGGCGTTAATGTGCTCAGCTGTTTGGTGAAAGCGGACTTTTATTAAACACCACGAGGGGGTCTGTGCTGCTCGAGGGCACAGCGTAATGCTCATGTAGTATGTACAGTGTATGGGGAATCTGAGGTGGATATCGCTGAATTAGCCCCCTAGTTGGAAGACGACTCAATTCCGAGATATCTGCCTTGCCTGAGGAGAATAATTGTTGTACTACACAGGAACATAATAAAAGTAAACCAAAATGAGATTTAATGGTTTATTTTTAGATTTGTAATAGATTCCAACATGATTCCGAGTTTGCGGAGTGGATAATGTGTATAATCCTGAGACAGGGACCCAATCAGATTGCACCATTCCCACGTATTCGTGTACTACATATTATATCCCTCCATCCTTCTGCAGTGCGCCGTATTTTAGCTTTAAAATATCAGAACTGCTCCGGGTGCTTGAGTTTGTCATGCTTTTAACATTTATTTAAAATTCTAACATGCATGAACGCATGTTATTTTTTTACAGCCTCGTCAGTCCTTTAGCTCCAGTGTAAGCTCTTGGCTTTGGCGTACTCTCACATGGGCTTTATTAGAGTGCTGCGGGTGGCTGGCTGTCTTTATAGACCAGTTAAATCATTCATGACTACGAGTTTCATTTTCTTCTGCAACTGAAAGGTCTTATTACCAGCACAGCATAGCAGGTCAATAGCCAATAAAGCCCATCTACCGTCTCTGTTTCTGGACCTCGGAGTTCAGCCAACGGTTGTGGTCGATTTTTCTCAAGGCTCTCGGTATGAACTGATGCGGAACACACGCCGGCGCATAAAGAAGTTAGGTGCTATAGAGGAAGATTGATTTGTCATGATGGCCGTTTATTAAACGCGCACAGACCCGCAGACAGTCGTGGTGTGCCTCTAATCAGGATTGATCTCAGCTCTTGATGGATGGCCGTGCATTCCACGAGACCTTGGTTCCAATCTGTGGGTGGAATCTCTGGGTTTCTTGCCAACGCTGACCAACAGGAGCCAGAATCTGTGACCGACGTCAAGGTGAGATAAATGTCACGAGCTGAGAGTGCGCATGTTATTAGCCAGTCATTTATTATCAGAACACCCGCGTTTACAGTTTCACCGAGAGACGGGCGGCGAAGAAGCTCGTGCACCTCCAGGAAGGGAACGTTAAATGAGATTTACAGCCAAAAGGAAAGTTAGCCTGCAAATTTCCCGTTCCAATTAGCTCTGTATCCAGAAGCAAGGAAAGACGAACAGTGGTAATACTGTTCCCATGATTCCATGATCATTCCTGGACTATAAAAAAAAAAAAGGATTTTACCGATCACCGCCTGTTTCCGAAAGCACACATGACTGGTATTAGTGTAGCCATCCAATTATGTTGGTTTAGAAGTTCTGACACCCCGAAGGCATCGGCAGGGTTCAGAGGGCTACGTTTCTGTCTCTTATTACTGTGTGCTGCTGTCAATGTGCTCCTTCAAGGCGGGATTGTTTTCGACTTTTTGGACAGTACAGCAGTGGGAAGCATCACTACTTATGCATGTCCGACTTGGCTGGCTGCTGTCGTTCACCCTGCATGGAAAAAGGAAGTCGAACGTAATCTGTAGCCCAGTGATTTTTTTTTTGTGTCTCTCCCAAGACCTTTCACTAAAGATGGAAAATCTCAAAGTGGAAAATATATCAGTGGGACAGGACGGCTTTTTTATAGCCTTACAATGATTTTACAATATGCTCAGATGGTTACTGGAAGTGTAATTTTCTGGATATGAAGCAGTTTGTTGGTGCTTTATGTGGTTATGGCTGCTGCCGGGATGCTATACGATGAGTAATATGACTCGTATCAGCTTCGCGTAAAATAATTTTTCGAAATAAGGCTAAGTATGTAAATAGCTACCTTTCTTTCTCATCCTGCAAAACATCAGCATATCCTGCGAGTCCTTCTTGTGTCTTATGAAGGCCAGCTGTACGCACCGAGATGCACAAGGTGGTTGCCAGACCCCTGGACTCACGGGCGGATGGCCAGATCTCTTCGCTCTGGTTACAGTTCTTTCCACGAGCCGCTGGTTTGCATGAGAGCGCTGGCTTGCCTTTTGTCAGATCTCCGCACCACACCAGCGCTGATTGTTGTTGTTGGATGGGAGTGCGGTAATTTATTGGATCGTGTCTGCTGAAATTTTCAGCTGAACAAATCCCTCAACCCACATCATCTCCAGAACTTCTCGAAAAAAAGCGCGGCTGGCCAAGATAAGCAGCGGAAGAGCCATCAGTCGACGCTTAAAGAGAGCGCACTCTTCTTCAGGGAATACGCGAGTCTTGGGAAAGTCGAGTCATGTTCGAGTTGCAACCGCGCATCCGAGGATTCTCATTTCCGAGTAGTTCCTCTGGTGTTTTTTATATACAGAGAGGACATCATCCGTGGTTTTGTTGTTCATCAGTTTCTGAGGGGTGGTGCGGGGCGATGAATCTAGAGAAATTTACTGCCTTGCTGCTTTTTCTCAGCCAACAACGGCCCTTCACCGATGGTTATAAGTCATATCTCATGCAATATCCATTTAGTTCATCTTTATGGGATGGGTTTGTATGATGTAAGCAAGGGCAGATGGAGCTTGGTGCTTTATCACATTAAGACTTTAGACATTAGCCATGTGTAATGAGGTGGAAGGCCAGAAGGGGGTCTGGGACGTCATATCGCTCCCTAAAATATTGATGTTTTTACGCTAAGTTCAAATAGGGTTACGAGTTCAAATCCCACTTCCTCCAAAATTGAACATTGTGATTATTATCCTGCTGCTTGTGTAAATGCAGCGCCCTGATTACTCCAGTAGTATAATGAAAGGCTTATTATATGTTGCGAACAACAAAACCGCTTATTATATCCTCGCCACTTGGCCGCAAAAAGGTGGAGTGCAAAGGTCACCGTTGTTAATCACCGTAATTTAGAGCTACAGACAAATACGCACAAGCCTGCGTGCAAAAATAGACACTCTCACGCGGGGTCTTGGGATGAAGCATCCGTGTCAGCAGAGCCAGGGAGGGGAGGGGCAGATTCCATTAACTTTACATCGTTCAGCTATAAATCACCCTGACTGTAATTGCTCCGTGTGTGTGTGTGTGTGTGTGTGTGTGTGTGTGCGTGTGCGTGTTTGAAAGGACATGTCAAGGAATGGGGGAAGGGTTAACAAGAATAGGGGCAGAATAACACCCTGCCCCGATGTTTACCTCATTCCCAGGACGCAAAGTGTATTTCAGACATTTAGTGTTGAATTTATAGCATAAATATTTAACTTTGCTGTAGAATTATTTTCAAGTAAAATTCGGGGACAGTAAAAAAAAATAAAATAAAAATCACTGAAAAATACACGCAGGTCCAAATATATTTCCTGTGTGACAAAGCAAAAACGCTCAGAGTCTGAAATTTTTATTACATTTCCTATTATTTATATTTCTATGATCTATAAAACAAATCTTAGCTTGTGGTCTTACAGCCTCGAACTCACCAAACAAGTGCACTCGTCTATAATAGATCACTCATTAAATCATGAAGACGTCCTTAAATACTCTGATGTAGGGATTTGGTGAAACACTGGTTTACTTTTTATCCTTATTTAAATTGCCACTAATGTTTAACTGGGTGGCACGGTGGCGTAGTGGCTACCACATCCTCCTCACAGCAAGACGGTCCAGGGTTTGATTCCCGGACTCGGGTGCTTCTGTGCACAGTTATCAGGTTCTTTCTGTGCTTGCGTGGGTTTACTTTATTTTTTAGGTTATCTTCCATAGTCCATGCACATTAGGCTAATTGGCTGTTTCATATTGACCCTAGGTGTGTGTGTGTGTGTGTGTGTGTGGTTGTGGTTGTGGTTGTGGTTGTGTGTGCATGTTGGGCCTGCGATTCTCTGGCGAGCAGTTTACCGCACCTTAGCCCAGTGTAGGCTGAGAGAGACTCCAGCCTTCCTATTGAGCGGTCTAACGAGTGAGTGAGCAATGATCGATTGTAATCTAACAAAAAATTATTTAAAAAATAATAACAATGATAATGTATCGTGTTTGTAACAAGATACATATGGTCTGTTGGTCCATTTCATTTGTTAATTTGGGATTTCCAAGTTCTTGGTCAGAAATTTCAGCTGGAAGATCAGAGGAACCTTGACAGAGTCGAAGCTGTATTAGTAGCTAATCTGCTCACTAATATTCTTAAGTCATATTTACTTCCCATTAAATCACTCGCACACTGCAAGGTCCAACTTCTCTCTGCTGTTACAGTGTGCGCTGCATGCACAAAATACAGTAACGCAATGCGATCTTCTTTTATATATTAAAAAAAATCTAAGTGGCATTTACAGACCACCTTTAAATAGTTAAAAAATCAATGGAGGTAGGTAGTACGAACACTGATGGGTATTCTGGCGTCTGTACTGGAAAGCCGAGACTTCTGAGGTCAGTGCAAAGCAGTGATAGTGTTTCTTGTTATAACTTAGTAAGTCTGTAGTGTATGTTGCAATAACGTGAGATTATCTTCCTGTGATCATTAAAATTTTCAGATAATAACATGATACTAATTCGATTTTCCTTCTTTTGGCATGGAAGAGATACGCTGGTGTATTGCAGTGTACAGTCAGTGATTTTCTCTCTCTCTCCCTCTGTGTTATTAAACTGCAGGTTCATCAGTATTACAGTTCTCTACCTGAAGAGAAGGTGCCGTACGTGAACAGCGCCGGAGAGAAACACCGTATCAAACAGCTCCTGCACCAGCTGCCACCTCACGACAATGAGGTGAGAACATTTACATTACCGTGTGTGCGCGCGTGCATGTGTGCGCGCGTGCGCGTGTGCGTGTGTGAATTTTGCATCATAAAGGCATATGCTCTGATCTTCACAACGTTTTTTCACTGAGTAGGTGTGTTGCTTTATTGACATGTAAATGACGTGTCTGGATGTCCAGCATTGAATCCCTCTTTCCTCTTCAGGTGCGATACTGTAGCTCTCTGGATGACGAGGAAAAGAGGGAGCTGAAGCTCTTTAGTAACCAAAGGAAGAGGGAGAACCTGGGTCGCGGTAACGTCAGGCCATTTCCCGTCACCATGACCGGAGCCATATGTGAACAGGTGACCTGGTTATGTCATGTCTATATCAGGTTGTACTTTTTAACACCAGTGTACGATCGCAGTATTCTTTAATTGTTACACGTGCACTGAAAACTGTGGGCGAAGGTGGAACAATAACCACAGTGTTATAAAGGTAGTAAGTAGCCACGCTTCCATTTCTGTGAGGTTTTTCCAAGTTCAGAAAAAGCTCTGGATGTCATCAGTGTTTTGGAAAACTTTATGGAAGGTGGAAAAAAAGGAAGCTGAGAAACTGTTTGTACTGAAAACCTTGAAATTCATTTGCGATCTAACGACAAAAGTTCTAACAATAATATGAAATACAAACAATGGTTCATCAATACCGGTACATACTTCAAGGGAATAGCACGTTTGCAATCTTGGAATAATAAGTAATTGGGGGCAGCAGTGGGCTAATGGTTAGAGAAGCAGGTTTGGGACCCAAGGGTCGCTGGTTCGATTCCCAAACCAGCAGAAAAAGTGTGGGCCGGTTGGGGAGTGAGGTGCACCTTCCCTTCCTCCACTTTCATGGCTGAAGTGCCCTTGAGCAAGGCATCTAACCCACAACTGCTCTCTGGGTGCCCCCAATGTGTGTGGCAGCCCACTGCTCCGAGTGTGTGTGCTCACTTTGGAGAGGTTAAATGCAGAGGCAAGCATGTTAATACAGTATAACAAAATCAAATCAAAAAAGTACTGAATGTGGCAAAGTATGATTAAGATATAAGTATGATATAGATAGTATGAGCTGATTTTATTCGGTTGCAGGGTAGACTGCTAACACCCTTCAAGACCAATTAATTTTATATCATGCAAAGGCCAAATTGTTTATTCCATTGAAAATATTTTACTTATTACATTACTATGTGCCAGTTGTGCAATAATCATTCAACTTGTTATATGTCAATGGTGCAATAATTCAGTAATTCTGTGGCAATGATGCGATACCAAGAATTACTTCATGGCTTTCCACCAACTGGAAATAAAAAAGATTCTTGGATTAAAAATTCTGATACCCTAGAAATTAAATAAAATGACATCCCAAAAAATACAAAGAAATTTGCCTTCACGTTTTTCAAAGTAAAAAGGGCGCTTTATTCAAACTGTGAACGAATTTTAAAAGATGCCGTAATGGGCATAGGGCAGGTGATACCACTGACATGCTTTAAAAATGTAAAAATAGCCATAAAAATCTTGCTTCAGTTTGCTTTTCTTATGGTTCAATGCAGTCTATACTAAAACAGTTATTCCTCTCGGGCTCAGTGGTTGCTGTTCCAATGTTTATCTATGGGAGTAATTAGCGAGATCCACATTTTGGTGAATAATTGCTATTTAGCATTTGAAAATCTAAGTTTGCAAAATGTGTGTTTTTTAGCTCATGTGTGAAGGGGTGAAAAAAAAAAAACAAGAAAAAGGGAAATTTTTTAATTGTATGGGATAGAAAAAAACTTGAAACCTGGAAAAAGTGCATATGTTGTTGACAAAAAAGAATTAAGTGGTGAGAATCTAGACCTTGGGGTATTCTTGATCTGAATCCCAACTGTCCTCGCAGATTTATTTGAACTCGTATAATATCATGGTTAGTTGTGAACTGGTTGCCTGGATACAATCAGTTTCACTTTAACACAAGGGCAGTGCTTTTATATCAACATCGACTGTTGGTTCATCATGTGCCAAATAAAGATTGTGACATTCTCTAATATGTAGCGGTACCATTTACAGCCATAAATACCCAACTATTATATATTTGTGTTGGAAAACAGTTGTCAGGGTCAATAGCAAGTCGAGCTATATTGTCAGTTCTGTTAACGACTCGCAAAAGATTATGAAGAAGGAAAGTATTTAGATAGATATAGAGAGAACTCGATCTTAACTCATGCTGTTTACCAGTTTATCAATCCTTGAGTCCACCTGCTTGCCCTTCCTCTCCTTCTGCTGCCCCTGACACACAGATGGTCCACACACACATATACACTCTCGCTTCTGTAATTTGCAGATATTTATTTTGTCTTCAGCTGTGCTGGAACAGAAGGTGTCTCTCTCTATAAATAGAAAGACGTCTTTCAGGTATGTAGCGGTTATTAAAAATACACCGCTTTTAAAATGACGAAGTGCAGAACTGGATTTAAAGAAACAACGACGCAGTGATGTGAGCTTTACAGCTATCTCCTTCTGGCATTCTTATCGGATGGACTCTGTAATAGAACGGTTCACGCTATTGGTTTAATCTCCCACCCCTATGCTGACCTCTATGTGATTAAGATTATTACGCTGGTAGAATTTTAATGAGTATTACATACACGAAAATCATACGTGGCATCAATTTCAGATTTTCCCGCACTCATTAATAAGGTATGTCCTACTTCAATTAAATTTCAGTGCGCGAAGGTGAACTCTAAAGTGTCACTGGCAGATCGCTGGAATGTAACAGGAAAGGGTTGACTTTGGGATGCATTGTTACAAGAAAACAAAAGAGAAAGAAAAGGGTTTTTTTGTTAAAAAGAGAAAGAAAATGATCTGTCTGTAATCTTTTTACGTTGTCTCTCTGTCTCAGTGTGGTGGCCAGATTAACGGCGGTGACATCGCTGTATTTGCGTCTCGTGCGGGTCATGGCGTGTGCTGGCACCCTCAGTGTTTTGTGTGCAGCGCTTGTGACGAGCTCCTGGTGGATCTCATTTATTTCTATCAGGAGGGGAAGATCTACTGTGGCCGACACCACGCCGAGAGACTGAAACCAAGATGTTCCGCATGCGATGAGGTACAGCACACACCGTGGACCAACACAGTGGTTTCTATTCTACAGTGTACAGTAGTTTGCTCATACCACAGTGAGATATTCTCAATTCTGATTGGTCGAAAGAATCTGGTAACAGTGAAAGTAAATCTGATGAATCACAGCACCCAGATTTTCCCTGAATTTTCCTCCAGCTCAGTCATGACCAATCCCCACTCAGTAGATCGTTCTCCCAACCATCCCTCAACCAGAGAGGATGAAGTTTTTTTACGTCATCACTGACCTTCCTTGTTCAGGAGCGGCATAACACTCTTAGAGGAAAACTATGTCTGCCCACCTGGCTAACATTTATATAATTACCCAGGGAGACAGTATGCCAACTCTCCACCCTTCTGAGAGTACGGCCAATTTTGATATCTCCACCCCTCGCTGGGAGTACGGACAATTTGTGTTTCTACACGCCTCCCTAAAAGTATAGACAAACTCCAGATGATGGGGCAGTTCAGGAACCCCCCCCACCCCCCCTTTTGCATTATTCCTTACTTATATACTCGACATGCAGTACATAACTGAAGATGGCAGGGTTCCCTAAATCCCGATCCTTGTAACCTACTTTCTTGATCTGCTCCCTTTGTACCCTTCTGCTGAAGGGTTTGATGATTTGGCCAAGGATTGGAAAGCCCTTTTTTATTTTTCTGTTGTAGCTGCTTAGAACATGGCTATGTTTACAACTCTGGTCTCAATTCAGAAATCCCAGACTTTCAGCATATTTTCCAAGGCATGCATGTATGATGAAAGATGGCAAACATTTGAGTACATGCATATTTAAACCCTGATGAGTAAAAGTAGGATTAACTGGATTAATGAAGGCATTGAACTAATAAAGTTCATGAATAATTCAGTTGTCTGGCCTCTCTTATAGTCACATTCATTTTGAATGTGGTGGAACCTGAAACATGATCCGGCAGTTGAAAATTGGAGTTGTTAACATTTTTTGTGGCTTCATCATCTTCCCTCCAGTTCTGATATATGAGAGTGTTTGGTGCAGTGTAGTAGCCCAGGGCGAAGGCCGCTGGGACTGATTCCACTGAGCCTTGTTGTCAGTCCTAAAATTAAATATAATGGATGGGTTCAGTTTGGCTTTTAGCTTCTATTCAGTGATAAATGGATCCATGCCTCACTTCTCTTCACTTTCTTCACCTCTTTCCCTCAGATCATCTTTGCGGATGAGTGCACAGAAGCGGAAGGCAGGCACTGGCACATGAAGCACTTCTGCTGTTTCGAGTGCGAGACGGTTTTGGGTGGCCAGCGCTACATCATGAAAGAGGGTCGGCCGTACTGCTGTGGATGTTTCGAGTCCCTCTATGCCGAGTACTGCGACTCCTGCGGAGAACATATTGGTAGGAGTTCATTTTGGCACCTTGGCGGTCTACTGAACCAAGCGAATGGACTTTCTCAACCATGAAGGAAAGGAGGTCCAAAATCAGGGTCAATAAGCAGCCATTGATCAAAAAGCGACGCAAGGCTTCAATAAACCTTTGCTCGGAAATTGCTTACAAACAATGCAATGACAAGACTTTACAATTAACCTTATATTATCCAAACCAGAAAGTATCCCTAAAAATACTTGTCGAGCTTAATTTGTGTCAAGGACATTAGTTACATGACAGGACATAGTTCCTGATGAACCCTGTTCCACTTTTCTTTTTATTTGGTGGAAGGTAATTATAAAAAAATTACATGTTTAACCCAGCAATTAGTCAATATCCGTTATTGGAAATGACAGCAGGTCAATTTTTAATAGTTTCGGATCTCAAAACATCTTTGAAGGATCTCACAGCGATCCAAGTTACACCAGCAACATCCTAAAGATATGACACGTTACTGACGTTCATCTATTGCCCAATGTTTCCGTTACTCAGTTAGCCCCCATTGTGTCACAAGGAGCACTCCATCCCATAATAACTCGGATCGCCGGCGCATTGGTTTCAAGCCCGGCATCAGTTCCAGCTGCGTTTTGGCATGTTACTCAGTACAAATTCTGTCTGTAAGCATTTTCTGTATAGGCTGCAGCAAGAATGGGAGTGAAACTGGTTTTAAAAACAAAAAACGGTTTGCAAACAGATGTTGCCCATTAGACTGGGGCCAGTTCGCGTGTGTAAGTGGAGCTGTAATTAAAATGTAATGTATTTGTGTAGTGCAAGGCGTATAGCATAATCAGTTTACTCCAAACACTTCTACACTTCAGTGGAATTAGATTGGATTTTCTGATATTTGGCGTTTTCCCTACACTTATTTTGCTCATCTATATTTATAATAGCTCTGTTTAAAATACACTTAAAGTGAAATTTGACTCTAAAATAATGTCTTAATCAGTAACCGGCACTCCTTAAAATATAGCTGACTGCACCCTGCAAACATTACAGTTTACATTTTTAACTGAAGCTCTAGTTAATGATTATGGAGTTATAGTAGTGTAATTATGCAGATTCTGTCATTTCTTTCCATCTCAGGTATCGACCAGGGCCAGATGACGTACGATGGGCAGCACTGGCACGCCACTGAAGACTGCTTTTGCTGTGCACGTTGTAAGAAGTCCCTACTGGGTCGCCCGTTTCTGCCCAAACAGGGCCAGATCTTCTGCTCACGGGCTTGTAGCATGAATGAGGACGCCAATGGGTCGGACTCCTCAGACTCTGCTTTTCAAAGTGGCCGAACCCGTGAGGCTAGGCACAGCAGCTCGAAATCCAGCAAGAGCACTAACGCTAACACTGGTAGAAACAATTCTAGTGGGTGCTATTCGGCTGATGTGGACCCTCTTTCCCTGCAGATGGACCTGCTGAGTTTGTCAAGTCAGGCCCCGAGTCTGACCAGAGAGTCTCCTTCCTGGAAAAAACAAACTGATAGGTATACCTATGAGAGTCGGAATGACCCTTCTCCAACTCCCTTGCAACTGCTGAGTCAGTGCAACATAAGAACATCCTATACCCAGCAAGACAGCAGGCCTAAAGATTCTGCACAGGCCAAGAGACCTCCTACAGCTTCCATCAAAGGACATTCATTTAATGAGAACTGGCTCCAGCCAGAATTGGATGACCATTACCCTTCTGAACTGAAAGCACAAGCCAGCTTTAATGAGTTGCCATCCAATGGGTTCATGGACAAGCGCTCCATCAGCATGCATGCCTTTCAGAGGGATAGAGAGAGAGAAAGAGACAGGGATGTTGCAGCTCAACTGGGCCGCAGCAGAAACCCCATCAGCGCACTTAGCATCAGCGAACAGCTAACACCACTTGAGCAAACACCTCGAGGTTCCATGGAGTCGCTTGCTCTGTCAAATGCTACAGGTAGCTCTTGACTAGATTCTGGTTTATCATTATTATTAAGGCATGACTTTTCTCAATCAAACGTAATATCTGTGCTGCTTATTTTTTTTTTAAGGAGTATTCTTTGTGACCCTTCTTGTGTTGAATGTAGGTACCTCTGCAGATGGGGGTGGTAAGAGGCAGGAGCACTTGTCTCGCTTCTCAATGCCTGATTTGAGTAAAGACTCTGGCATGAACGTCTCGGAGAAGAGCAACATGGGCACTCTGAACTCTTCTGTGCAGTTCCACAGCTCAGAATCTCTCCATAGCCTCACCACCAGACAGCCGTACATGGAGATGGAGCCACCCGTACAGGTGAACTATCCACTTCCGTATTCCCAGCAGTCTCCTGGAATCACCATTCTACCACCCGGCTTCACCTATCAGGAAGAGGACAGGGCGAGTTTAGTGAGCAATGCGCACAATGCCCGCTTGGCTCCCATGAGTGAACGGACTCACCGGCGTGTCATTGAACCGGAAGAGCGCCGGCGAAGGCATCATCACCGTTCGCGCCGTTCTCGTCGTTCCCGTTCTGAAAACGCACTCAATTTGGCAGCCCAACCCCGCCCTGTGATGCCTGAGCGATCGCATTTACGTGTGTGTGAGGATTATGATCGGTTTCCTCCTTCACGTGGTCCACGGGATCCAATAAGTGGTGGGATTAGAGATTCCAGATTGAGACAGCAGCCTTTTAGGCCATGCCCTCGCACCACCTCAGACCTTACACTTCAGAACCCAGCTCCACAGCGCCATATGGGTCACTATGTCTGGGATCAGTACGATTATGATGACGACTGGTGCTCTACTTGTTCTTCATCTTCCGAATCTGAGGACGAAGGCTATTTCTTGGGAGAGCCAATCCCCAAGCCAGTTAATCTAAGGTATATGAGCGGTGAGGAATTACTACACAAGTACAGTTCTACTGGAGTCGTAGGATCTGGGCACCTGGGGACTCGAGGACAGTTACACACTCGCAAGCGCAGAAAAAGCAAAAACTGTATTATATCCTAACATACACCCTTGATGCACTCACCCCCACTGTAACAGTATAACAATTCACTTGTCCTGCTTGAATCTGCTTTTCAGTATCGTGTGGTTGTCAGTGAGTGATATGCAGTAAGGTCAGCGTAAGATATTTTTTTTTGCTTAGATATTCTTTAATAATCATTTGTTAAAAGGTTTCCCCTGGTTTTGCTTCAGCCAACATGCAATTGCGCTTAGTTTTATTCCATTTATAGCCAGCAAAGTTTTGCTCCACGTCTTCTTGCAGTGTGTTTCTAAACCAAGTTTATTCAGTCATGACAGTGTGTATATTCGTAAATGAATTAATAAATACACTTAACTTAAGGATGTAAAGTGAATATAATGTAAATGATGTACCACATATTTTTATATTTTGTAACAATAGAACCATTTATGTATTAAGTATAATGTAGAGATTTCATAGGAACGCATGCAAGTTACGTTGCTGGTTTTTGTCCTGTATTGGAAATTAAAAGTGCATTTCAGCAAGAAGTTTGACTGACAGGTGTTGGTTCCAGATCGTTAAAGCACGACGTAGGCTATGAAGAAGAATGCACTCCCCATCTGCTCAATGAATAAATGCATTAGAACACAACGATGAGACATCGTCTGCCCACTGTCACTCACAACACGAGGCTTATAAAAATTCAGTGATTATTTTCACCTTCGCTTCAACAGACCGAGATTCAGAGTAGACTTGAACTGCTTGGACTAATCTACAGAATAAATATTTGCTATAAAATTTAATTATGTTAAAATAAAATTTTATAGCAAATATTTATTTTGTAGATTTTCCCATCAGTTGGTTGTTGGTGAAAAATTAACCCTGCACTGGAAGGAAATAACTGAACCACTCCATGAAGTCTTCTCCAGCAAGTCTTCTCCCAAAGACTTTCAATAGGGTTAATGCCAAGACTGTTTGTGTGAAAATGATTTCTCTTGCTCTTTCACTATCTAAGCCCCAATTTTATGGCAGTTGATGGACTATGTGGTCATTCAGTACATTCAGGTCATCAGCTGATTTCACTTTATTGCCACATAATGTTGCTGAGCCTTGCCCTGACAAACTGAAGCAACAATCCCATGATGATTACGTGATGTAATCAAGGCTATAGGTGATCCAATAAAATAATAACTTAAGGATTTATTTATTTGTTTGTTTGTTTATTTATTTATTTTTTAGCAGGGCAGCATATAATACTTTAACAATTTTAAGCAATCCCTTTTAGCAATCTGTTACTGATTATTCAAGATTATAAGTAGGAGTGTTTATAATAGTATCAAGAATAGGATAATTAAAGATTATGGGACCATTATTCATTCATTCATTCATTCATTTTCTGAACCGCTTATTCCTAATTCGGGTCGCGGGGAGGCTGGTGCCCATCTCAGCCGACTCTGGGTGAGGGCGGGGTACACCCTGGACAGCTCGCCAGGCCATCACAGGGCTAAACCAAAAACAGTAGACTGGAATATGATTTTTTGGTTTGTTTATTTAAGGTGATGAAAAGACTGATGTATCTGTTACTGTGGCGTTGGATATGAATTGATGTGTACAGTATAAGTAGGTGTGAAGGCCCAGACACTGAATATTGTTTAAAATGAAAAGACTACGAGCTGACAGTGATGTAGAGTTTTGGTTGTGTTATACAGTGAATGAAGTGCTGGCAATGGAAGTGATTTTATTTAGATAATACCTGGTGTACTGTTCGTGTCTCCCCAAGGGTGCAATTTATTCCCTAAAACAACTCTGTTTAATGCATAGTTTCTCAGTTGAACAATGCAAGCCTCGCTCCATCCAATCCAAGCCTGCTAACCGTCATTAGCGCTTAACAGCCACATGTTTCTTCTGCCTGTACTTGAGTACAGTGCTGTACATCTCAGCATTTGTTTGGAAACCTTGGATTTAGCACCAGTTCTGTTTCTTCTCCACGCAGGCACTTCCTGTTTAAGACTCCGTCCGGAAGCACTCCTCTGTTCAGCAGCTCCTCTCCTGGTTACCCCCTCACCGGGGGTTCTGTCTACTCGCCTCCACCACGCCTCCTGCCAAGGAACACCTTCTCCAGGAGCTCCTTCAAGCTTAAGAAGCCGTCCAAGTACTGCAGCTGGAAGTGTGCCGCCATGTCCGCCATTGCCGCCGCCATCCTGCTCGCCGTGCTGCTCTCCTATTTCATTGGTAAGCACAGACTGCTTTGTCTATACTGCAGGGTCATTTTTAACCAGAAAAGGAAGTGCGAAGGCTAGTATCAAGCCATGTTTCCGAAAATCTGCTTTATTGTATCAGTGAAAGGTGTTATCAGAAATTTTAAGTGAAATAGCTTTTGTGGTGTTTGACATTTTGGCATCCCTCAAGAAAATATTTGCTCAAATAAAATCACCACCATGTGATGGCGTATTGGCGCCTCTGCCGCTTACAAGGAGGTGGGGCAGAGTGGCACGCCTAGCTCAGTAAAGTAATTATTGCTCCTTGTGGTCAAAATGGGAACTACAACAAACACCAATAGAAGGCTATTGTGACAGCTAACTGGTTTATCAAAGCCCAGCTATGTCTCTCCCTGTTTGTGGTGAGAGGCATGTAAAAGAACCATTGCTAACTTTCATAAAGAGTAGGCCATCGGCTAGCCGTTAGCATGCTTCTGCTCTGTGATGGCCTGGCAGTTCAGGGTGTACTCGCCCAGAGTCGGCTGAGATGGGCACCAGCCTGCCCGCAACCCTTATTAGGATTAAGTGGTTCAGAAAATGAATGAATGTACGGGATTTAATTTTTTAAGAAATAAAATACATAGTGATAAAAAAAACAATAAAATACAATTAAAAATGTATTTATCTAGCAAAAAAAAAACCTCAAAGTGAAATGAAAGGCAAGCTTTTCACTCTCCTGTTACACATTAAGTTTGAACACAAGTTTCAAAGGTGCAACCTGTTAAATCCGTTTGAGAGTTTGCATTAGCCAGTAGGACATAAATTCATCAGTTCATATGTTAATAAGTTATTAGCAATAATAACAGTATATAGCTATTAAACTAACAAATCAGATGTAAACTAGTGATCGTCTGAGTAAAACAAAAGTAGGCACAAATACAAATCATACGTGCTTTCGTTTACATACATCAAACAAGAGTCTGATCGTAAATGAAAGAAAGAATAGTGCGCCATGTATTCATATGCAAATTAGGTCTGTATCACTGATGAAAACATGGGGTGATCATGTGACTTTTCACAACTTTTTGCATTACCACTGTGTTCAGAGTAGTTATTTTTATTTTCTACACAAAAGGTTCATGAAACAGCGCCATTCATAGAAACAGACGTAACCTCTGCACGCTAGCTTTTCTAAAGCTTTTGATGCGCATGCCGAGAAATAGAAGAAAAAACGTGTTTTGCTGTAATCTGTGAACTCTGGGTAATTATATTAGTCACATGACCCTTATAACAAGCCCCTAAACTGTTCGTTTTCAACATTAATTTTTTTATTAGGAAATAACTTGGGAAAATTTTCTATTAGCATAAATCATCCTATTTTTTAAACTGTGGAGCGTCTCATATTCAACTCCGTATGAGTTGGTTGTTACTTATGTGTTAGAAGGACGATGTTTATATGAAGGCGGTGCTTAGAGCTGCTGTTATAGAAGACGAATCAACACCTTCTGAGTTTTTCCGATTCGAGAATACAAAAGTATGTGGTATAATTGATGTTAATCAATTCAAACCTTTCACTTGTATTTTGGAATGACTCCTGCTAACACCATTTATTTCCTGCGTGAAATGCACTGCACATTCTTATCAGGAGCTGAGTCCTTCTAAACTCTTATATAAACTTTCGAAGCGCGGCTGTGAATTCTGACACCTTTTTATATCTGTTTTATTTAAGATGTTCTTTTTCAGTGTTGCAGTATTTCACAGCTGTGCATCTCTGTCTTTGAGGCAGATGTGAGAAAGATTCAGATGCATATGCAGCAACTGTAAACATGTAACATACAACACGATTCCGCCCTGTTGTGATCCAGTGCGATTTTACATGATGCGATTTAATTCAATATGATGCTAAGCAACAGAAAATCATGTAATCTAATTCAGTATGGTATTTTTTACACCACGTTACTTGGAGAGGTGTGGCCCAAAGAGGGACCTTTACTTTGAAATTCTGTTGCTGTTATTGTGACAGAGCCACATGGTGTGTGCCAAAACGACAGAGTCTTCCATTCTCGAACCATACGCCGGATTTGCACAGCTGTGCCACTTAACTGTGTGTAAAATGACCTATGTTACGCGGTCTACGGAAGCGAGTAGAAAAAGGTTTGGGGGGCACTCTGTGTTTGGCGGCAACTCTCAATCAGCGGTACGGTTAAGCTCTGATTCGGGACCGCTGTGAAAGTTCAGCCTCGTTGAACTCCGTGCCCGCCCACTTGAAAGCACTAACTTTGCATGGTAGCTCATGGGGTAGGGCATGTTTAAGAAGCAAGTCAGAGAGGAGAAATCAATAAAAAAAAATTATTATATTGGGCACATTTTTCATAATAAAAGCACAGGGCTTATAATTACATGCAATTTTTAATAGTTCATTCATTCATTCATTTTCTGAACCGCTTATTCCTAATTAGGGTCGCGGGGAGGCTGGCGCCCATCTCAGCCG
>JBCNYG010000021.1:16996896-17028615 GCA_039654305.1 Porochilus rendahli
AATAGTGTGGATTATGAATAGTGAAGATTGTGAATAGTGCTTGTTATGAATAGCGATGGTTATACATAGTGATGTTGATGAATAGCGAGGATTATGAATAGCAATTTTTATGAATAGTGAGGATTATGAATAGTGATGGTTATGAATAGTGATGTTGATGAATAGCGAGGATTATGAATAGCGATGTTTATGAATAGCGAGGATTATGAATAGCGATGTTTATGAATAGTGATGTTTATGAATAGTGATGCTTATGAATAGTGAGGATTATGAATAGTGATGCTTATGAATAGTGATGTTGATGAATAGCGAGGATTATGAATAGCGATTGTAATGAATAGCGAGGATTATGAATAGTGATGTTTATGAATAGCGATGTTTATGAATAGTGAAGATTGTGAATAGTGATTGTTATGAATAGCGATGGTTATGAATAGTGATGTTGATGAATCGCGAGGATTATGAATAGCAATTTTTATGAATAGCGAGGATTATGAATAGTGATGTTTATGAATAGTGATGTTTATGAATAGTGATGTTTATGAATAGTGATGTTGATGAATAGTGAGGATTATGAATAGCGATTGTTATGAATAGTGAGGATTATGAATAGCGATTGTTATGAATAGTGATGTTGATGAATAGTGAGGATTATGAATAGTGATGTTTATGAATAGTCCACTTTGTGTATGGTGTCCATGTTCATTCCTTCCTTAAAGTCTTAGAAAGCCAATCCCAGGTTCCTCCCACAGTCAAAGATGTGCAGATTAGGCTAACTGGTGTGGATGTGAGTGTGAATGGTTGTGTGTGTGCATGCGCGTTTGTGTGTGTGTATGTTTGTATGTGTTTGTTGATCTGCAATGGTCTGGCAAGCCGTTCAGACTGTACCCTGTCTTCGCTCAGAGTTGACTAAGATATGCCCCAGCCTTACCACATCCCTAATAGAATTAATCAGATCTGCAAATGTGAGTGTGTGTGTGTGTGTTTGTGTGTGTGTTTTCCCTTTAAATCTGTGCCTACTCATAATGTGAGATAAATGTGAGATATAAGATGAGTTAAATAAATAAATGTTGTCCACTGAAAGTAGGCTGCTTAGCCAATAGCGTGTTTCTGCCCTGCGATGGCCTGGCGAGCTGCCCAGGGTGTACTCTGCCCTCGGCCAGAGTCGGCTGACAAGGGCGCCAGCCTTCCCGCGACCCTAATTAGGATTACGCTGTTCAGAAATTAAATAAATGAATGTCCACTGATATTTATTTCGTTTTCAACTTCACCTCTGTATGAACTAATCTTTCATACATTTCTGACTGTTATAGAGCACATTATGCATTGAATAGGTTTTCAAGAAATAAATCTGATCACAGGTTGATTTACCTCTTCATTTTTACTTCTATAAAGAAATACATATATACATACTTTTGCAAGATTGTAATTTTTTTTAAGAATTTGAAACTAATAGGTATTAAATCTTATATAATTTGTTTATATATACAGTACTGTGCAAAAGTTTTAGGCACCCTATTTTTTTGTATAAACTTTGCAATAGATTTTTATTTTATAGTTTGTATATTAGCAAGTTATTACAAAAGAAAAAACAACAAAAGAACAACACATTAGTTTTCCTGCACAAAATGAAATGTTACTTTTAGTACAGTATGTCAATAAAGAAAGCAGCATATAATGTATAGGAGACCACTTTTCAGATAAAAATATAATCATTTTTTAATATAATACCACTGATACATTTGTATTCATTTGTTATCAAGCATCATCTTTTATGCTTGGTTGTCTCATGACACTTGATTCTTTAGTTGGACAGTGAGAATCCAACACACTTAACTTTACTTGAATGTAGTACATAAATCTGGCCTCTAGGTGTCAGTAGCGAGTTTTCCCCTCTGTGCGTTCTTAAAGAGACCCTCTTTTCTGCGCCTCGTTGACTTGCGGCTCACCGGAAGTGGATTTCATACATTTCTTCTGTTATTTAGATTTCTTCATAGTCATCGTTGCCTGTCAGTGTCATCTCCAGCCGTTATCGGAGAATCTCCCGTCCGTTGAACGAACACATTCGCCACAATGCCTTTGGAAAACCTTGAAGAAGAGGGATTACCCAAAAATCCCGACCTGAGGATCGCGCAGTTGAAGTTTTTACTGACTCTGGATGACCACAGACAGGACGCTGAGGTGAAGACTGAGCTCATGGAGGCGATCCGAGCGAACAGTGAGTCATCAAACAAATTATCTGTCCAATAATCTAACTTAACCTGTATCTTTTTTGTAATTAAACACCGGATAGGTTTCTCTTTAAAGCTATATAAGATAACACGAAATCTTGCTAACGAATAGCGAATTTTTATTTCCACCCACAATCTATATAAAAAGACGCCTCATGGATTACAATTGGTTGTGGATGGGCGCACGCGCTAGATTGGTCCAATCCGTGGGGGTGGTCTCTGAAGCTTTACTCAATCATCATGTATGAGGCGGGGGTTTTGACAGAATGCGGGTGGGAAAACAATTGGCTAATGTGGTTTTGTAGATGATGGAGCTATTTTTTAAATTTAGCCAATTTTTAAATAATTTTAAAATACACATTTCATTCTTCTCTCAGTGAGTGCGAGAGTGAGATTAGACTCAACGATTACATAATGACTACTTCATATGTTTAGAAATTGTTAAATCACTATTTTTGTTTAAAGAAAGAAATACATTTTATTTTTTTCATGTTTATTTTTTGTGTTTTATTCTTAATTTATAAAACATTTAATAAAATTGTTTTAAAAGTGTTTTTCTTTTAATTCTTTAAAAATTTTGTGTAAAGCCTTTTGGTCGTGTCCTCTGTAATCTCGTGTGTTAGATATGGCTCCATATTATGAGGCATTATGTAAAGAACTAAAGTGGCCAGTGGACTCGGACCTGCTGAGCAAAATGAAGAAGGCCAACGAGGATGAGCTGAAGCGCCTGGATGAGGTTCTGGAGGACGCAGAGAAGAACCAAGGCGAGAGTGAGATCCGGGACGCTATGATGGCTAAAGCAGAGTATCTGATTAGGATTGGAGACAAGGTGAGAGAAGAACTGATGTGGAGTTCAGCACTTTAGTTCACAATATCTCCAGGTTGTCCAACATGGTTTCTGCTATAATGTCAGAGCAGAATTTAGTTTCGTTCGTTAGAGACACACTAAAAAAATAAAGAATAGGATGACAAGAGCAAATGTCTTAATATTAAACATGGCTTGACTGCATGGAGCTGATTTTACACGAGTGTTTTTTCCTCACGCTGTAGGAAGGTGCTCTCACTGCCTTTCGGAAAACTTATGACAAAACCGTTGCCCTGGGTCATCGCTTAGACATCGTCTTCTACCTGTTGAGGATCGGGCTGTTTTATATGGACAGCGACCTGATCACACGCAACACCGAGAAAGCCAAGAGGTAAAACCCTCCCCATTTTATTCTTTTTGGTTTCAGCTCTTCGTTGGAATGTTTGAGGTGTTAAATGTTTGCTTTTTGCTCTGCAGTCTGATCGAAGAGGGCGGAGACTGGGACAGGAGGAACCGTCTAAAGGTGTATCAGGGCCTGTACTGTGTCGCTATCAGAGACTTCAAGCAGGCCGCTGAGCTTTTCCTCGACACTGTGTCCACCTTTACCTCGTATGAGCTCATGGACTACAAGACATTTGTCACGTACACTGTCTACGTCTGCATGATCGCGCTGAAGAGACCTGACCTGAGGGAGAAGGTGATGTTTCACACTTTGGTTAAGATTTGGATTCCAGAATAAATTCTGGTCTCAGGATATGCAGTTATGGGAAAATAGTCAAGAAAACATGTTGTTGTTGCTGTTATTCATCTTTCATCAATGATTACATTATTTATAACACGAGTCATACTTTTCCAACCCTATAGAACACGTTATGGTAATGTACGGTATGATGTGATAAACAGTTAGGACCTCATATCTCTGAATTTTATTGCAAATACTCAGTTTAGATGAAGAGCTGAACTCTAAGAACACTGGGGTCTTCTTTCAGGTGATTAAAGGTGCAGAGATCCTGGAAGTGCTGCACAGTTTACCTGGAGTGCGTCAGTACCTGTTCTCTCTCTATGAGTGTCGTTACTCTGTCTTCTTTCAGTCTCTAGGTAAGTCCAGCTGTCGCTCTGTGTGTGTGTGTGTGTGTGTCTCTCTCTCTTTTGTTACATTCATTACCTTTCTTTATACGTGTATTTTTTCCTTCTCCGCTGTAGCTCGTGTGGAGCAGAAAATGAAGAGAGACTGGCTCTTTGCCCCTCACTACCGTTACTATGTGCGAGAGATGCGGATTTTGGCGTACAGCCAGCTCCTGGAGTCGTACCGCTCCCTCACGCTTGGCTACATGGCCGAGGCATTCGGCGTCAGCACAGAGTTTATTGACCAGTGGGTGCACATCCTGTCCTCTTACGTCTTTTTAATAATTTGATGTATTTACCACCTTTACTTATTCGACTTTTCTTCTCCAGGGAACTCTCGCGGTTTATCGCTGCGGGCCGCTTGCACTGCAAGATCGATAAAGTCAACGAGATCGTCGAAACCAACAGGTAAATGCAGAGCATTGGAAACATCAGCAGGGCAGGTTAGCACCACCTGGTGGTTGACATGATATAGCAGCTGTTATTTTAGTGCATTAGTGCCAAAATTGCCAAAGCTGTGGTCATGCTTTCAGTGGCGATACCTACGCGGGAGAATCTCTAATTTCTATAGAACTCGCGTTGTAATACTCCCTACAGAAAGCTAATCAGTGCTCAAAAGCTGGTAAACAATTCTGCCTTGTTACTAAGCAATGGCCAGTTCTTGCTTGCTGATTTGCAGCTGTAAGTGTGTGCTGCACTGTGGGTAATAATAATGGGTGCATCCCGTTTACTCACCTCAGCTTTCAAATCCCTCAACAAAATGCGTGAAACTGTCGTTTACGAGTAAATTTTGGATCTACTACTAGTGAACCAATTGTCTGGTATGTAGTGTCGCTGTCGTGTTGCAAGAGCACTGAACACCATTCTGTGAACGATTACTTTATTAGTCCTGATGACCCAGTGCCTTCCTCAGGTTTGGAAAATGATGACCTCAATGATGAAAGTTTGTTTGCTAAGGAAAGTGATGCCTGTCTGAAGGTCCGTTACGTCATCATGTACTTTCTGTTCCTGTGAGCTGGTACAGATAATTGAAGTTTAATAAATTGAATTTAAATTGAATTGTGATCTAAAAAATATAATTAAGTCCTTTTCTCGTTTTGAAAAGTGATGTAATCAAATGACCTGCCAAGTTTCATGTCAATAGAAGGAAGATGACCCATTGGTTGCTAAGGACATTTGAAGGATGGGTTTATCAGAACAGTCCCAAAACCTAATGCATTTTTCTTCCGAATGATTGACGTAATCCAACAAACGTCAAATAACAATCAGTTTATGAAAGAGATTTTAACGAACTTGATATCATTGTAAAGCTCAGTCTTCTCCTTTCAATCCTGTTGCTAACTCATTTTTTGCTCATTCATACTCATTTTGCCGGAGCCGGTCACATTTACTGGCAGGTTCTGTTTAACACTTTTTTGTAAAGGAAACAAGTTTACGTTTATTGTCAAAGGGGTTAATGATCCGTCAACTCGGAGGGCTGATCTCACGTTTTCGAGGAAAAGAATTAAGTTGCAGTACAGTGCTTGCTTATACATGAATATCACGTCTGGGTTCGTCAGAATGACAGCTGGGAACGTTAGCCTGGTGTCGTACTGATCGCTCTCTCTGACTGTGTCTCCCTCTAGGCCGGACAGTAAGAACTGGCAGTATCAGGAGACCATAAAGAAAGGTGACCTCCTGCTGAACCGAGTGCAGAAACTTTCTCGAGTTATTAACATGTAGCTTGTTTATGTAGTAGAAGACTTTGGTGTTTCCGCAGTTGAAGGCGGTTCGGAAGCGAGTGGGTTCTCCTGACTAGACTTTTTTGTTTTATGTACAGTATCTAATAAAAATCTTTTCAGACAAAACACCAGTGTGTACAGTGTCATCCTCCAATCCTCCCTCTTGTATGTTTTCCAAACAAAAAGTGCACAAAAGTCCCACCACACCGGAAGAACAGACGCAGGTATTTCTCGTTCTTATAAATAACAGTATAAATTACTTTTTATTTACAGAAAACCTGTTACAAAACAAATAGACTATACAATCTTTTTCTTTAAATATTACGTAAATCTAACCTACTATGTTTGTTCATGAATTACATAGCAGCCAACACACAAAAGTCCAGCTGTTCAAATGATTGGATTATGTAGATAAACAAAAACAAACAAAAAAACAAACAAAACCCCTTAAATTTACACATGAATATACTTTTCTTTGCTCTGTGTCGATGTTTCTGAGCCGTGATTCACATTCTACACCTGTGCTTCTTTTAACAAATACAGTTCATCAAAACATTGTCAGTGGAGCTCAAATAAACAAGAGAATGAACCAAATTGGATTAAAACACAAAAATATTTTTTGTTGGTTTTTTTTTAAAGATATGAGCTCAAACGCATAGGGGGCAAGAAAGAGAAGAAACAAACTATCGAGATAAGGCTACGCTCCAATACTGTATTAAACACGCCCTCGTTTTTCTCTTGAAAGGAAATAACAGCATCTTAATCCACTTCAATACCAACTGGAGTGCATCTGAGTCGTCATGCACACCAACACAACACTTAACATACCAAAAACACCACGTTTCTACATACTGCATCATCTCTCCGGCAATTGACCAGCGAGGTGCACGTGGTGCACGTGCATCCAGCTGGTCAGCGATATCTCCAAATCTAGTACAAAACCTGCTTTTTTTGTTCTCCGAGTGGCCTGTCTGACTTAACCCATGAAAGAGAACAAAAACGAGGGCGTATTTTACACCGTATCGAACCGGCAGGATGCGATTAGTACCAGTTCTCTCAGAGGCATCTCATGATGCAGTGAAAAGGGAAGAGAATCGCATGATGGGGGGAAGAAGGAACAGAAGAAAGCAGCTACTACAAAACCATTGAAACAACACTTGTGTAAGATGGAACAGAAATTCCTGTTGAAAACAGGTGAGAAACAAGTTCAGGCACTTTTTTATTCTGCTTCGTCATCAGTTAGAAAGCTGCAAAAGAACGATTGCAGTGTTTCGGAATAGAAATAAGTTTGGCAACGGTGGTGAATTAAGTGTTTCTCCATCTCCAAGGTTATGTTTTGCCCACGGTCTTGTTTGTTTAGGTGTAAGCAAGATTACATAAAAAGGTATATGTGGATTGTCATGAAATTTCTACCAGAGGCTTTGGACAAGGGAGACCACACTGGATTTTGGAGAGGATCCCGACATAATTCGCGATTCAGGATTTTTTTTTTAAAGGATTTAACATTGTAAGATAGGATGAGTTTTGGTCATATTAAGGATTGCTGAGCTTTTTTTGTTTGTTTGTTTGTGCTCTCCACATGCTTATTTTGTTCCGTCAGCGCTACTTAAGCATGATCCATCCAACAACCTTGATGAAATCTTGTTTTGGGCCATTTTTTTCTGAAAACCCTTTTATTTCATCTATCTTAAAAACCCCCAGGAAATACAGATCTAGAAAAAGAAACAATCATAATAAAAGATGAGTCACTCCACAAGGGCGGGAAAGATCCTTCACAAGGATTTCAGTCCACAACTATAAAGAAATAAGAAGCGCAGTTTAAAAAAAAAAAACATTGTGACGTATTGCATTATTATCTTGGCAGTGAACCACTTCAAATCTTAAAATGGATCCGTTCACTAAATAAATAATAACGATCTCAGCTGTACCAAAAAACGTGTAAGAAAATGCCTGTGCAAAAATACATCTCCGTATGTACAATTCTTTCTTGCGTTTTGATTTTTTTAAACAAAATATTTATTCTGAAATAGGATTAACTTCAATATTCGCTGATAGAAAAAAAGAGGAAGAAGGGAAAGAAAAAAAAATGCTCTCGTTTTACCTCACCTGCAATCGCTGAGTGACATCACTACGCATATTTTTTCTTTCTATACACCTGTACGACTTTATACTTAATACTTTAAAAGCTTACGACCCTTATGAGATCTATTGCCACGTCTTTAGGATTTGGATTCTTATTTTATTAAAATATTTTATTTGTGATCAAAACAAGATCAGGATTTGATTATTCATTCTTAAAATATGGCAATAGAACAGAGACGAAACCATAGTGGTTACTCAAAGCACAAAAGCAGGAATTGATTTAGGATTCATTCCTCTGTGTGTGTGAATATATGTATGTATGTGTGTGTGTGTGTGTGTGTGTGTGTGTGTGTTTTGTTTTTGGGTGGGTGGGGGGGATTGGGCAAAGCATCACTTTTATGGGCTTTTCACAGTAGTTTGTCTCTTTCTGTAGTTCTGTGTATTGCCGCTGATCTCTTCAGTATGACTCAATAAAAGACGACTTTCAGTTAACCCCCGCCCTGCCAACCCCCCCCCCAACATTCAGTGCATCACGCCGTTCTCATGAAAAACATCCATCAATATGCTTTCACACCTATTAATCCCCTGAATCTCAATCTTAATGTCAATCAGAGCGAGAATGACTCTTTTGGTTCATTTGCTGTTTGGTTTCACATTTCCCAAAGATGAGGGGGAAAAAAAAAAAAAATATATATATATATATTTATGAAATTTCTTTTGGGGTTTCTGTTGGTCAGGACAACAGCAGTTAAAAAAGGGGGGAAAAAGAACAGAGAACATCTACAGAATAAGCAATTCAGTGATAAACTGGTACTAATTAACTTGTTGAATCCATTTTTTGAATTCAGTCGAAGCGGTTTGTCGTGTTCGGTTTGTCAGGACAAATATACGCTCTACACGTTGCATTTCTGCAGCGCTTTTAGAGAACCACACAGGGTTCTGTCCCAAACAGAGTAACCACCACCCATCAGGAAACAAATGAACAAACTTTACATAAAAAGGACTCAACTCAATTTGTGTTGCCATTTTGAAGTGCTAACGGTTAAAGGCAAGTCTGAAGGGCTTTTTATACCAGAGCCTACTGGCTCATCAGGCCAAAACCCCCGGGTTCTGCAGCGTGAAGTGACTAAGAGCTCAACTCCTGGATGGGACGCTAGTTCATCACTGGTTACCTTCCCAGCATTTTCACTGGTACCCATTTATAATACTGGGTGAACAGCAGCACACTTGTGCCCAGGGGTTTTTAGCACAGTGGGGTTCTGACTGGGATTCAAACCCATGATCTCAATCATAAGCCCTGCACCCGAACCACTTCACCAGTGGCCCCACAATGGTTAGAGTACAAAAAATGTTTCTCACAAAATAGGTGCTCTCGCAATTTTCTTACGGGGGGGACACAAAGTGTGAAACAGCATTCACACAGATTCAGCCAAAAAAGAAAGAGTTAAGGAATTGAGTCAGTCTTTCATTCATTCTTAGAGGGTGTCAGTGAAGTCGTCCTTACTGCTGTAGCTGTTGAGTCACTGATAGATATCCTCACTGTGTTTTATGATAGATGTGCATTGTGGTTGCAAAAATATAGTGTGTATATATATATATATAAATTGCATGATCTCTTTTAGTGTGACTTGGTAGATGAGTTTAAACATCAGCGTAGTGATTAAGGGCGTTCTGATGTAGCTTAACGGGTACCTAAAGGTGATCAGTGATCTGTCCGACTGTCTAATGATGTGTCGAGGCGAATAAAAACCAGCAGGGTTCCAGTGCAAAAACACTTTCACTGCCAACACTGACGTTCCAATGGATTACAAACCAGGTCTGCTAAGGACAAGAAGTTGTTCACCAAAATGAATTAAAGGAAACTCCAGTGATTTTCATCCCCATCTCCGTCCACCACGTCCGGAGTGTGTTATGATTCCACCAATAAAGGCATGTATTTGTCAACGTTGGCTTGTTTGTTAGCAAGATTATTAAAAACTAAATAAATAAATAGATAAAATATCCCACCGACTTTGAACAGAAGAGCGGATTTGAATTGCTTTTCTTGGAGGGCTCGAGTGAGTAACTCTATTAGAGATGATACAGATCAAAATCTTGAATTTTTTAAAGGTTTATTGACCACTGTGAGCCACAGGGCAGTTTTTAGAAGCGTAGCATTACAGGAGGCCCATCAGGGTGCGATGTATTTAGCACCCCCCGCCCCAAAACTCGGCAGAGGTTTGCACTCTTTGAGCGCTTCTAGTTATTATTGATATTTTTAAATTAACAAACATTCAATATCAAATTCGATTTGTGTCTTTCTTCTGACAAACCTACAGGAAGTCAAAGCAGGAGCCCGGTTCACAGCGGTGGATCAGGGGTTCGACTCGGTCTCCCCAGGACCTGGCGGGGTTTGGCCGTGAACAGAAGGTTAATAAGGTTTTTTTTTTTTTTTTTTTTTTTTAGAAGAACAGGAATTCTAGGTGGTGGATAGAGATGAAAAACTGAAGTATTCCTTTAATGTCAATGAGGAAACCATACACCGAAGCTACATCGCTCTTCCATAAGGAAAACGATTCCGTTTAAATCGTGAACAGGGATTTTTTTTTGTGTGTGAATAAATGATTTGTTTGGCAAATTAAATAAACTCAACTAAAGCATACCTAAAGTTTAGGGAGGTCTCTGCTGCAGAATAACATCTCATTCCATTCTCTGTTTCAGAAGTCATGAATCGGTGCTGTACGTAAAGAAAATGCTTTCTTAAAAAAAAACGTTAAGACTTTAATCACTCATCTTTTTTGGCTTTAGGTTGTTAATTTAGATACCGAGACAATTTGTTTTTTTTCCCTGTAATGTTCTGACTTGCATTATCGTAGCTCTTCTTCCATTTGCAGAATAAATGTTTATTAAACTAAGCAGGATTGCATTGTTTTCTGAGACTCCTGATATTCCGTCCTCTTCCTGTGCACCACCCTCGATCACTCCCAGTTCACACAGAATTTCACTTGCAGTATTCCGGTATCACCCACATCAACTCACACTCACACACAGACAGAAATGGTCAGAAATGCTCCCTTCACTATTGAAGTCAGTCTGACACCATGTCGTAGTGTAGGCGTGGCCCTGTACCAGCCCTTATCTGTACCTCTGCATCACACGCTGACTGTCACGGACACACGAACGTGCCCCTCTCGTGGTGTATTTTCCACCTGTGTGATGCCCCGTTGTGACTGGGAGAAACAGCGCGCCGTCACTGAGCGGCCCAGTGCGCTCTCCACCCTGAGGATTGTGGGAAGCTGAGAGTAAGAGAAGAAGAAGGAGAAGAAGGCCTCGTGCAGTGTGCCGTGACGGGCGCTAAGGGAGCTCCGCTCCACCGCTTCGCACCCCCAGAGCCGGCCCACCTGTGTCAGGGACGGGCCTTTGGCTAAGACAGGAAGATGAGGAGGGTTATATACAAATAAGCACAAAATAGCCTGCAAATAAGTAAATAAAATTTAGGAGACAAATCAATTCTGGAGCGAACTTTTACACTCGGCATTAAAACATGTACATATTGTAACATGATGCCACCAACATCAGGCTTCACTCTGGTGATGCTGATCTACACCAAAGGGGTGTCTCATCAAACCAGCAACACCTCCCCCCCCCCCAACGCACAACTATCATGTTTATCAAACGTGCGCACACACACTCACAAGATTCGTACACACCTGATGTATTAGTGAGTTGTTGGGAAGCACCGGCGTTCCAGGAGTGGGCCGCGCGTGTTTACCGTGAATGTTGTTGATGGCTGGGGACTTTGCTATTTTAGGCCTACCGGGCCCCTGTGTCCCTCCCCCTCCTCCTGCTGTAAAAGAAAACACTCCATTACTTCATTTTACACACACCCACACACACGAAAAATATCAGCCAGTCAGAATAAGGCTAAACAGTTTTTAAAGTTAAATGACATCCTTTAAATGCCAAGTTCAGTCTTACCATATGCCCCAGTGCTCATAGAATACAATAACACATCTGTTAAAGGACTAATATGTATATTAATTAATTATAATATAATATATATATAATAATTATATTAATTATTGCTAAGGTCTATAATCATAGTGCAAATGCACTCTTAAACATCTAAAAATGCATTTCGTTGTTTTCCTTCATGCAAAAATGGTCACTGGTGTGTTTCAGAGCTCTGGAGTATCTGACTGTGTTATTATACCTGTTCACCCATCATAAAATACAACAGCCAATCATATTTCAATATGCAAATGAAGTTCATATGTACATACAGGAGATGTATGCAAGAACAGAGGAGCGTATGTGCAAAGGGCTGATATTTTTGTAGCGCTTATAGCTGAGTAAAAGGGTTAAATTCCATATAACGTGGTACTTCCATGTTACCTGTGCAGGTAGCTGTGCCACTAAAGCTGCTGGTGGCCTGTGAACTCTTCCTCCTCTTTGTGTCAGATCTCCCATCTGGATTATTCACAAATGGGCCGAGCGAGAGAGTCGAGTCGCTGCTGTTCATCATCACGCTCATGCGTTTGATAGGCTCAGCTGCTTCCTGTCGAGCGCTCATCGAGTTCCCACGGCCTGGTGGGCAGTTCAAACCTGTGCTGTGGGAGGAGGAGGATGACGTCGAAAAAGCCACAGATGACGCCGTGGAGGTTAACGAGGAGTGAAAGCTGCTCCCTGAGGTGCCCGAGTTTGCCATGCAGTTCTTCTTCAAAGATGAAGAGGAGGATGAAGGGGAGGATTCAGCGCCATATTTCAGCAGAGAGCTGTTCTTGCGCTTCTTCGTTGAGCCGAGGCTGATCGCGCTGCTGCTACTCACACTCATACCACTGCTGTCACTGCTGTTGTTGTTGCTAGCACTGGAGCTAACCAGGGCAGCTGCAGGAGGCTCTTTGACCCAGAAGTGCTTGGTTCCGGAACGAGACTTAACAGATTTGTTCGAGCTGGGAGTGGACGGCAGAGAGGACGAGTGTGCTGAAGGCATCTGGGGTGAGGACGAGGACACTTGTCTGGACGAGCCACCGCCGCTGTACGTGAGATGCTCTCCGGCCTTCTGTGACGTCACGCGAGCGTTCAGGGTGGTCCCGTATGACAGCATGGGCTTGCAGTCATGTGTTTGGCTGTAAGGCGGCGGAGGGGAGGGGCTTAGAAATCCCGAGGAAGAGGACAGTGAGTTTGTGCTCGACCGGTGAGACGACGTCACCGCGGATGAGGAATTCTCCAACGCGAGCGGGATTTTTCTGTGAGATTTCAGTTAAAAAGATCAAAATGAGAAAAGTGTCTGCAGGTAAAAAGATTCCATGTTATACTTTATACAGATATAAACTGTTACTCTTATGATCAGTTAAGTGATTAGGAACCTCTGTGTGACTCAAAGTCATAAACAAATCATTTGTCTCATCTCACTTGAGCAAAAGTTTGTGCACCCATAACAAAACCTATTCTACCAACAAGACACATGGCACGTTATCGTTCACAGATATTCCTCCACTCATACACGTCAATAAAATGCCAACAGTGAGGGGGGAAAACATATTATACATCACATTTTTAAAAAATATAGAAACCAGTTGCATTCCACCTGCTTTGTGTCAGGATGGACTATGAGAGCACTTCCATCTGTTATAATAGTTGTATAACAGGAGTGTTACTCACTTCCACATCAGGGAGTTGACGTGTTTGTCCATCATGGCCACCAGTGCATGCCGGACTCTGTCCCAGCGCCGGTCGAACGAGTAACAGCTTCTCCCGAACAGTCGGTTTCCAAAAGTGCAGAACTGGATAAACAGTGAAGGTGAGACTGTTAAAAATCCGTCATAATCCACAGGCAACACGAACACTCAGTAGGTGTTAAATAGAAGAAAACAACATCTAGATGAGCCACTACAGCCACAGAATGCAGGTACCCTGCACATCACTATCCCCGAAGTCAACTGGAGTCTCTGAATGACTGTCTATTGTTGCAGCGTGAAACTGGGAGGGGGATTGAGTGCAAATATAACTATCAGGATCAAGGGTCAAAGGTAGGTAGGTAAGTCTGTTGGGCTTTTTATACCTGAGCCTACTGGAGCTTATCCCGTTTCCGTTGCATGAAGCGACTAGGAGTTCAACGCCTCCCGAATGGGACGCTAGTAAATTGCAGGTTACCTTTCCAGTATTTTTAATGGTACCCATTTATACTGCTGGGTGGTCAGAGGCACACTTGTGGTTAAGACCTTGCCCGGGGGTCTTAGCACGGTGGGAGTCTGACGGGACTTTAAACTCATGACCTCTTGATCATTATCCTATCACATTATCCACTAGACCACTAGCCCTATATTAAGGGTCAAAGGTTAGGGTAAAAGATGGTAGCAGTATGACCACATGACTTGGTCCATTATCTACATTTTGTGGCATTTAATGGTGTTTCTATTGTTGCAATCTGATCAGTGGCACCACGCACTTCAGTGTGTGTTCAGTTACGTATCTCCTCGACGATCTATTCAGTGTGAGATGAGTGAGTGGAGAATCCCTCACAGACAACATTCCTCAAATCACTGTTCTTTACTACAGAGAGGAGTGTCACTGTCACTGTCATGGCATCTCTCTCCTGCTCTCGCTCTCTTTTATTTATTCTCTCAGTGCACCTCGTCTGACATGCTGTTTATAAACGAATCCATTAATACTGATTATTAATATATAATTACTCATCAATAAGCAATTATCATCAGCTAATCCTGATGCCCTTGCTTTTGTTTTATATTTAAGCTTTATAGAAGAGGGAAGAAGAGAAAGAGAGTAAGAAAGAGCATGAGAGAGAGAGAAAGACGGAGAGAGCGAGAGACTGAGGGAATACCTGTTTATCACAGCTATGATATAAGTGAGATCATGTTTCATGCAGATGTATGCTGGTTGTCGTGGTACAAACACTAAAGCAAGAAAAAACTGATAAATCCTGCTCCGCGTTGTTCCACTATTTGTTTACAGCGGGCACTGTGCCTACTTCAGGTGAGGGGGATGTTTTGGGGTAGAACTGAAGTCTACTTTGATGGTTTGAGATTTGGTACAATGCTATTGTTATGCGTATGATGCTATAATGTTGAGCGTAGTGTTGATTAACATTCAAACCCCTTAAAGACTGAACTCGCACGCTGCTCTTCTACTGATCCACATTCCCCACAGGCCTCCAAATGCATTGTGGGTATTTATCAATCAGACACAAATTCTTGGCAAGTGAACTGTGGGATGTCACTGAGATGTGGGAGTGCACATGACTCATCGTTGTCTAACAACCAGCACCTGATACGGACTAAATTAATACTACCCTCTATAAATCATTCAGCATGAATCAGGGAGAACAATCTCTGACATTCTGCCCCAAACCCCTGGAGGACTCAGAGTTGCTTACAGCAGCTGGCCGTGGATGGTAACCTGAATAGTGGCAGTCCAGTTTGTCCGTGCTCTCATCTCTTTCCTCGTTCTCGCCCTCATCACTAGAAGGACATGCCGGACCGTCGGGTGTGGGAGCAGAGTGGGGATGCAGGGTCAGGTCAGGGGTGGCGGCGGCGTCCCCTAAACTGCTCAGCCCACTGTGAGAGCCACTGCATTAAAAAACAAAAGTCAATATTTTTTCGTATTAAAATGTTTAACAATCCACTTTTACACAGAACTCTAGAGGACGAAGGCAGACCAATGAGATGGCACTCACCGTGGAAGCACAAGATTGTAGTGTTTGGCTTTGGGGAAGTGCTTAGCTGCGTCTGTGGCAGCGACCATAGGGTTGCCGTGGTGAAGGGGTGGGTGGGGCTCCCTGAGAGGGGGTGGGGTTTGCTGTGATGACTCCGTTCTATGCTGCTGTTGCTGCAGCTCCTTCTCCCGGGCTCGACTCTTGTGCTCCGCCAACAACACGTCAAATCGCTTTCGCCTCCCAAGCACCGCCCTTCTCTGGCTTAAGGAATGTGTCTGCATGGAGGCAAACTGCGGTTTAGCCTTGGACATTTGTAAAATTGTTCCATTTGTAAAATTACTTAACAATGGGACTTAAAAGCAAGAAAATGTTAGAAGAATAACAAGTTAATTAACAAATACAAAGACAGTGAACAAGGCATAATACAAATGTGTTTGCACGACATGAAACTTATTCACTTTTCATTAAAATTGGAAAAGGGACTATTTACATCCAAAATAGTGGGTTTTGAACACGTCAGTGTAATTGAGTCTATGCTAAACATAAAAATAATTAATAAAGAAAATGTTGGTCCAAAAGGAATGCAACATTTATTTTCTTAGTGTTGTTCAATTTAAATATTCCTGATTGCTGTAGTTTGGCATGAACATAAACCCCCTTCCTGCATTTCCTTTTCTTTAAATTTCAACAGTCAGCTGAGGAAAAAAAAAAAAAAAAAAACAGTTCGTACAATCCGTCACACAAACGTTCTGTCCCATTTGTTGCTGCTGTTGTTCATGTTGTGGACTTGGAGCAAAGTTCTGCCTACATGGACTACGTGAATTCCTTCCAATGTACCTTACTGCGCCCTCTACTGTCTAAACCACACAATTACACTTACTTACTTACTTAAAGATACGCAACCTTATAACCATCATGGCTCCATGGTTATAATTCAACATCTTAATGGACAATTTTAACATTCACACTACACTGTATTTCACTGGATGCTGTGGTGTAGGGGTGTGTGTGTGTGTGTGAGACTAACCTTGCATGTTAAGGATCTTGTGCATGGCTTACGTGCTCCGATATCCATTACACCACAATGGACATCAGGATTGAACTCGCGTTCTAAAAATACAAACACAATACAGTGTAAGAAACAAATATGAAAACTAACAATGGATTTATAATAATCTTAAAAGTAACCGGCTCATGACACCAAACATTTTATTAAACTGGGTTTAATTTCACTGCAAGGAGACAAACACCCCGGAACATCACATGACCTCATTACTCCCTTCTGGAATAAACTCTCCAAAAACGGATATTTAATCATCGAGTCTTCATGTTGAGCACAGCCCTCCGTCCCTCGACCCCAACATCTGATTTAACGATCAAAGCAGAATCTGCCCTCTTTCTCTGAACTTACCTAACACTTTCCTGCTGGGTCTTTTGCTACTGGCACTGGTGCTGCTGTCCTGCTTTTTGCTGAGTGGAGACAGATGGCCTTTTCCGTTGGGGATGTGGCCAGGGGACGGCTGATGAGCCTTTGGTACAGATTGGCTATTAAGGCCTTGCTTCGAGGGCGAGGAGCTCACAGTACTGCAGGAAGTAGAGGATAAGGAAGAAGCAGGCGCATGGGCAGGCCTGGAGGGGACGTAGTCCATCTCCTTTACAGGGATCTTCTGCACCTTGACAGCTGGGGTCAAACTGTGAGGAGGGGGGAAAGGGCATTATAGCATTAAACATTCCTGAAATTCATGTCAACATGGTTCTTAGAAGTTTATTGTAATATAAATTCAACCACTAGATGGTGTTTTGTGCCAAAAGTTTTGAAATACAATACATACAATTTTTTTCCAGTATTAACAGCAGCACTGATGTCTTTCAGTCATAGTATCCATATTACGGATTTAAAAAAAAAAAACCAAAACACTTAGATGTAGATGTGTGCAGTACATCCTGAATTTTGCCAGAACAAAACATTAAAATTGGAGGTGTGGCCTAAATATCGGTAATATTATTAGCGGAATGTAGTTACACGATTAAAGTCATCAGTAGCTAAAAACCAGACATCACGTGGCTGAATCTTGTACACACGAAATAAGACTTTGAGGGTAAAATAAATGAAATGTAAACACTTATAGGATGAAAAAACATTGGAGATGATCAGCTTTCAGCGAGTTAATGCAGGCATGGTTGGCATTTTCGCGGCTTGTCAGATGAAAGGAAAACGTCAGAGATTTATCGAATGGATGTGATGTTGCATTCTGGGGCATTTCATGCTCGTGCAGCCATACTGCTAGACACAAAACATCTCCTGCCCTGGTCCTAAAAGCCTGATTCAAATCAAAGCATCCCCCATTTACTTTTAAACAACTACTTTTTATTGTTTTACAGTCTTCTGTTACTTCTTAATGATGCCTTCATGTGCAGCAGTAAACTGTACAAACCAGGATGCTGGAAATCATTCCACTTGTAAGTAGCGTCCATGCTCTTAAACTCCATACAATGTGGTGAATGTTATCTGAACTATGTGTATGTTATCATTAAGTGCGTCTCTGTCGTTCGTAACGGGTAAACAGACACTGTATCAGATTCAGAAATGTTACAGCGCTCTTTATGTATAGTGTCATCATGACACTGCTCTTTCACCAACTGTGATGCACTAAAGGATCAGTCATATCTCTACCTCTAGTGTGAACCACGAATCGCACGTTTAGTGTTTCCCCTCCTTACACACAGTGCTTGAAAATTAGCAGATGAGCTTCAGCAGGTGTGTAAAAGCTGAGAAAGTACAAAGTTGCAGGGACGCACACTCACAAGATTGCACACTTTAAATATCACACCATTAAAGAACCCAGAAACTGTGTCTCAAACGCATCGTAAACCAACCTACGCTGTCATACTTCAAGATAAACAAAACAAAAAAGGCTACAACCCAATCGGCTTCCTTCTGCAGCCGATAAAGAAGCACCAGAGAGTGTGCTTTGCAGTTCATCTAAGAAAATTCTTCCTTCATCGTGTTATTTTTAAAGCAGTGTGGTTTGGCATACTCACATGTTGTCGTGCAGCACCTTTGGGGGGAAGTGAGGCTTCCGGTGAGGCAGCTTCTCTTTGGCTGTGTGGGCGTTGTTGCTCCCTCCGGCAGACGACGACGAGGAGGAAGAACCCACGGGCATGGCGTTAGCAGGGCCACTTCCACCTGCTCCCCCGGTTCTGGCCCGGGACGGGAGACCCGGGAGCGCTGCTGAGGATGGGTAGGAGGACGCCGGCTTGTTAATGGAGCTGTGTCGTCGCTCTAGGAGGGAAAAAGTGGGACGTTTTAACTTAAAGTGGTCACCGTGTCCCAAGTTCTTGTATGGATGACCTCATATGTTTACATATGGTTTAGATCACAGCACTGTTAAATTCTAGATTATTATTGGTCAGATGATATTGACGAGCCATGGTTTTATAACAGCAGGTCAAATACATGTTCATTAATCATATTATTGCTTAAAAAATAAAAAATAAAAATAAATAAATAAAAAAAACACAGATTACACGAGGACTTTTATTGTGTATAATTGTTTATGTATATATGTGAGATGTGTATTTAGTATTTTTCGAAGGAGTCTACAGTGTAAAGCCATACACAAGGTTTTTATATAACATTATATTTTTATTCGGTCATTGTCTGAAACCATTTTTCCTGTAAAACCTTTTTCTGCTTTCTAAGCTCAGACAGCTCCAGCTCCTGGTCGCCACTTAAAAAGCAGACGAATTTCAAATTAAAATAGGATCATTAAATTCATGCTCTGAGGCAACGAACCAAAAAAACGGTCCTTGCGTCTTTCCACACAGTGGATGATCTGAAAACAAGTGCAAAAAAAAAGCCACAGAGCATTAAGGAGGGAAAAAATGTTATTCAGACTCTTGCTGTAAACCTGAAACACAGTGCCCTGGTTTTAACAAGAAGGAGAAGGCAGTGAGCTGGGTAAAGAAGAAAAAAAGAAGAAGAAAAAAAATCACTTGGTACAATAGGAAACCACAAGTGATGAACTGGAGGCTGGCTGGAGCGGTAAACACAGACGGCTTTATCTCACTGAATAAAACAGAAACCGAAGAGATGCAAGAAAAAAAATAAAGAACATGGCTTAAAATTCAGCTTCTGTGCTCTGCTGAGTTTATAGATATTGGAGATATAAACACTTTAACATGTGAAAAACGAACAGGATGCAATGAAAATGACATGCAAGAAGGAGCAGGAGGTCGTTTCTTTCATGTGGGTGTGAGCGAGTGGTCAGATATGATGCATACAGGACAAAGACCGTATTTACAGACATGAACACGCAGCACTGTGAGATACACTGACATGTCAGATCCCAGCAGGTCAGGGACACACTGGATTACCTGAGGCTACTAGTCTGTTTTTGTTTTGTTTTTATTTACATACACACTGCCAGGCCAACAATAAAAAAAAATAATAAATAATATTAGTTTGAAATTAAAGTGATTTTTAACCCTGACTGATGCAGTGAGTAGCTTCTCCTTTTTTAAACAACCCTGTGGGATAACATATTGCATGGAGGCGAAAAAAGGCGTCCTTGCGTTTTAGAAATGTCTGCGTTAAGCACATAAAATACCTAAAAACAATCAGATGAGTCCAGATTTATCCTACTCCAGACTGGGTTACATCCTGGTTAGAAGGAAAGCACATGAAGCAATGTACTCATCATATACATACAGTGGCTACTGTACAAGCACCTGAAGGTGGTGTTATGATCTGGGGCTGCTTCAGTTGGTCAGGTCGAGGCTCAGCAACATTATGTGGCAGTAAAATGAAATCAGCTGATGATCTGAATGTACTGAAAGACCAGGTTATCGTATTAACTGACTTTTCTTCTTAATGGCTGCATAGGAGTCTGGACAGAAATAAATGTGACATTGCACAAGCTTGGTGAAATAATTCCAAGGCAAATGCAAGCCATAATCAAACCTAGAGCGGTCCAATCAATGAAATAATCCAGCATGAGTATCTTTTGATGCAGGGCAGCTCAGTGTATTTTGAGTAAGCACAAACTAAATTCATAAATACAAACATAATAACTGTGCAGGTTTTCATGATTTCAAGAAAAAAAAAATTCAAAAACAAATAAAAGAAATCTATCGGCTATGTAGGAAACACATCCAGTGAACAGGACACACTTAAAGAACAGCAAAATTAATTACTACCCACCGAACCAGAGAGTACTACAGTGCACACAGGAATAAACAATGTAACGCAGAGCGTTTTCAAACAATGCAAATCCATCAGTTTGACACGTTTAGCGAAGACACAAACAAGAGCCTTCAAAAAATTAAATTCATGATATGCTTAAAAATGAACTAATCTGTTCAAGAGTTGCAAAATATGAGTCAGGACTTAAGGGTGTTGACAGCGAGGATATTCGGTTAAGGATTTTGGATGAATCAGAAGGAGGAAGTGGGAACGAGGTGTTGAAGTAAACGAGGAGGAGCAGCAACTGGAGCAGGAGTCGTGCAGCAGAAGCATGCGTGTGGTGTTAATGCTCAGCTCAACTCAAACACTCTGTAACCTCCAGCAGCTCTGGGCTTCCTGCCAAACACTCCTCGCTGCGGGAGGAAAACAGTGCGCACATACACACATGTACATGTACACACACACGCACGCACGCACGCCTGCTGCTCCCCAGCATTATTAGCTACTTGTTCTGCATGCAAGCTGCTCTGAGAACGAGAAACCAGGAAGAGAAGCTATGATTCATTTCAGTTAATGGAATACGAGAGTATCTAGGATCGGCTTCTCTTTCTCCATCTCACCTACCCTCTCTCTCTCTCTCTCTCTGTCTCTCTCTCTTACTCTGTCTAACCATGGCTGTTAACCTGAGGCCACAAAAGCATGCCTCGCTGGGAAGCTGGCACAACTCCAACCCAAAGAGCTTAAAAAACAATGTAGAGCCCTGATTAGTCCGTGATATCCCACGCCGCCGCTCAGATCTCCAAAGCAAAGCGTTATGGGCTGGCTAAAGAGCAGCACACTTCAAACACCAATGATACGACACCGCAATCTGCCAAATGACCGCGCAGTACCCGACGAGGTCTTGTTATTAAACCTATTTCAAGAGTATTAAATACCACTATGACATCATTCACTTAACCAGATCATTTTATTTACCCATGAGTCACTTAATCTGATGCGTAATAAGATTCTCAGGATAATTAAGGGATGTAACGTTATTAACGTGTCATGTCAGGTTCATGATTTGGATTCCAGTGCTACATAATCGCCTCAGTTACGTGAGCAGATCGTAATTAACCGCTTATCTTACTACATTTGATCTCGGAACTTGAACTCAGGCTGTCCTGTAGCCCGGTCATTGCCCGCGCTGCAGCCAATCATGAGCCACACCTGGGCAATCAATTTATTTCAGCCTAATCCACTCTCAAACACATCTCCAGCTAAAATGTCACCATTGTGTGCATTACAGCAACACGTTTTATTTATTTATTTATTGGTGCCATGCTTACATTTCGCATTTGTGCAATCAAAGAGGAGAAACGCTACGTGCAAAAAAGTTTCATCAATTAATCAGAGAAACGCTCAGTGGCACTAATACCTCGCTCCTGCTGCGAACCATATCAAGTGCAGAATGAACACACATCTGCTGAAAAACTAGTGTCTTAGCTGCATGGGCTGATGGAGAAGACAGAAATGTTTAGCTCGCAGACTTTGAAAATGATAACATAAATAAATAATTTCCCAGGAGATACAAGACCTGAGAACTGATTTCATTTCGCAAGGTCAGGGTGTGTTTGTAAAGAGTTGATCTTAAGCCTCGGAGAGCTCAAATCTATTTTTACATCATCGCACTCCCGAGTCTGATCGCAGGAGGTTAGCTGGCTTACATCTGCCGGTTAGCCATAACTTAGAACACAGACAGCGCAGTAAAAATACACCATGAGCGACCAGACCACCAGAAGTCTGAACCTTCTTGAAGTAAACAGTTTGAAATAACAGTTTAAGCAGGACTTCTGTTTTTAAAAGCAAACTAATGCTGTATGGTTTTTGTTTCGATGACAGTAAATAATAATTATATCATCAGTGTAGCATGAATTTGGGCTGCATCCCAGACCTCATACTAAAGAACTACACATCATGTCTGTACCCTGACACCCAGAGAAGTTCACCTTCGGAGTATCGTAATAGAAGTGCTTGAGGACACGGAGTTCGAATCCAAAAACTGCTGCAGCAATATGTGATCAAGAGTCTGGCGAAAAGCACAGACAACACAATTGAACTGTAAATAATTCTTAAGAAAGAGCAACAGCAAACATTCTCACACCTTCCAATCAGAGCAACACTAACCAACCATAACTGTCTGTGAGCACATGTAGCACATGTATGTGCTAGAGGGTGGATGGAGCTTTCCACTGCGTCTGTGTTTATGTGTGTGCACGAGCGTGTGTGTGAAATGCAGCTGCAGTTTATAAAAAGATGTGGCTGGCAGGCTTTCACATGTCTCAGAGTAGCCACATTTTAGGTTTCTCCCTCCTGATCAACTAACTATGTACAGTAGTACTAGCTAGTGAAATGTTGGGACATTTGAAGAGAAATTGGGAGAAAATATGGAAAACAAAACGATAAGGGTACACAGAGCGCAGACCTCCACCAAGGACAACAGGCAACTTTTCTATAACGTGCAAATCTGCAGCAGTTACCCCGTTTTTTTTGCATCCTGGGGCACATGCAGGTACACTTAAATCCTCAAAAACTAACCAAACCAATGAAACAGCATTTCTTTCTCAAACGCTAGCCTCTAATATACACAGAATAATAGTAGCACCGTCAACCGACATGCTGATGGAAAAAAAATACTCATCCAAGTCAAACTGACCTTCCCGAAAGTCCTCAAGTTGTTCAACAGAGAATGAGATAATTTTACAATCCGACATGATGATGATGAAGATCATCATCATCTTCCGATTGTTCCGGGGTCGGGTCGCTGGGGCAACAGCCTAAGCAGTGAGGTCCACACGTCCCTCTCCACAGATTCTTCCTCCAGAGCGTTCCCAGACCAGCCGATAGACGTAGTCCCTCCAGCGTGTACAACTTTTTTTTCCCCACAGCACACATGAGAACTTTGCATTGTCTGAGAAACTACTGATGTACTATCAGGTTACATCCACAACAACCATATTTAACAAACAGAGAACTGACCCAAGACTGTATCGTATATCAGCGATCAAAGATATGAGCTTCCCAACCATCTGTGTGTTGAAGGAAATTTGCTTGAATCCTTTTCTTCAGAGAAAAGACTACATTTTCTAATTTTCGTGTCTCACACTATGTTACGTCAACATAAAACATTCATTTATAATTAATTAAATAATGAATACATTTCCATACAGGGAAAAAATTTGCTCTTTTAAAACGCATTGATCTTTTGGAAAATACATTCTGGGCGCATGTGTTGAACTCTTTGTATTTTTCATCCTGCATTGTTTATGTCCGTGAAAAGTTACGTCCATATGACATCATTCGACACAAACAGAAAGTTCTGTAGAACATCTATAAAATTATTATCTGTCAAAAACGTGCTTTGTAATGGTGATAACCTGAACCAAGCTAGGAGTCAAGGCTGAAACAGACTTAAAACAGTGGTGCCACGGACACAGTAGGGCTTCATTTCCATGGTCGCCATCTATCCATAAATGAATAAAGTACTTGGAAATAATTGATTATTGACCACTGAAAATAACATGACGACATTTTAATAATATACATTTAGGATGGGAGTCTTAAAACTACACAGATATTTTGGTGCAAAGTAACAATTTTTTTTTTTTTTTTTTTAGACATATCCATTTGCCCCCAGTCACGTGTTGACTCCCCTTTCACACACGACCACCACCAACCAGGCAGGGGTGTAAGCATGTGCATGTGTATTTGGAGGCAGCCTTACACACGACGGCTGTGAGTGACAGGGGAGCGTATGCCATATCGCCCGTGGAAACTCGGCGAATTAGCTCCTGGTCACGGATGGCTGTGGCATCAACCTGGTTTCCAGCTTATGAACTGCAGGTTGAGAGTCTTGCACCTTTTCGATGCACCAATCGGGAGCCCAACAAGGCCTTGATTTAGTTTTTCTTTCTCATGGAAGGGGTACTTTTGGACGACACTTTATGGTTTGGTTTCATTTCTGAGTCCTTATGCAACACAGCTGTCCCACTTAGTGCCCCGCGACCATATTACCGTACAACTATCCTACAGGTCTATCCCAGAGGGTTGCTGCTACCCATCATAAACGTGAGTTGTGATAAAAAAGAAAAAAGAATTCGTATTTCTACACTACCTATGTTTTGTCTCTACTGAACTGTATCGCCATCTACAGGGATTTTAAGATCCGTGGTGTTGTTGAACAAACATGACCTCAATCCACCCACGCAAAGTTCCGTGGCCTGGATTCACTGAAAAACTTAATGGCTTCCCCTCAACCAGTGTTGCTGCACTCTTCCACCAAGTTTCACAGAAATTGCTTTTTTTGTTTTACACAACCCTTCTTCCAGTCTGACATAAAAGCAAACCTCACCAAAAACACAACCTACTTGGCAGGGATGACAAAAATAACAACGTTTAAATAATAATAAAGATAAAATCACCATTATATTCCTGCTAACATAACTAAAGAGACCCAGACTAGTCAGCTTAAACACCCCAAACACCTTAAATAAGCAGAAAGACAAGTGCACACGCTTTTAAAGAAATGCCACAACCCAGTGAGAAGTGTGTTAGAGACCACAAGCTGGCTGCGCTGTCTGATCAGAGTTTGCACAGCAGGCAGAGATCAGCAATTCCACACAGGAGAACTTGCACTTGGCAGGCATTTGTGATTCTGTACTCGGAGCACTAGAGTTTCCTGAACTGTGCAATTAATCTGTGCAATGCAATTAATCATTCAGTGATGAAAAACACCACGGTGTCTTCACAAGAGACAGCAAGATGTATAGCAACGGAAATGTACAGACTGAAAAAACACCGTCGATAAGCATCAGATCGTCACTAGACGGCTGTGAGTTCAAATCCCAGAATGGACAGACACTAAATAAGACGTTATGTGCCGTGATGGTTAGGGCAGCAACATACTATGGATGAAAGTGGCAATTAATTAATAGAACATCTCGAAGGAAAGGGATGAGGAATCATACCTTCTGTTGTATCTGTCAGATTTTTTTTTTTTTTAACAATTCTGTTCTCTGAAATGTGGGAAAAAAGACATATTTGCAACAGGGTTTAACTAAAAGTGATAATTAAACAAGTGCTACATTTATTCCCTATTAACTTTTGTGTTATTCACATTTTCAACCTGCAGAGCACAGCAAAAATAAATGAACCACTGTGACCCATTCTTGTTGAGAGCTCCAGCAAAAGAATACCAACTCATTCTGTTCCAAACAGCCATCCTCCACTCCCTGCCATCGTTTCCGCCTCAGTATCTTATTAGTGTAAAAGATTAAAGTTAATTAAATGATCCCTGGGACGCCAGGAGGACAGAAAAAGACCAAAAGTGTCGCTGTAAACCAAAAGGTCCTTTGCTAAACATTTTTGCTTTGATTCTGACTCTAAAATGTTAATGTCCATTACACAGCGCATCAAATTATACAGCACAATTGCAACACTGTGAAATCAACGGTTGTAAGATTTTAATGAAGCAGCTGTTGAGCCATGTGTCTCTTTAGCTCACTTAGACATTTACGGAGCAGATTTTCCATCAATGAGCTATAAGCCATGCAGCAGTTCCAGATCTGAACTTTAAAGCTGTTTAGTTCAAATTACTAAAGTCAAAAACCTCCTTGTACACACTACCCCTATGAAACTTGGTGGGGGTTTTTTCTTTCTGGGTAATATATACAAAAACTAATAAAAAACCAAGCAAATGACGCTCAAGCTATCTTTTTATCCCTGTCTTTCCTAGCCACGATGGAAACAGGCTCAACTAGTCAATCCAGTCTTATTACAGTCTGTTCTCTCTGTGAATGTCCCTCAACGTCCCCAATCGTGTCTCACTTCTCTCCAGCAACTTACAGGTTTTTCCTAAGGCCTCCATGTGAGTGGGACGTACACAATAAAGCCCAAGCAGATGCGGACCTGAGGGAAATCTCTGGAAAGCACCTAAACCACTTCACCTGACTCGTCTGGATTTGGAGGCATAGTCAGGGCCTGTTCTGGACTGTTGAGCTTCTCCTGTAATCATAAAGAGAAATCCAAGCAAACCTGTAATGGACCACTTCCAGCACCTGTTCTTGCTACCTTAATCTTTTGGTCAGCACCATGAACTGGAGACTGTGATGGCACAGCAATGTGGATCAGTAGTGAAGGCCCTGGGCTACTAATTAGAATGTTGGACGTTCAAGCCCCAGGACTACAGTGCTATTGCTGTTGGGCTCTTAAGTCTTAATCTGCACCCTATAAAGATGGCTCCTTAAGCCGTTCTGCTTCATTATGAGGCTGACCCTGCGCTCTGACCCTAGTTTCCTAAAAGGTGTCCACGCAAAGCAACAAGTGACTGTGCAGTCATTGAAAGCCAGATAAATGTGCGATGAGAAACAACATTTTCTAAAGCAACCTAAAGCGTGTGGGTACAGACTTTAAATGAGCTTAACGTTCACACAACATGATTCAAGCGACTACCAATCAGAGCTTGCTATTGATTGGCAAATGCTGCAATAGACTGAGTTCCCCAAATCCTTGGGAATAGAAGAGCAGGGAAGGATAGCTCATCAACGCTGCATCCAAATATCCTGCATGAGAGCACAGAGAACTTTTACAAGGATAATATACGGAAATGCGATGCCGCAGCACACGGTTCCAAAACGGTCAGCATGTCTCACGAGTATATATTTATACATACATTTATCGCTTCCTGGTCCATGACGCACAAGAGTCTCCATTCTGAACTTGCCGTGCAATAATAAGGCTAATGATGAGGTATTAATTATTCTAATACAGTGAACTAAAATAAGCTAAAATAATTAAAGATAAATGACAATACACTCTCTCACGGATCTACTGCAGCGAACTACCTGTAGCTCGGAGGTTACAGTTTCACTCCAGGGTGAAAAATTCGATTCCCTCATGAGGCGTTTCACTTAAGAGTGGACACTGGTTAAGCTGGGAAAAAAAATAAATGAATTTCACCATGATCCTGCTTCACAACTACAGCTCAATTTGCCAAACTTGCAGCCTGAGAATAATCTCCCAAGATACTTCAACCTCTTTACCAGAGGAAAGCTCTCTCATCTCATCTAAAAGAATGGCCTAGGACTTAAAGGCACTAATGTGCACCCCAGCCTCTTCACAGCCAACTAGTTCTAACTGGAGGTCATGCCGATAGCAGGTCGGCTTGAAGTGGTCTTCGCAGAATACTGAATTGCGTTCGTGAGGAAACGTTTTCAAAGTACGGCCTGTGCCGATGTTATGTTTTCTGCAATTTCTGCGCTTGTTGTTATGCTTTGAAAATCGTCCATTTTCCCGGTGACACAGCTCAGCACTGACCGATAACGTGTTCTCAGACCGTTGTCTGCTGCTCGCAGCCCAGCCATTAGGACAAAACAACGGATGCGCGTCACTACCAGGGCTGGACCAGCCAATGAAGGAGGCAACATGTTGCTGCACATGCCTAGTAGTGGTGGTAGTAATAGTGGCATAGTGGCAGCACTTGCTTGTACTTCACAAGAATCAAGGACTGACATTGTCTGATGGAAATGCTGATGTCAGACATGATCGCTTTAAAGAGCTAGTAATACAAATTTACCACAGGTACTCTTTAAGGCACTATGCTACTGATCGGAAGGTCGTGACCATGATGTCTCCATCATACTGCCACTGGTGGCCCACAAGCATGGCTCTTAACTTTCAAGGGCTCGGGGGTATCCAGTTACAAATGCAAGAGGCTTTGCATCAAAGCTTCAGCCATATGACCCATAACTCCTCCCATAAACAATTGAAGGCTGGCCACAAAGCCCTTGTAGATGTATGGATGAGAATACTCCTGTCATCCATCACAAAGCTGCGCAAGAGTAAACAGCTGGACCACTGATCCATGGCGCGCGCACACACACACACACACACACACACACACACACACACACACACACACAGTTTCGCCTAAATCCGAGATTCAGCTATTGGATGGTGTCTCCTCTCTAGAACCCTGAGGTCTGTGAGGATTCGATATCCAAACTGCATCCCTGCAGCACTGGTTTTATTCTTGCATCATGTGCAGAGGGAGAGGTTGCAGGTTTTATATTCTAATTGACGTGTTTCTTAGACACTGCAGTAGGAGATGAGTCTGTTAATGATGTGAGTATAAACTTGATGCACCCTGAGGTGTTTTTAGGTACTTCACTTCTGCTTTTGTTGTGAAACATCACCACATTGTGACGGAAGTCAACGGCTAATCAGGAAAGGCTGTTCAGGTGCTTAAATGCAAAATATTCGGCTTGTATTATTAGCAACAGACGCACTTTCAGTGTATTATCTGTTTGCACTTAGAGCAGCTGGACAAATCCAGCATCAAATTTCCCTCCGTCATCACCAGGGCCCTTTTTTCCGTTTTAAACCGCTCGTACACGTGATCGGGTTTTCCTGAGCACCTTTTCTCCTTGGGTACGTAATTCTTTGATTTCAAAGCTGTGGATATGGATCAAAAGGCACGGAGGGCATAGCAGGAACAAATATTAACCAGACGACTGTAAACACAAAAAGGAAATCAAAGTGATGATCTCGCCGTCGCTCCTCTTTTCTCTCGCTCTTTCTCGCATGCCGTTTTCGCGCAGCACTTACAGGGCAGGGGTGGGAGGGTTAATTTCATTCAGTGAGAAAAGTCCGTGCAAGACAGAGAGCGAGAGAGAGAATACACTGGTGAGAGGGTGGGGGTAAGGGGTTTAGAAAGTAGATTGAAGTCTTACCGTAGTGTGCTTGGAAGGCCTGGGGTTTGACGACCTGACTGCAGTGGCTGCACATGACCAGGTAAAAGTCATCCTGCGCAGGACACTGCCCGAAAATGGGCATATCTGAACAAAGGGAAGAAGGGGTAAAAAGAAGGGGTAAAAAGTTAGACTTGTATGAAGCGACAATGCCAGTACACACAAACTGTTACAAATGATTTCTTACAGACAAAACTATTTTAAACTTTCTGATTGCCACTGCAAGGCTGAATGGTCTACTATACGCCACTGCTCGTAAGGGCTCTGGGAATGGCGCCAATGTTTGGGTGTGTGCGCGTGTGTGCACGCCGTGTTATCTGTATAAATATTTTCCGACGTAGGCCCGAGAAATTTTCTTTTCACGCGGCCTGATCAACGTCCAGGCCTCAACCGGGGAACAAAAAGAAGAAAGAAGAAAAAACATGCTGAAATGCTGTAGGAGGCCACACACAGTTACACTCAGATACTTGGATGTGAACATGCAGAATTATGCAGCAGCTCGGCTCTGGTGACGTCTGAGAGAGCGATCGGCATGTTTGGCAAGCACGCAGGCAGCCAATTGCTCTCGGCTGAACTTGCGCTGTTTATATAGCGTTGGAGGGAAAATGGCAAAGACGAGCTACTGAGCCTGCCATTCTGAAGCTCGCCTCGGGGAAGTGAGAGAGAGCGCCACACCCACACACACACACACACACACAGAGGGGGAGGAAGAGATGGACGGAGAGAGGGAGGGACCTCAAACCATACAATCTATAAGCCCGGAAGTCTATACAAAGCCTCTTCCCTGTTAAACAAACCAGTGCTTTTTCTTCACCAACCCCAAAATGTGTGCAACACTAGTTACCGTGCCAAAAACACCTAAAGGCTCTACAAACATAACAGAAGCCTTTTTCCTCACCAACTCGTTTCATGCGTCACATTTTCACTGACGTGGAAAAACCGACGATTCCGATCCCGCGTCAATTTTCCAACAAAATGCAAATACTACAAATATCTTCTGCCGAGCCCAGAAACAAAAGACAGGGGGGAAAAAAAGCAATGATTCGCATAAAAGAATCATATTCAAATCCACCGAATGGTGACACTCACACGTGTATGTTGTTGTTCCATTGTTTCAACAAACCTAATCAACACAACATTAACAACACCAATCAAAGTCTTTCATGCTGCTCCGAGAGCCACCAAATGTCACATGACACCGGAGCCCGCCTTACCAGGCACAGACATGAAGGCAGCAAAGTCCTGCACCAGTCTTCATCTTGATTTTCATCGGGCATTTTTTTAGCCATTGAAGTGAATGAGGGTTTGGAATCAAGGTCGTCCTGCTCTATCAGGCTTTACCAGAGATCCACCGAAATACATTTCACAGCACAGGCCAACTCACCCGACATGCACATGCATCTTTTGTCCTGTACTGTTGCGCAAATCACATGAACATGTTCTTAACATTCGAATCATCATCAAGGTCACTGATTAAAATTAAGATTCACTTAACTACACAGCGCTGTCACACATGTTCCTCAATAACGACTTAAATTAATTAATGCAAGTGTGAAGAAGTGCTGTATTTGGCTTTCTGTACAGCGTGCGGTGCTTTAATGACACTTTTCACGGCCCTGTGCTCCACACAGAAGCCTCTCGCTGGCGGTGGATGATTCAATGCCCCCCATTATACTTAACACACTTGAAATGCTATTTAGAGTAAATCAAGTGCTCTACCAGTTCCTTCATGCCTTAATAAACATGAGCAGGAGTAATAAAGAGTCAGCGGCTGAAGGTTTTATCCACGGGAGTACGAGCTAAAAAGGTCATAATGGCATCCTGCTGTAGCTATTATTGTTAGCAGGAGCAGGGCTCCGTGAATGGACGCTGCTCTAAAGCACCTTGTACAGATGACTAATCTGGGGTGTATAACCGAGCTCCTTTGAAAAGCATGTCGCAGGAAGTTTACAGCTGGACTGGTTTGATCAGCAATGCACGAAAGATGGTCTTTGGATCAGACGTCAAGGACACTTGGGCTACTTTAGTTTAATTATAGACGTTAAAACCAGACGTGGGCGGCACGGTGGCGTAGTGGTTAGCACGTCCGCCTCACAGCAAGAAGGTCCTGGGTTCGATTCCCAGCTCGGG